>OZ016502.1:36265519-36813019 GCA_963966595.1 Physocephala rufipes | reverse complement strand
TCGTTCGGGTTGTTCTTCTATTCTCTTGGAATTGAAAGTACTATATTGTATTACACAAACAAATGTATTCTCTCCCACTCTGCATGAGTTATATTAAGAGCAGTATTTTGACGTACTAAATGTATATAGAACGAATATATGACTCATAGATGGCACTGAACAACGAACGGGCACTGAAAAGCAACGAACGAGCAAATTATCTGGCTACAGACAGTGGTTACATTAATTTCTTAGCTGATTAACGGCGAAAGTAGAAACGAATACCTATCATCGTGTTCGGCATTTCTGTGGAAAGTGAAGGGAGTTCTCTGTGATGTGGAAATATTTCAGCCTCTGTTTATTTTAGAGAACGAAACGAAAGAAATTCACACTAGAACTTTTCACTATATTTCGTTACCTTCGTAATTCAAATTTTTTGCCAAAACCGCCTTGACCTTTTGGAAGATTTTATTATTTCGTCAAATAAAAGGACAACGTTTTTTAACCAACGCATGTGCGGTTATGCTCAGTGGCCTATGTATAAAAATTTTCGTTTGTGGTAAAATTTTGAAACGAATTTTTTGCATATATTGACTTTTATCCCTAAATATAGTTTAATGCGCTTTTAAAAGATAAATTCATTGATTTAATACTTGTGAAGATAACTTCTACGAAATGCGTCAACGAAATGCAACACTGCAAGATCTTTGACGTTTTTTGACAATTAGCTTGACATATTGACTTTCTTTTCCCCAACCCAGTTTTGGTTATTGTTGTTTTCATTCATTGTGCTTGGTTTGCTTTTTGTTGTTGCCGAGAATTGTTAGAATTGTTTAAGAATGTAAGACGGAACGTGAAAAACAAATGGATGCCGGTGATTACAGTACAAGGCCTTCCAGCAGAAATAATGTAATTTTAACAATAATCCAAGTTTATAATTTTACATAGTCTCCATATCTTAGGTGCCTAAATTCCATGATAATCTCCTAAAGGATAATGAAATCCCTCAAATTATATCCTCGGAGCATCGTAAAGACCACGAATTTATAAATCATCATTCCAAAGAACAGGAATTCATGGGAACCCGTTCCAAGGAACAAGAGTTTATAGACCATGTTAGTAAGGGAATCCGATAGGGCGAATCAATCGAACAGGCGATCATATCTGCAATATGCAATTTGAGACGTGTCTTATTCTTGCTTTTCATTGTAGACGTTGTTGGCACCCGAATATGTACGAGATCCTAATAATTTCATGATGGAATTTATAGATCAACAAGTTGTTTTCCAAAAGTCAGCTGTAAGCGATAATGATTTTGGCCCAAAAGAGAATGCACTCTCGACGGAATTGCAGTTTCCAAATGCCATTTTTCAGTTCGTCAACAAAAATGGGCAGATACAATGTGTTGTATCTGAGGATGCAGTGACATTGGAAGGCAGTGTAAGTATTTCATATCTACATAAATGTATATGTGATAATGATAATGGAAATATAAAGGGAAAATTTTTAGAATGTTACAGATTCGGGGCAAGCTTTTAATAATAAATTACCAACAAATTTTATAACATTAAATGGAAGCTTCTTGACTGATCCGCCCAGTAGTTGTAGCGAACTAAATCCAGATGATGGACACAGCCAATTCGTGCCGCTTATAAATTCTTCATTGACCGCTATTTGTGATCTTACACAACCGAATAAAGAGAGTGTTTCTGAATTGGGTTTGCTTGCTGATGAAACTCTAAATGTAAGTGAAAATTAAGCGTATATATTTATTATATATTACTATACTGCGTACACAATGGATATTTTATTTTTTTAATTCTAGAGCTCAAATTTAATAACAGAAACAGATTTAATCAACTCTTTATCGAATGCTCGAAAAGTACTTCCACACAAGAAACGTATTTCAAAAAAACTGAAAGATTCTGAAAGAATCTTGGATTATCCCTCAACATCTCACACGGAAGGAAAAGAAAAAACGGTGAGCTGTAGTAAATTCATTAGGTTTTAATGCTTTAGCAATTAAGGCGAAGTTATGTAAAGTAAAACCTTTGAAATTATTTCTAGGGCGAACGCAATACATCACAATTTAATTGTGAAATATGCGAGCATTCTACATCATCACAAATTGATTTCTTTGCACATTTAAAACAACATTATGAACCCCAACCTCATTCATCTGATGATCATCATTTGAATACTGATCAATTGAAATCCAATACGAATGAATTGATAACACAAAAGATTTTCATTGATTCGAATTTTCTGCCAAATAAAAAGGTAATCGTATAATTATTTTGAAGTTAAAATAAAAATCTCTTAAACGTATGGAACACATATTATATATCTTCACATAAATTGAAACTAGTTACACAAATAAATCAATTTCTTCTTAGTTTGAACCTCAAGAATTTGCTGATGTTCACATAAATTTCGAAGATTTTGCACCGGTCGATTCAGTTGTTCACGTTATCAACCAGAGGAACCCAAACGATGATATGAAAATCTTGAATTCGAGCAATATTAATAAATGCATGCATCTTGTGACTCAGAATGATGTTGACGCACCAAAGCTTGTGTGTTCGGAGGAAATTGAATTCAGTGACACCGAGGATATGCTGGAAGGTATAAGAAATGTCGTCGACAAAGTATCAGTGGAAGATACCTGCGATGCTGTTGATGTGATGACCTCAAATACCATCAGAGCACCCTGGTAAGGAATTTTCTTTTCTTTTGTCCTAATTAGTATCGAAATTAGTAATAGTCATAACAATGTTTTGTTTCAGGCTACCCAATAACAGCTTTAGCGGCATATCATTTAGTAATAAACTGATTGGAGGTTCTGATTTCCCGGCAAACGTTAATGATGAATTACTAATACCGAAAACAGATGATGTCGAATATTTAAGTTTAACTAAACCACAAAATATACATACTGATTTATTAAATAATGCCAATGATGATGATAGTCACAATGATAACGAAAAGAAAGAGGGATTTTCAAATAATAATAATTTTCATAGAATGCCTTTAACTCAACCGGTAACAACAACACTTACAATGTCGGCATCCCTACTGGACACAATTTCTAAACCTCCAACACCATCTGATACGCCTCCGACAGTGCCACCACCATTATCACAAACAACAACTACTGCCGAAATAATGCAATTAAGTATGCAAAAATCTCTTGACGGATTAATTCATAAGAAAATTAAAAACATTAGAAAGAATAACAAAAATACAAGTGCGAGAATCATTACACAAATTGAACAACCTGACCAGGTGAATGTAGAAGACGATGAAGAGGAGGAAGAAGAAAATATTCATGACAAACTTCTTGAAGCTGAGCCAACAAAACGTCAATTCGCTTGTACTCATTGCAATCGTAAATTCAATTCGAAAAATGCTCTTAAATATCACAATCGTACTCATACCGGAATTCGACCACATCAGTGTGACATATGTGGACGATCATTCTTTGCCCAAGGTGCGCTTAAATCGCATGTACGTACCCATACCGGCGACAAGCCATTCGATTGTGATCAGTGCGATCGCAAATTTCGTCAAGTCGGTGATCTTAAGTATCACGTCATTTCCGTGCACAACGTCGATAAAAGTCATCAGTGCGAATTCTGTGGTAAAGCATTTTCACGAAAATATTCGCTGGTATTGCATCGTCGTATTCATACAAGCGAACGGGATTATAAATGTGATTTTTGTCCAAAATCGTTTCGCGCTAGTATTTATTTACAAAGTCATCGCAAAATTCATACAGGTAAGATAAAAATGTTCTGACTCGAAAATAAATAAATAAATAAATAAAATAAAAATAAATGAGTAAATAAATAAATAAATAAATATAAATTAAGAAATAATTTTGTTTTTTCCTTTTAGGAGAGAAACCCTACCAATGTGAAGATTGTCCAAAAAAGTTTCGTGTATCTGGTGATTTAAGACGTCATATATTAGCGCATCAACGAAGAAGAAACAAGCACGAAAAACAACAACAAGCGTAGCAGGGTTCTTGATTAAAGGAAGACTAATAAGAAAAAAAATAGACTCAAACCTATTTTTGTGTAATCCTTCCGGACGTCGTTTTCAGGCAAAATAATATTTTTTTAGATTTTAACGATTTCAAATTTGTTAATTTGAACTTTAAAAAATTTTGATTTTAAATAATTAAAGACTTTAATTTAATAACTTTTAATTATGAAATTGATTTGCAATTATTTGCTCTCCCAAAGTTATTTAACCATTCAATAATTTTTAAAATCTTTGTTTACATTTTTTTTTAAAATTGAATTAGAAAATTTTCAAATTGCTTTCGGTTACTCGGAATTAAATAAAATTTTAATTTTAATAATTTTTGACGATAACGGTTTTGGTTGAAATAATTTTAGTTTTAATAAATATTCCTTTAATTTAATAATTTGTAAAAAGTTATTTCTAAAAATAAATTAAATAGTATTTTTAAGATTCGTTTCAATTATATTAGTTTTTTAATAGACGTTTTGAAAATTATGAATTATGTAATTTATAGTTTTAAAAAATTTTAATATGTTTAGGTTTTTATTGGTAATAAAAAATTATTTTCTATGATTGATATTTAATAATTTTAATATTAATAATTGATTGAATTTTATGAACGCAATAATTTTTTTAATTAACGTAATAATTATTTTAATAAATCTATTATTAATTTTTCGTTTAAATAAATTTCTTTGGACTAAATTAGTGCCTAAATATTAATTTTAAGAATTGTTAATGATTGAGTATAAGTGATTCATTATATTTTCAAGAATTTTAGATAATGCAATTTTTTATTAAGTTAATAGATTTTGAGTGTCAATTATAGAATTTCTTTTCCATGATTTTCATTTCGTTGTTTTTAGTTTGAAAATTATAATTCTTGTCGTTTGATATTTGTATATTTTTAATATTATTTAAAAGTTTTATAAATTTAAATATAAACTTTTGCTTGCCAATAATTTTTTTAATTATCTTATGAAAGTATAATTGTCTTATTTTTAAAATATTGAAAAGACTTAAAATATTGTATTAGACTGTCAAAATAATTTTTAATTCTTTCCCTTTATTTTTTTACATGTATGCGTTTTTACGGAGGTGATCTAAGCTGATTCTACAAAAAATAGGTTTGAGTTTAATAAGCTTGATATTTTGATAATGAAAATTTAAGGCGAAATTTCTAAAAATAGTTCTAGTAAAAAAATATAAAAGAAAAGGAAAAAATCTATGATATTGCTTCGTGGCCATGAGCCATTATTTTTAGGGGAATTTTTTGTTGTATATAATGCATAATGTCCTTTAATGCAATTGTACCTTAATACACAAGAGAGAATGCAGTTAAATTATTATTTTTCTTTGTCTTTAATTATTAATTCCTTCGATTCCTTCGATACCATTTTAGTCGGGGGTTTACATAATTCCGATTCAATACTCAATAATATTTCGTATGGTTCGTTACTTTTACCAAATATACCCACTGTGTTTTAAAAAGTTTTTTTGTTTAAGTATAAACAATTTTCCGGCAAAGAATGATATTTCAAATCAGAATAAAGATTATTTTTGAAGGATTTTATTACTTCGATGACTTTATTTTGAAAGAGTTCAATTTTTTTTGTTGGTTGTTTACTTTTTCTGTTTTTGTTTTTTAGTCTGTTTGGATTTTTAGGCCTTTTGTTGTTTCTTGTTGTTTTTTTTTTGTTTACTTTATTAAATATTTGGTTACTGATGATTGAATATTAAACTAAAATAATTAACACTTAATTATTCTTACATATTATTAAGTTTCTCTACTACTGGGATTAGTATTTAAATTACTTTATAGTTCTTTCGATATTTTTAAAACTTTATTTTGCCAATAATGAAAAAAAGTTCTATGTTTTGTTTGTGGTAAAGAGGAGTGGAGGGGGGCTGGTGGTAATTGGTATCATAGAACGTACAAGGGATCCAATGTAATTGCTAATATTGTTTGTGACACACGGTACTGTTGCTGTGGTTGTTTTATTAATGTTGGATAATAATAATGTTTAATAATTTTTGTTTTTTTTTCGTGAAAGCGATTGAATATTAAAGCTGAGATTTTATTTCTGACAATAATCTGAATAACACCGTTCTGCAGAAAAATTATTTATGATACAAATTCATAACTTTTTCTATAGCAATTATTGATGAGTGTAATTATAAAATTAAAAAAAATCGGCTGTGGCTAAAATCTAAATTTTATTAATATTTGGAAATAAGTTTTTGTTATGGTCATGCAATTTGGAAAAATTTCGAATATATTAAACATCAATTGTTTGGTTCTTATAATTTAAAATTTATGGGTTTTCAAAACCATCAAAAGTTTTACTCATTCAAGAAAAAAATCAAAGGCACAAAATTTTTGATTGAATTTTTAACATTTTAGCAAAAAATTAGGAGTTTTCTAAGAAAAATTATTGCAAGACAATCACTCTAGAAACTAATTTTATCAAATTTAAAAGTATTTAAAGTAATTAAGTAAAACTTTAAAATATTGTTTTTTTCAAAAATTCGTAGCCTTTAAAAATGATCGAAAGTTACCTTTGAAAGCTTTGCGATAAACTCGCAGTGCTGGAAATATTTTACATAATCGTTTAAGTAAAAATTATAATTTTGGATAAAATTAAAATCAATCTGAATCAAATAAGAATTAGATGGAATAACCTAAAATAAATACCAGTTGAAGTCGAATGAGAATCAATTTCGCTACCATAAATATATTTTGTAAATGTATATTCTGTGTTTTGTTTGTTAAAATTTATAGCAAATACTTTTACAATCAATCATTAATCAATCAAAATTATTCAGCCGGGGCAGAACAGTGTGTATGCGGTACGACTACGATACGGTACGGTATTCAAACAATTCATAATTGGGTTGATTTTTCTTTTATAGGATTAGTTTCTCTTGTTGATTCAATATTTAATTTGTTGTTTTTGTTTTGTTTTTTATTTGTTTTTTTATTGTTTTTACTATTTTGAAGGATTCATTTGGATGCGGTTTGAATCATATCTATTGGGATCTTCGAAAATGTTTTGAAATAATTGTTTTGTTTCGAAACTTTTTACTTATCTGCTTATTCTTTTAATTTTTTCTTTTTGTGTAAAAGTGACGGCGATTTTGTTTTGCAATGCTTATTGTTTTTGTTCTTTTTTGGAATATATTTGAAATGTGTTTTGAATATTGGTTTGCTAAATTATCATCATTATGTGGTTGGTACTAATAAGACAAACATTTGTTCTCTTGCTTCTTCTTCTTCCTATTTTGAATACATAATTAAAATATGACATCCCCTCCCCCTTCACTGTTTGTTAATTAAATTGTGGTTGGTTGGTTGGAAATTGTGGTTCTTTTTCTGTTGATTGGGTTGTTTGTTTCTGCTGTGACTTTATCCTTAAATGCATTTATAAATTTTGCATATAGTTCGGTTTTTGTTTTTGTTCTTTTCTTAAATTCTTACTATTGTTTACAATGATCTCTTCTTTTGTTTGTGTGTTGTGTGTATGTGTGTGCGGGTGTGTGTGTTTTATTTGGAATATTTCAAAGCGGTAGTAGACGTGATAGTACTGTGTGTTTGTATGTGTCACATTGTTTTTGCTGTTTTTGGGGTATATATATATATTTTTTTTTTCATATGGGTTGGTATGTATTTGTTGTTTTTGCTTTATGTAAAAATTGTGAAAAAATACTCATCAATTATCTGATTTCTGATTTTAATAATTGTTCTTTTCATAATCATCATTTTCATAATCTTTTTATAACGTCATCATGATGATCATTACTTTTATATTACTTTTGTTTTTTGCTTCCTTTTTTGTTTGGAATGAAAAAAATTTATTTTCAATTTTTCTGTTTCGTGTTGTTTCTATTTAAATTTTTTTTAGTTTTTCTTTTCTTTTTGGATTCTGTTTTGTTCTGTGTAAAAAACAATTTACTGATATCTGTTTTATTTTTTTATATAGTATAATTTAATACAATTTATTATTGATTTTGATTCGACACACCTTCTGCAAAATTGATTATAGATTTTTTTCTCATTCTTTATTTTGTGGATTATTTACAATTGAATTCGAGTTCCTAGGGTTTTTATTTATGTGTTTTTGTTTTTTGTTTTTTTGTTTGTTTATAATCTCCCAAAAGTTGGGCGCAACTCAGACCTAAAATTCTCTTGAGGTAAATTTTTTAAGATTCTACTGCATTGAGCTTCGTTAATTTTTTATTCTTTTGCTTTGCTTCGCTTTACTCTTGCATCGATCAATCACTTCGGTCTGCTCGCATGCTCTCTTGCTTTTTGCCTCAGCCTTTGTCACATGCCTTCGATTCAGTTTCCACTCATACTAATGACTACATCTATTGTCGTCATCATCATCATCATTATCATCATCATCATCATCATCATGATCATCATTGACATTGACATTAAAGGGATGATAGACAGAGTAGAGGTATGATCAAGGGGGTGGAATTATCGCCGCATGTGTCGCTTGCATATGATTTAAAAAGAAAATTAAGAACTTTTCTAATCCTTATGCTCGGCATTAGAGGCTGACTTGTTGCATTTTATCAAAATCTAAGCAAGGTCTGTGAGGGCGTTGCAATCTTTGTGGGGCGTGGGTATGATGTGTGCGTATTGGGCGCCGTCGTGGCGATATGGCGCAATGAAATAATTTCGCCGGTGGACTAACCGAACGAACATCAACATCTAGGCCTGTAGTCGAGGCGGGACTGCTACGAGAGCTATTATAATGGAAATGATATTTTGGTTGGGGCTGATAGATATGATGGCTACTACTGCTCGTTTTCAATAACGAGATATTACTAATTTTACTACTGCAACCGCTTGTACCGGCCCCACTACCATTTCCAGCGCCACTGATATCTCTTGTGCCTCTTAATAAAATTACGCCACCATTACTATCACCACCGCCGCCACCACCGCTACCCTTATTCTCATCATTATCATTTATACTATTATCACATATTTTAATATTCTCTAAGCCGCATCTCGTTTCGCTTAATATGAGTGGAGTTGTAGAACGAAACAAATGGCCTCTGTTTGGCTTTAATGCCTCCAAAGGTGGCGATGTGCGAAAATTTACAGGAGTTAATATCGGTTCCAATAGATTTCTTAGCTAAAAAAGAGAAAAGTTAAATCGTATTTAAAATTTATTTATGTAAGATATTAATTTATTCGAATTGATAATTTTTTGTAAACTTTCAAATTGTTCCCAATTTTCAATCTTGTTCGAATTTTCAATTTTATTCAGATTTTCACTTCGATTTCGAATTTTCAATTTTGTTCGAATTTAACATTTTTCCAATCTTCCAATTTTGTTTGGAAATTTCATTTTTGTTCTTTTTCTGTTCTGTCTTTTTAATGTTTTGAATGTTCTTCGTTCGAATTTTTGACTTTGCTTCGAATTTTCACTTTTAATCGAATTTTCAAATTCGTTCGAGTTTTCAATTTTGTTTCGAATATTCTCACCTCGTCATCGGAGCTGTGTGCTAGAGATCGTTTACGATTTTCTACAAAACTCGAACTAGGCCGTTTTGTGGAGGTGGAAGCTTCACCGCATAGTTCTTCTCTATCCAACGATGATGAGCCTCTTTCCGAAATTAGTGACGATGCCGTATCTCTTACTGATAAAGCACTGACCGCCGCTTCGGCAGCGGCAATTGATGAGGGCCCATTAATTACTTCCAGCTCTTCTTCAGAACTGTGCTGGTCGTAAAGTAGGTGGGACTGGCACATCATTGTAGAAGATTCAGATGAACAGGCTGTATCCGTTGGAGAATTCGTATCCACACACGAACTCAAGCCTAAAAAAAGTATTTAAAAGGATTTAATTCTTCAATTTAGCCCATTTTAAAGCAACTCACTTGTCTCCATGTCCGGTTGAGAAAATTTTAACTTTTCAACATTTATAATATGATCACCCTCTGCGTCATCGGATTCAGTACCAGAATCTTTGTCACCTTCACTCTACCAAAGAGAAAGAAGAAGAAAATAAAATCTTAAATCAAATAAATTAATCCATGAAAAAAACCATTACGATTGTTAATAATTTAAAATATTTTTTATCCGTATA
This sequence comes from Physocephala rufipes, assembly GCA_963966595.1. NCBI lineage: Eukaryota > Metazoa > Arthropoda > Insecta > Diptera > Conopidae > Physocephala > Physocephala rufipes. The sequence goes on along the minus strand of OZ016502.1, from coordinate 36,802,904 downwards.
GATTTCAATACGAATCAGTGTTGAAAAGAAGTAACCGATTACTCGTAGAAAGAAAGAAGGGACCGTTATTCGGTTTTCTTGTAAATCAACTTAACCATTCCTTAAATATCGTATTGTATCGTATCGTTTTGTCTCGTCTCGCGTACACACATCTAAGGATGTATAATAAATGTAAAATTGCGGGCAGAGGGACCTAGGGAACCCTTTTCTTACGCTATTAGCTTTCTTGGGACAAGAGACTTTTTAACGTCCCTTTTTTAGGAAGGCGTACCTCCTTCCTTTACTTTTACCTTCTTTCGTATAAAAAGTTTTCTAGTCGTCGTAGTTGCGAAATTTTTGCGATTCTTTTGCACGGAAAATTTTATCATAATCTTTTCGGAGCTCCCTTTTAAGGTTCTCTATCAGAATTTTCATACAATTCTGTTCAATTTCAATTATACACTTTTTCTTTCTTTTTAAAAACTTCGTTGGCGGACCGAGTGCATTCTTTTTTTTTTTTGTAGGAGTTTTGCCGTTAATAGTATCTCCCCACTCAACCCCTTCTGTCATCGCGCAACAACAACAATAGCGACGACGATGACGGCGACAAGAACAAGAAAAAGAACAACAACAGCGACAGGTTTGCTTTCACGCCAGACGTAGAGTAGAAACTCGTTGGTGATGATTGCACCGAGAAGGGACACATCGTAATGAGCGGATTCTTTGAGAGATACATCTTCGGTCACTCAGATTCGGGTTCGCAGCACCTACTCGTTTGTATGATACAGCACGCAATTATCGATTTTGTCCTCGAACAACGCAAGATATTCGTTCTTAAACAAACGAAAAAAACCAACAACAATTAAAGAATCGTTTCTAATGCACAAAGCATTTCACAAATGTTTCACTTTTTCGTTTCAATTCCATGGATCAATTTCGAATATTTTTTCTTTTCTTTTCCTTTTTTTTAATTTTGCAGAGCCGTCCGGGGACCTTTCTTTTATTTCTTAAAGATATCAAAATTGATTTATATCAATCCAATTTGACAATTTGAAGATTTTTTAAGCGAAAAAAATTATGTGCGCTCGCCCGACAGTGAAATCTGAACTTGGTTTTCGGATTGGCGATATCGATGCGAATGCAACGGTTCCATCGGTTATAAAATCGTAGACATCCTCACTGAAAAAAATATATTGAAAATGATTTACTCTTTCTCTCTCACTCACACTTTCCTTAACAATCTCTCCCTCTCTGTCGCTCTGTAAATGTTGGCGCATGAGTCTAGCGTACAATCAAAGAACGAACGAACGAAAGAACGAACCTACTATAACGACCTCGGTGAATGCCGGGTAGCGAACAGGACTGATTTTTTCTGAAACGCGTTTAGAAAAGCATGGTTGCCGGGGGAGGGGTGGGGTGCAGGCGGGGGGGGGGGGGAATAAAAGGTTGAGGTGGGTGTAGGAATATTTCATCGTTTTGAACGTGATGTTGCGGTTTCGACGAAATACTCGTTTAGCCTAATAGAAGGCTTGGAGGGAGGGAAAGAGACAGTCAGAAGATTTGGCAGCGTGCGTGTCGCGACGCGGTACTACGAAAAGTTTATAGACGATGGTAGTGGCGGTGAAGACGGCAGAAATAGGAAAGTACTGAATGTGCATTGATTGTCTGGAAGGTATTGTGGGAGGGGAAGGTGCGAGCTGCAGGAGCGTGTGTGTATCCTAGTTGAATGACGGATATTACAAACAATATGGTTCCTGATCCGGGCTCCTTTAGCATATATTTAATCAAAATATTTGAATATAAAAAGCGGAAAATCTTTTGAGAACTTTTTCAAAAAAACAACGAACGAACCTGTTCTAGACGCTATCGAGATACTCTTCCTGTCTCTCCCCCTCTTAAACGACCTTCTTTCTTATTCATTTAATCTAATCCTTATCGAATTATTACAATATTTGCTTCGATTGAACTCCTGTATAAAATCCCACAACTATTTTCTTCTACTCATTTACTACTTTTACGATACGTATGTGTTGCGCGTACCACACGTTCGTACACTGATTGCAATTATATTGCTATACCGCCGTTTCCAACATCTTATGGCACGGTACGGCGCGGCACGGTTCGCGATGCGTTACGGCTTACTCTTTAGAAAAATCCAACTAGTAACTCTGTCAATTTTCGTTGAGAGTTCGAGTCCTTCCAATCGACGACATAACAATCGATTCGTATTTTCGTTAGACACTCTTGCATACGAGTCCATTCAAGATGTGCCCACAAACGCACACCCACATGCACACATTTCGTTGAAAACTTATTCTCTTCAACTTCTTACTTCAGGCTCTTTTACTACAAATTATTTTTTTATTCGAGGAAATCAATTTTATGCCTCTAGAAACCACTTTTTTATGAAAAAAGAGCATTAGGTGGAATATTTTCTGGTTTCTTCACTTGATTTGGTGGTTTTGCATTTTGTTAATTTCGCTGCCAAAACTGCATGCCCAATCTTAAGTTTACTCACTTCGCTACTACTGGTCTCGTTACACTGACTGATACTTCTACCGCTGCTTCTGATATTGCTGCACTTTAAATTTTTCCGCAGTTTTTGCAATTTGTTCGTTCATTCCTGGGATGGAAGATAGAATAATGACTTGAACAGGAGCGGATTGCAATAGAGAGCACAGGTTGGTTTGGTAGTTTCGGAAGCCTTGAGTCGGCGTTGTGAGTGCGCAGCAGCGAACAGCATACAAGAACAAAGCAAACCACAGTATTTCGTTAAAGCTCTCGCCTTATTATCATTGTTGTTTTTTGCTCTTTAAAGTTAATAATTTGCTCGTTCGTTTGTTCACACAAAGAGGAGAGTATTATGAGAATTTAGTACCAAGGAATTTCAAAAAGAGCGAATGTTATATATTAATGTTATCTCTTTGTGCGTACTATACTCGCTCGTTAGATAAACTCTACAATTGATGTTCATTCAAAATTCGATGGAAGCTTTGTCGAAAAGTTATAAACGGGTTACAGGCTGGTAAGAGCAATTAGAAACGTGAGTAATACGCGGGTAAGAATGAGAAAGACTTTGGATAAAGAAGTAAGTTGGGTAGGTAAGTTTTGTAATTCTTCTTGTTTTTTCTTTCTACCAGGACCACTCCAGTTCTTGAGCTTAAATCAAAAACAAATTTGGACATTTCGGTACGCTACCACTAAAGCGTCCATAATTTAACAACTGCGGTCTTTAATGCAATATTTGCTGCAGCGGGAACCGCAGCGGCAGCCGCAGTAGTATCAAACTGAAACCTACTACTGCTAAATCCAGTCTTATAGTTACTCGCAAACACACACGTTGATACGACGCACCGCACCGCACCGCACCGCAACGATTTATGTTTCTTAACCAAACGATAGACTTGTTAAATAATATAATCCAGACTCACTTTTAGCTCTGCTTTTTCCTATCTCTTTTGCTCGCTCTCTCTCTCTCTCTCTCGCCTTCTATCGATGTATTCTATATATTCTGCAGAATGTATTTTTGGCGGACTCCCTCCTCAAGTGTCGCCCTTCTTCAGCGACGGACTCGATCAATCAATGATGAAATTTGAAAGCGCTCCTGTGGCCGCAAATGAGTTACTTGCAGTTCAGCGATGAATATATGTGTGTGCGTATGTGTGTGTCTACATCATCACAAAATCTTAGACGCTTTTAGACCGAAATTTTCAACGTTAAATTCTCACAAGAAAACATTTTCTCAGCGCAAAATAAAAATCTTCATTCATTTTCATTCTGTTTTCGATTTATGCGCTTCCAGTATTCCAGGAAAGAAATTTTCCCAAAACTTTTTTCTCTCACTTCAACGATTTACTTGCTTGTTTTATTTTAAATTCATTCTTATTTTTCCTCTTCTTTCTTTTTTTATTTGTTATATGAAACCTACACAAGCGTTCGCGTTTCGCGATGATTGCGATTTCGACGATGACGGCAACGATGGTGACCGTCTCCTCGCGCATACAAACATAAACTAGTTTAAGCTACGGTTGGTCTCGTCCGTCTGCGCTGGTGGTACTCACGGTGCTGGTGGTGATGATTGTATTGATAGTGTCGTTGTGTGCTTGAGCCGGGGGTGGTGACGATGGTTACCAGTATATGATTAATTTTCGTTTTATTTATATTCATATTTATATGAGTCTGGCAATGATGTATTAGTGACGTCACTACATTGAATTCCTCTCCAAATGGAATTGTTTCGAGTAGCAGTACTAAATCATATCGAAAATATTATTATTTTTTCTAAAAGTTTTTTAATTTTTTTTAAAAAAATTTATGAACGAACTAAACAAACTCGTAAATATTTTGTATATTATGAAATCTTTTGGAACAAGAGTACTTAATATTAGCAATAGAAAAGAGTCTGGAATGTACGATTTTTGTGGCATTTTTCTTTTGAAATTATTTAAAGGATTTCGAAATTAATCCATTCAGTTTTTCCTGTAGCCTTTGGTGATCCATATGAAATTTTTGAAAAATAGTATTTATTCTGCATTTATTTATTTTCGATTTCTAAATAATTTATTTCTAGAAATAATTTCTTTTTAGATTCTTTTAAAACCTATAAACAATTTGGATTTTAAAATATTGCTTTTAAAGCAAGGACAACGTAAGTTTAAGAAGTGGACCATCAACTGGATTCTTCTCTTTAAATCAACCATCTAATCATGATGAAAAAATTCAATACAACAACAAAATTTACAGGAGTTTGTCTAAAATGATTTCGCACAATTTTCGGAAATATTCGTAAAAATTAATATGAAATTATTTTCTATTTGAATTAAATTATAATCCAGAACGAATGGGAAAGTTTTCAAGGCATATATTTTCAAAGCATTTTCAAAGGAATAAATCAGCTAATGGACCATCCTTTATAATTGTCAATGTGTTATAAACGCATTCATATTTTACAATTCAGTAATTTCTTCAACTTCTTTTTTAATTTACATTTATGAACGATACATCCCCCCCTCCCAAATTTTGTAAATTTTGAACGGCGAGATTATTTTGTTATAAAAAAAATTGGCCAGGAAAATTTAATATTTTTTTTGTCAAAAAATTGTTTTTCAATTTATTTGTTAATTTTCATTAATTTTTTGAAAATTGATTTCCATAACCGACTCAAATTTCCAGTAAAATGCTGATTAATCGAAGTCAGTTAAAAAAGTAAAACAGCTGATTAGTCTTCTCAGATCCCTTTTTCTCTCATTTATGTCAAATAATGAGAAAATATGAAACTATAGATAGATTTATATTTGACCTTGAGATTTAATGAAGAGATTTTTTTACAAAAATTAATTTCTAATTCGCACAATTTATGACAAATACAATATAATAGTTTTCCATTAACTAATAATCGTTTATTTACAAATAAAGCAACTTAATTAGTTTCAGCAATTATTTTTAAATTAATTGTAAAATTATTGTAGCGTATATTCTATTCTAAATTGACCAATTTTTTTACTTAAGGCATTTGTCGGTTAATAACTTAATAACTAATTAAAATTAAGTGAGTTTGCATTATTTTAGCTAGATTCTAAGTTTTATCATACGTATCGAAAATTAAATTTAAATATACATTTATATCGTAGTACGTTATACAGTAAATAATTTGCTCTAGTTTTACATATTAAAACTTCTCTTTAATATTGCATAGTAAATACTTTTTTTAATTATTAAATTTCTATTCCTTGCGTTATTTCTTTTGGAGATCACTGTTCGCTACATCGCTGTCTCTAGAGGCTGGCTATAGCTGCGGTTACTCGTCTGTATTGGCACCAGACTCGGTGATTCACAATCGAAATCAGTCTCTAGCAGTGCTTCAGATTTTGAGCGTAAAGACGAGACGCCGACATATTCGACGTTCTCGTTGGCAGTATGATAGACAGTTTTCGGACGTCTATTTACGTCACCACGTTGATTTGTACTGTGACCCCTTGACCCCGTTATTTTACCCAATGTAGCTGATGCTACTTGAGGTTCAGCTTTACTACTACGTACAGCAGTATAGTATGAATCAGGTCGTCTAATATCGATCAGATAAGGCTTATCAGCGTCATGACGAATAACGGATTCATCATCATTTGAAGTCGATTGTGACGGATTTGTAAAAGCACTGAAATTCAGATTATCGATTTTCTCCTCGTAAGGCAATGTATTCGTATGCGATTCTTGACTCATTGCCGTTGTATCGGTGACATTACTGTGATGGTGTTGCGTGGTAGAAGATATCGTATGAGGCGGTAGAAAACTACTTTGTCCCTTTTGATAATTAACGGTTTCGTATTCAGGCAAGCTTTGTTTTAAATCCTTTAGAAATTTCAATTTTTCCTCATCAGCTGATCGTAACGGCAGTGTGCTGGCATTACCGTAATAATCCGATCCTGCTTCATCCATATCGGAATGATGAATAATGGGTGTATCCTCGGCAATGCTCTGGACTAGTGAGTTCTTGCGTGGTCCAGAAAACATCGAATTATCTCGAAAACCATGATTGCGATACGAAAGCTCAAATGTAGGTGTCGCTGTCATCGTGCTCTCGGTAGTTTCGCTTTGTGGCATACCAGATCCCGTTTTTCCTAAATATGATCTAGCATTCTTTGTAGCACTGCCAATGGTAGCAGTTTTTTGAGGTGCAGGAAACGAAGCGACAATACCATTGACGTTGTGTTGGTGTTGGTGGTGGTGGTGGTATGTATCCTGATAATCATTCTGTTGAGCCCCGTTATTCTCATAAGCATCGTAACTTCCTCCCTCTGAACTGAGAACACTTTTATCCATCGAATCGAATGAGCCGTTGGTCATCATCATCATTTGTTTATAATCCTGTGCTAAATTCTTTGTAAGTGTTCCCGTGGAAGATGACATATTCTTAACATACAGCAAAACAATATAAGAAATCAATGAAAAAAATAAGAAATTAAAAAAAAATTACACAAAACAAAAGACAATAAAATCGAAAATATACCAAGAAGAAAATATAAAGAGCTACCAAATGAAAATTGCTAAAAATAAAATGAAAATCAAAGAAATTCATACAAGATTGCGTCTACGTAAAGATCCTTGAGGATCAATACTGTTCAGGCTTCTAAGACTTTGGCGTATGCTATTTCTTCGCTCCAGACGTTGAACATGTCGGTGTTTGGATTTGGCGTACCAACAAAACGCCACCATAATCAACAGAATAATTGCGAGAATGAAAGCGGAAATAATACTAATGGCAAAAATATCAGCTCGCCACGATAAAGGATCTATCACAACCTGAAGGTAGAGAAAAAATGATTAACATAATTTCTGATATGCTTTCTCATAAAAATGAGTTTTTCTCTTACTTTAGGATCAATTTCGCAAATGAAACCCAATTCTTGATTACAATCCTCCACCTCGACCTCTCTGAAAACGAAGCTAGTGCATCGATCGATGTGATTAAAGTCCTGAATCCATACTTTCTCCGGATATCTGTTCGAAATGGAAGAGAAAAAAAGAGACCCAGACGGGGACTCTGTATTTATATTTTCCACATATAAATTTCTTTCTTCATCAATTCATACTTCATATGCTGCATATGACCCTGTAAATAAGTCCATAACGTTATACTGTCGGTTCGAATGAAAGGCACCGACGAATTCTCCGAACGGCAAAAGTCTTTCGCTTCATAGAAATTCATAGGCGCCGCCACGTAAATAAAGCAAGTATCCTGTACGAGATTGAAACCAGGCGGGCATTTTCCATCCAGTATCGATTGGTTATTCATTTGAAAAGGCACCACTTGAACTTCCAATAGTAGGGGATCATCTGGAGAAATAACATTTTAGGATTGCTATTTAAATAATCATTATCGAATATGATAATTATTTTATATACCAGACTGATCACGTATTCTCGATTGTACCGATATCGAATTATTATAACTCCAATAATTATGTCTAGCATCAATTTTTGATCTCCATAGTTCGTTGGTACTGAAATTAATGAGGCGATTATTATGGTATTCCAGGCATTACTGGGTGTGATTACAAAAACAACTCTTACCTGGTCCAGTTCTCGAGTCTTATAATTTTAAGAATAAAAGCATGCAAGAAAACGTAGTAGAGATAGAAAAGAAAGGAAAGAAAGACTTCAAAGAAATATTCTACAATAATATAATTTATAAGGTCATAGGTCATAGGTATAATACAACATAATATAGAAGGTCGTGGGTTACAGAAAATGCCTCAGGTGCTCAAGTGAACGAATTAATACGTGCTGTATCTTCCAGATTGGTAAAAAATAGTGTAAAGAATGTCTAAATGAGAAATGAGGAATAATTTGAAGTATTGCAAATTATCGAAATTTAAATTATACTGAAAATCAAAAATCTGACCATCCTCAAATCTGAAAGTATTTATACTGCAAAAACAAATAAAAAAGTACTAAACTCATAAATTCGTTGTGGGAATAAGTTGGTCGCATAAGGAAGTCATGCATTGCATGCATCAGTAGATTTATATAATTTCTAAAGAATGATCAGAACTATCTAATGGATCAGTTGACATATTTTTAGGACTATTTTAAATGTTGAGCTTTCTCTAAAAGTAGGCCAACTACTACTAATTAATAACTTTTAAATTCTTTGAATTAATTCTTAATGCATTAAATGTTTAAATTAAATTTCTTTCCTAATTAATTCCTAATGCATTAAGAGATTATCTTTACTCCAAACCGACTTGGTCTCATTGGCAGGCAAATTACTATTAATAATTAAAAAAAATATCTATATCCCCCACACTATATCCTCCTATATTCCGACTACTACTAAAACTTAAAACGCTCCTTAAAGAACCATAGTAGAATAACCAATGGATACCTAAAGAGCTAATAAAAATTTCATTAAAATTTACATGGAATTGTTGACGGTGATCATTTCATAATCATTATCAGGATTTTCAAAAATATTATCCACATATTGTTGTCCAGCCGTACCCGCTACGACTGTCGTTCTGCCATTTATGTTCGTTGCAATATTTCTGAAAATAGATTCAAAATGAAATTAATTAATTTCTTGAAAAGATTGTATTGTAAATGATAAAATTAAAAACGAACCCGTAAAAACCATTATGTGATGTTGTTTGATAAATTGGCAAACGAACTTTATCGAAACCCGATATGTCCAATATTCGTCCACCAACATTGCTATGAACGAAATTGTACGTAAAATTCGAGACAACTTGACGTAGTCGTATGACGTCTTCGAATTCGGCGTTATTTTGAGCAAAATAATTACGAAAGACTTCGATCTCTTGATACGGTGACGATTGTCTTCCTTCGACGAACAGAGTCGGGCGATAATAATTGCGAAGGAATAAATTATGAAGAAGAAATCCTCGAAGTGATGTTGCTGAACCGCGTGAATCGGCACGAATGTGTAAACCTCCTTGATTTTGTAGTAATAAATTATTCTGAAAAGCATGAAAAAAGAATTGGGAATGAAATTTAAATATTTTAATAGATTTATTATATTAAAAAACACCATGAAATGAAAACCATGAAAACTCACCATGAAATAAAATGATTGCATGTTTTGTACATCGATATTAATGGCTGACTCGCAAGTTGAGAAGTTTCCGTATAACTGTCTGCAATTCTTTTCTATGCGATTCGATAACAGAGTTAGTGTTGGCGATATCTCGCCAACTGACGAGTAGGCTAAAGCTCCTCTCATCGAGTTCGTTATATGAGAATAAGTTATATTGTGCTGAGTATCTCTATCTGTAAATTAAATAACGGTTCTTTAGAACTAATAACTCGAATTCCAAAACGTCTAACTCACTTTGACGTATTGTCGAAATTGGTATTGTAACAACTTCAGCAATAAAACCATATCTTTCCGGCGCGCCACTAGCAATTAATTGAAGACTTAAAGTTGGTCCAGTTGTTTTAAAGAAACTCCTTTGATTTTTCGTATCAGCCTCTATTCTGCCCAATGGCACCGATGTCACGTTATAGAGATCGCCATCGAATAAACGTACAGTATCCGTTCGTCCGTACAATTTTGAGTGATTGAAAAGATTTGATTGAAGTAACCTAAATCCGATTGGTTTTGATTTATAAACTGAATTGAATATTTTTACACAATTCGCCGGATTATTATCATATTTATAGTAGACAAGTATTTTCTCCTCGACCGTAAGCACCTTCTGGGGATCGCACATATCCAACATGGAGAAAAGCTTGTAGGGTAGATCTAAATTTTTAAGCGGCGCAAAACTGGATTCATCACTTTCTCGGCCTTCACCGGTAAGCGATAGAATATTAATGCCATTACCGAGGGCGTTACTAATATTCAAATAGCTTAAGGTGATTCCGGAAGTAGGTCCTATGATATTAACTCCATGATATGCCGGATTTATAATTGACACCGATATCAGTTGCGGACTCTTAAAGAGACTCTGAATGGCGGCCGATTTCTCGCCATGCAATAGACCCGCATTTTCTAAACGGACATACTCTAAATGACTTTCAATTGCCCTTTTATTGCTATGCGTGTGAGTATCATGATAACGAATATCGTATTGGATGTCTTCGAAATCGGAATTGGCAAAACGTATACCACCCCAATACGTTTGCTCACCGGGTTTCCCACGACAACTGATAAACACGAATTTACCATCCCAACGACATTCATGTTTACGACCATACACCTGACCATTTAAGCGCTCCGCACACTCTTCGAATCTCAGCTCATCGCCTCGACATTCCAACGGCTGCACCCAAGTCCAAATTCTTGCCAGCGAATTCGTATGAAACTCAATACGACGATCATGATCGTAGTAAACATTTAATGGTTCAAAACCTAGATCCCTGCAAACGACTTGAGCATTGCGTTCAGTGAAGCGATTATCACAGATAGGAACCCATTGTAGTGTGGTGTGATTAAAATATTCCAGAAACCCTTCGCCAATATCGTTGCCCATGAAATCGGATTTTGTGGAGCAGTTTTGAGGTGATGTACAGAGTCGTATCGAGTCGTGAGATATGCCTGAACTCTGAACGCCTAACACTGAACGTTTTAGAGATTTCATTTTCATGCGATGATCACTTTTGTTTATAAACGGTCTCATCGTGATTTGTGATTCTTTATAACCAATTGCGATCATAGTACCCAAAACTAGGATTCCTACATTCGATTCGAATTCGAGTTGAACGCCATGTTGAATTGTTAATGTTACTCCAGGCATTACCGTTATATCCGATTTCAGAATATACGGTTTATTACGCCGTCTCAGTGTGAAATCCTTGAAAATACGACCACCCGTCCACGAATCTAAATCGAGGCCTTCATTTTGCTGTTCCGTTAACGAGATACTACTCTCGAAATTGTCTTCAATCAGAAATGGCTCGTAAATAACTTCGGCATGATCGTTCCAATTGCTGAAGTCAAAAATCCTTTCTTTTATGTATTTCGTATCCGTAGAACCCCACCAGTTTTCAATAGCATAAAAATAATTCTTTAAGCGTGCCGATTTAACGCCGGCGATTAAATCATAGTCCATTTGATTTTGGGAAATCAAATTGCGATATATTCGAACGTTTTGAATGCCATCGAAACGAATAACTGCGGTGCGTTTATTGTCTATACGAGTTTCAGATTCGTGTCTCTGCTCTACGGATTTTTCGTGGTTGGCAACGCTTTCGTAATGATTATTTCTGATCATATTATATTGTACCGTAGCTGGTACTATTCCAATTATTTCACTTTGACTATCGGCCTGAAATTCCAGAATATATCGAGCATTATTCCTCTCAAATCGATTGTTTTCGAATTGTATCCGTTTTTCCATACCATCCAAACGCACGATACTCCCCGAGCATTGATTGTCGTTAAATATATTCGATGTTATATTAAATACTGCATAATGCCCCACGACGGTAACCCGGAAATTGCGATTTCGTTGCCACGTGCTATTGCCAAAATAAATGCTATGCGTAAAATTTTCATTATATTGCCAAACATACGGTAAAGCTATCTCAAAGCCTCCATAAGCGTTACTTTCCACCGTTGTATCTTGTAGAACGTAATGAAAGAGATTATTCGATGACCGAAGGTCTTTCGAAACTTGTCGAATACCTCGGCCATTTTCCGTGATTATCGAGCTATTGATGTGAATTGTTATTTCCGACAGATTGCTAGAGTGTACATCCCAAAATGGTGATTTTATATAAAAAGCTTCCTTCTTATTGAAGCTAATTTCCGAATTAGCAATCTTAATCGATTCATTCGCCTTGCGTAAAAATAGTTCGCCGTCTTGGCCCAAATATCGGTTATAATAATACGCCGAAATACCACGTAAATTATTCTGGATCTTTGTGGAACGTATCGATAGGAGTGGAACTGGTCCGCCACGTAATGACTTACTGCGTACATCCCGTACGGGAGCGGGAACTGTGGTTAACAGTAATACAGCACCTCCTAGAGCATTTAGGCCACTTTCGTAATAAAGAACCAGACCGTAACTGCTACTGGTTGTGGGAAATACATTCAAATCATTCCCCACATTCCAGATTTTCGATCGTGAATTTTCTGTATGTGAATCCAGTATTGTAATATTTTCCGTGGAACGATTTTGTATAGGATTTAGCAGTTGTATTCCCAGCACGTAACCGACTGGACAACGGATGTAGATTTTCACAGCTATAGACTCTGCCACTTCTTCGGTTCGTATATATTTTGTTTGCCAAGTATCGAGATCGATATTGTCTTTATCCATCGGTAACAGATACGGATTGTAGTCCGAATCGAATGTATTGAAATCTCGTGCCATATAAAACCAACCCCCAATTTCTTTTTGATCGAATGCTGATATAGTTGGATCGTGCCCGATACCGCTGCCGCGATTATTTTTAATAACCGAACCGTGAATGCGAAGTCCGAGTTGTTTTAGACTTATACCGTTACCGCGATTTTCAATGAATTCCGAATTGCGTACATTGTTCACCGATTTGCCTCCGAATATATCCGAATAAATAACACCCAGACCATCGTTTAGATTGTTAACAATTCGGACATTTTCGAGATTGTGACGGGCGAAATCCATTTGAATTGCCGGCTTGAATGAATTCGTACTGTAGTCGAATAGACCGGCCTTTTCAACAGTCACATATTGCAAATCGGCACGTTCGGCCAACACGCTAAACCTAATTCCCGCCCACGCTCCTTCGTAGCAACGGATTCCGACATCGTTATCGTGTGTGCATGAGTTCTCAAATTCTCCACGATCCAAACGTTCTGAACGGCATTCCGTTATATCGCGATCCTGTTCGGTGCAGCGTACGTTCGAAACTAGAATGTCTTCAGTAATGCCATGGTTGGGCAATTGGGATCTGTGCAGATGCCAGTCGTACGGATTTAAAGTGTAACCCAATTGATGGCAAACCAGAGCGGCATTGGTTATTGTCCATCCATAGTCACAAACTGTACCCCAACGACCTTCCAAGTGTATTTGTAAACGGCCCTCATATTCACCACTACCACCCACTAACCGCAAGGGCGTAATACGCGGCGTTGAAGCACCCTCAATATTCATCAGTGTTTCTCTTTTTATATCCATACCCGTTTCATCGTCTCGTTCTTCTAAGACCTCCCTATCATTTAGGATTGTCTGATTATCGGTGGGCATAATTGTTTCTCGCTTTAGGGTAAAGAGTATGTCGTCGGGTCGTCTTCCTCGAGCTTCTATCTTACCGGCCACCATCATTCCCACACTCGGTTGAAATTTCAATATAACTCCCGGTTGTAGAATCAGTTTACCACCCGGTCTTATATTAATATCTTTATTAACGGTATAGCTTCCTGCGGGAATCATCTCTTGCCCATCAATTTCTCCACCAATCGTTTCAACACCTTCCTGATAAAATCTCGGCACTAGTGTCGATATCGAGATTATCGTAGTCGAGCTAGGATTCGAACTGTGCAATAAATATGGAATGTATTCAATTTTAGCCAAATTGTAACGATCGTTTCGATGGAACAAACGACTGTAAATATGTTTCTCATCGGTATGACCGAGCCAATTATAGGTTGCATTAATAATTTGACTCTGGTCACACAATTGCGATCCAATCTCGTATCTCGAATCCAAATTGTGCAGAATATTTCGAAATATATCCACATTGCTCGATCCAACAACAATGGGAGCTGCCACCATAGAACGTGGATTAAGACGACCCGCGCCATCTGTACCTTCGCTAGCCTCAATCTGTGGTCCAAAAGGCTCCGCAATTTTATTTTCTCTGAGGAAATTTCTGGTGAAAAGTAACGATTGAATATCGCGTTTACTATAGGGCGATAGAGCCAACGAAACCACGTAGCGTCCACCATTTCTAATAAAGTAATTACTCTGAATGACGAACGAGACGGGTATATAGTTAAATTCCTCTATTAGAGGTTTCGTTTTTATATAAATGCAACCGTATGAGCTATAGCGAAATTGATTGAATTCAATACGCCCGCGAATACTCAATGCTGGACTTAAAAATATTCCAATCTTCTTACTATTTTCGAACATATTGTGTCCTATCTGGAGGGAAAGATTCGGCTCATTAGGTTCACGGCGTTGCCAGCACGATTCGATTTGAACGGCATTCATTAAACTCGTATTGAAGGTATTTCCGGTTATATTAATCCAAATTGGATCGCAATAATTACCATGATGTATACCATTCTCTATATTCCCATAAAACTGAGAATATTCCACAACGGTGCTCTGATTGACAGCAGTGTATTCAATGCGTTCCACATCGTTGGTATCGTTTAGCCACACCGCTAAACCGAAACCTTTATTTGAGGAAATGTTACTTCTGGAAATATTACGATTACCTCCGTAGTAAGTAATATTAATGCCGTCGCCTTTATTAAAACCAACCAGACTATTCGATACATTCACATCGCCCGCACCGCTACCGATATGCACTCCCGATACATGACCATTTCCCGTTACCGTACACTCATCAATCTGAACGCCCGAGCGTATATTATCCGCTGCTATACCACGACCAGCATTATCCTCCACCACAGATTTGGTAATCCTTAAATCGTATGCTTTCACGGTATTCGTTGAAAGGCGTAGAAATCCATTGATCTCACTAAAAGCTTCGGCTTTCATTCTTATGAATATCTTTTCACGCGTACTCGTCACACTTTGAGGTCTTGTATAATTTCGGGCTTTCCATGAAAACAGCAGTTTTTCGTTCGAAGAGGCACCATCGTATATTTCAATACGGGCCGATTCATTTCTCTGCACCGAAAAGTATTCGAAATGTAATGTCAAGCGGTAACCCGATCGAGTGAAGAAATATTTCTCGCATTCCTTAGCCGAAGCCGCGTAGTATTTTTGCGTAAAGGAAAGTGATATCGGATAACTTTGACCGGATGTGAAGGGTAAGGTACAAAATTCATGGACGTTGGCACGATCTGTGCGTTCTTCGGGCCGTAGATCGTGTGCGATATATTTGATACCATCGGCGGCATTGCCAACTACATGACATTCTTCCAGTTCCACCGATTCTCGGCTGGTATTGACAAATATACCGATGCCATTACTTTTTCGCACGGTTACATTTTTCAAAGAAAATCCATCTTTTGGCAGAGTAATATTAATGCCCGTATAAGCAGAATCGGTTACTGTAGCATATTCCATGACAGGCGGCACACCCAATACTTGTATGGCAGATGTCATTGTTTGATTTGGTCCTGAGCCAGCTTCCACAATATCGATGTATTTAAGTATCGAATGGGATGTATCGGAATATACCGTATTGTCCTGGTTAAGACGTTTCGAAGATGGTGCGTTGTCGAAAAATAATCCTCGCCAGTGACGCATTGGTTGTGCATGTATTGGAAGGCATTGTATGCCAAGATCACTGTGATAATCACAAGCACCGGAACCCAATTGTCTAGATGACCAGTTGGGACATTCAAGCAGCGAGTCTTCTGTACCATTACATTTCGGTTCTTCATAAAGAATTCTCGGTTTATATCCGTCGGATCTATCTACCCAATTCCAAAATCGTCCACCACGAAAACCCATTTGTTTGCAGCTAATTTCATAATCAATTGGTCTCCAGCTTAAGACAAAAGAGAGAGGAAGGGGGGGGGAAGAATTAAGAATTTAATTAAAATCATAAAATTGTCAAATGAATTCAAAATCAATTCAATTCATACCGTCTCGAATTCGTGCATACGGAACGCCAAGAAACTTTATAGAATATTTGCAAACGTCCTTCTAATGGAGTCGGTCCATCGACAAGACGTGCCCTTCTGTCTTCGGGATGAGGTAATTCTTGCCACTCGCTCGCTTGTGGCAAGCCATTAACCAATGACGATGAAAGTTTTATTCGAGAAGTCGGTGTACCCTAAAGAAAATATATTATGCGAACATTATAATTAATTAGAAAGAGTGAATACTGGATTGGTTGCGTCTATCAGAAATTATCATCTTGAGTGACTTCAATTCGTAATTATTCTGATGTCGTGCGTTTGAACGTTCGCTAAAGCGCTGCTTCCAATTAAGGGTTTCTGACCTACAGACACTGACCGGGTCAATTTTAATTCAATTTGAATTAGTAGTGACAACTCTCGAAGACTCGAACGCACTCAAGCGAGTAACATCAAAAGAGTTTGTGATTCAGCGAATGATTGTATTAATTTATTAAAATAAGAAAGGAAAGGAGGCGGTGGTGAAGAGAAGGGTGAAGTGGATCGTAAGCAGAGAGAAATATTTGAATACATTTGAAAACCGGAAATAATTTAGATGTGAAAATAATTTAGGAATGTTTAGCGAATTTAAGAAATTCGGGAACGCAGTTAAAGAAATTGGTTTTGAGGGATTGTAGAATGTGTTAATAATGAAGTTCATACAATTTAATTTATTACTAAGAAACGAAAAATTGAAAATTCCGGTGATAATGATAATATTTATGATAATAATACAGATAATTATAGATAATATCGTTTTGTTTTCAAACACTATTGGGTAGTTAAATTATTTCTAAATAAAAGAAACTCACCACAGCTTGAAGTATGCCATGCACCGTTATCCCAACTCCTGGTGCGAATTCAATCGTTACGCCTGCTTCTATTATCAATTTTGCATCCTTTGCCACGCGTATATCATCGCGAACGTTATAAGGACTTTCAGCCAAGCGTAGCCTACGCTCACCAACAATCTCACCACCTTCCAATTGTTTAAATGCCCGCATAGGTGGCGCCTTGGAAGGTGTGCTGCTGGTGTTGGTGGGGGTGATGGCGGTGGTGTACAATTTTGTGACGCCATCCAGACTGGCAAATTCGAGCTCATCCACGAGTGAATTATCCAAAGCCGATACATTCGTTATAAAAAAGAACGAGAACGAGCAAATGCATGAAAGTGCAACGAACAATACCAACGAAATGTTCAATTCGATCAAAACGCTGCGAAATTGCTGTCGTCGTCTTTCGCGTCGTCGTCGCCGTCGATTGAGCGTCGGCATAACGTCGCTCGCGTAGGTGGGAAGCAATGACGGAAGCGATGGTGAAAGCGTTGAAATTCAGAATTTGATTTCAATTAGAACTAATCAATAGGTCCATAGAAATTTATACGTTATATCAGTATTAGTTTCACAATTTTATTTTGATTAATTTCTGTTATAGTTTTTTCTTAAATTCACTATT
Source organism: Physocephala rufipes (assembly GCA_963966595.1). NCBI lineage: Eukaryota > Metazoa > Arthropoda > Insecta > Diptera > Conopidae > Physocephala > Physocephala rufipes. The sequence continues at coordinate 36,785,200 of OZ016502.1, read as the reverse complement.
TCTTTTTTTTATCTTTTTGTTTGTTTATTTGTTGATAACAGTTTTGCTATGCGTTTGGAAAAAAATTTCGTCATAATTATCACTATCATTATCAAGAAGACGCGATGACGACACAATTTCTCTTTGTTCTAACTTTTGCTCCGACGAGTAATTCACTAATTATTGTTGGTGTTCTTGTTGTTTTCATTTGTTTCTGTTCGTCAGCTGTTGTTGGTTTGTTTTTAAACGTAAACCATTAATGCTTTACTGCCGTTGTTTGTTTCCGTAAAAAGAAAGGCATCTGTACACGAAGAACCGTTATAAGCAACTAACCTTCCACGAACCAAAAAAAGTAATTTTTAAAAAAAAAAGAATGACCTCCCCAATACAATCGGAAAAGCGGTGCCAACGTGAAAACTTAACAAAAACAAAATAAACAACAACAACATCAATAGTAGTAACTCAAACAAAAGCAACTATTTCATATTATGATGGCCGAAACAAGTAATTTCAACCAAACGATGAATAAATAGGGAGAGAGAGAGAAAAGATAGAGAGTGTGAATGCGAGAGAGAGGAAGTATCATTCGTGTAAGACAATGTATTGTCTGTTAACGCTGTAAAGCTATTTCGGAGCGTTAGTTTGCGTCGAATTGGGAGGGGTGGGGTGGTGTGGTGATGACTCGTCACAGCGATGCAGCGGAATTGGTTATGACGCCATCCCAACAAGCATTATAAAAGGGCAGTTGGTTGTTGTTGTTGTTGTTAGTGTTGTTGTTGTTATTATTGATGTTCGATGTGTAAATGTGTCGGCAGGTTAGCCTCATTCAAGTTTGTAAAAGATAAACGTAAACGTAGCTTTTTTGGTGTCATGTGGTGTTGTTGTTGTTGTTTAGGTTTTTTTGTGTTGGTGTGTGCTATATCTGGTTTGGCGTCGCTCTAACTAGATACTCTTGAAAAAGGGTTAAGAAAACTCAAAAATTGTTGACAAACCCACACGAAAATTATTAAACAACCCGGCGATATACGGTCACGTCGTCGACCAGGTACGCGCCAAGGCAATTAAAGGGACGCCAGAAAACCCAAAAAAATATGTGATTTCCTTTCTCCCTTCTCCCGAGACGGGGAACATTGAATATATACCGTTATTTTTAATAAAGCAGACAACTATCCGTTGAATTAATTAGTATGAAAACCTTTTTGGATTTATTAAAAATAATACCAAACTCGTTTCCGAAGCGAAGAGAGTTTAGGAATTCTTGAAATTTTATCGAATATGACGCAGTGTCATTTATGACGTTTGTACAAAAATGTCACCCGCACTTTCCATGCGGTGAATGAACGAACGAATCAGACGGACACCTGTGGATGTCAACATCATCATCATCATCATTATTATCAACATTATGTGTATAGTATTTATCGCTAAGTCTGTAATATGTATTGACTAAACATAAAATACGTTCAGCACCTCGGTACGCGTTGGTTACAGTCATTGCGTTAGTCAGTGTTTAAAACGCGAAATGAATGTTCGCTGAGCGTAAAAACCACGGCACCGCAACGGGTTCTACGCTGGTGCACGAAATCATGTTCAGCCATTGAGATAATTTGATAAAATCTTTTTAAAAAGCAAAACAAAACACCTAAATGATTGTTAATTTCTTTTACAAGGAAAAATAATTAAATTATTACAGTTTTTAGAGCATTATCCTAAAGGTCATGATTTCAATGATCATTCGATCATTTATATCGATCGTCCTTGCAGGTGGATATATCGTGAAGGCTGAGCAACTACTTTTAACAACTCTGGAAACACCTTATGCTTTTAAACACTAACAACACCAACAACAACAACCACGACACTAACCATAATTATGGTTCGGACCAAGCTTTTTGGCTCGTAAACTTGTTGGTACGCTCTATTTCAAACTCAAACCGTTACACGTGTGTGTGTGTGTGATTTATACAAAGGCATATTTCATGGTGGTAACACAGATACACTAACACTTACAGAATAAGTGAATATTTTTTTTCGCGAGTTATTTTAAGTCTTCTCGAGCTATATTTTTTTATATAAAATCCATTTCTTTCATTAATTTATTTTTTTAATTTTATTAATTCGCCGTTTATTAATGATAATTATTATTAATTTTATTTATGCATGCTGGTTTTTCACATTCTTTTCAGCTCCTAAATCCGTAGGCGCGGTCATCTACTTGATTCCAAACCAACACACGAGAAACACTAATACGGGCAAAAAACAACAACGAGCACCAAACGGCGATCATACGTCCGCGATCAGTCGAGCTTACTAACTCGATAGGCTGCAATGAACAAACTGACTTAAGCGTTTAAAAGTGTTGTGAATCGTAGTCTGCTACCAAGAATTTGTAGCTTTCGAAAGGCGTCTAAGAACGAGTAGAGAGTTAGAGTAAAAAGATGGTCAATGATTAGGAAAGGAGGAGAGGGCTAGGGCGGTTGAGTTGCCTTTACTCAATTCCGTTCTGTTGTTAAATGCTTTTGGGTGACAAGCATTTGTTGACGGGTTTGATGGTTTGCAGGTTTTCTTTGGACGATATTGGTTAAAACTCTCGCAGCGTCTTTCCAAAAGCTTTCGGGCGGAGAGTCAGAAAAGCTTGAACTTCTTCAGCTTCGATCTTAAGCTTTAGCAAGGGAAAAATAGCAGGCGCAACAACAGCATCTTATTGGAATGATATTTTCATCTACAGGGTGAACAACTTGAATTTAATATGATGAAAATAGCTTTTTTGGAATTGTAACGAATTATTTTAATAAGAATGAATGTTTTATGAATCAAAAAATGTTTTATGAAAATGTTTTATGAATCTTTTTTGTCAATAATTTCTAAAAAATGATTTTTTTTAGGCCACCCGCCAAATCTTCGACTGATTTTGTTTTACTGCAAAACGGTTTTCCAAAATCGATTTTCATGTTACAAAAACTATCGGATGCAAATTAAACATTAATAATTTGACGTCATATCAATTGATGGCTCGTGTCTTGTGTGGATTTAAATTTTTTAGAAAAAAATACTATATTTTTTAAAATTAAATTTTGTGATAAAAATTGTTAAACAATCGACGGACGCGTCGCGACGCGTTTAATTTAAGTCAGTGTTTGATTGTTTCAGAGCATTGATAAAGGTTAAACCCAAGGAGGGTTAAAGCCAAAGTCAAGAAAGGTAATCAAAATAATGTACACAAATATGATCCTCCTTCACTTTACGATCATCCCTTCAAGAGACATATTTTTTTAATGTGCGAGTAAATATTTAAAATGAAAAGCACGCAAAACGTATTATTAATAACTTTAGGACCCACAAAATTAATTAAATATTTAAGGCACGTTTTCTTTTATATCATTTCTTTTCTTAACCAAACCCCTGAATGAGTAATCAACCCACAGTAAAACAACTACAAAAACAACAACAAAAATAACGAAGAACAAAATTTAAAATAATTGTATGAAAGAATTATGCATGACGTTCAATTACCAAAAAATCACAAAAATTCCTTCATCATAACCAATAATCATCATCATCATTATCATTATATTTTTAACTCAACAGTTTTCTAACAAGTTTTTTGTTTTAAATATTTAAATTCTTTTATTCTTCAACATTTATTTCTTTATTGAAAAATTGCTTTTAATTTGCAAACTTATTCATTTAGATCTTATTTTACAAAGGAAGACACACTGTCGTATTTTATGGAATATTTGACATATTTCTTATGATAGAGAATATATAGAATTGTATATATATAGTTTATAAGTATATATATAATTTGTTGTATAAAGAAAACTTAATTTAAGAACACTTGGTGTTCGGCAAGGCAATTTTCTTATAATTTTTCTCTGAAAAACAAAAACAATTATTATCGATCATTTAATAAAAAGGAATACAATTTATATAATTATAGCAAGTATTAAAAATCGAACTTATTTTCTATATAATACTAAATTCTTATAATTGGCTTAAACATTTTACTAAAAATCGTCAGAGAATCGATTTTACAAATACACGCAAACGCACGTACTCTAGGCTAAAAAAAGATCTTCATTAAACTGTAATCACAAACAATACGAGTCTCCGTTTGAAAATCTAGGCATGGCAAATAAATTCGTTCGCATTTATACTCCAACAAATCACTCGGATGCACTTTTATATCTGTGACGCTCAAGGATCAGGCTTCGTTTGGTAAAGAAACTCACGAATTTATTTGCGCAATCAAATTCCTTTGAAGGTGGATGATGTACATCTTAAATAAAATTGATTTGAATATTCTAAATAGAGTATGATTAGTTTTTAATTAAATAAATTCACAAAACGTATAGGCGGGCTAAGATAAATCTTAATAGTTGATTATTGTTTACTAAAGGGAATTAGGAAGTAGATATTAAAACGGCTTAGGATAAAATCTTTCCTCTACAGATCTCAGCGTCGCATAATATCTTCTATGCTGAAACCGGTACGTTTCGGTGGCTGTTGATTTTGTGGCGAAGGCACATTTACCGGTGGCGCCATATGGATTGGACGTAAATGCACTGTTTGCGGTGGTTGCGGCGGAGGCGGTGGTTGTTGGGTGTGACTTTGAGTGTGAGGCTGATCCTGATGTAGTTTCGAGCTATACCTGCTTGTGGGAGAGGAATGTAAAAACATTGAAGCATCGGGTGGATCCTTCGCTGTGAGAATACTTTCATCCGTTGACGGAGTGATAGGATTCGGCTGAAGTGTTTGTGGTGATGGCTTAGTAGTGGAGCTCATTTGTATATGAGCTGATTTGAGCGAGTGCAAAGGATGAATACTGGAGCAACTCATATTAAGAGCAACCATATTTTGATTCATAGGAAATGAGCGATGATGGCTCGTTGTTTGATTTTGATCATTAGCTTGATCTAATGGGCCAATGTGTCGCTTGCGAATCGGTATCGATCCAAGAAAACTCGGTATTGATTCCAGGGGTGAATGAAGCGTAGCCTGTGATGGAGATTTTCGAGGTTCGCTTACTCTTAGAGAACTGCCGGCTAGTAAACAAGGCGGTAAAGGTTTATTATGTAAATCTCGACGGACGTGAAGCATCGGTATATACGGTTCTGGTGGATTCGATAATGAGGGTGAATGAATAGAATCACCGGAACCGGGTATATGTGCTGGACGCATATAATGCACATTTGGGCTGGATATGGAAAAGGCTGAACTTGGGAGAATGGCATCAGTGGGGGTGGAGTTACATAAATTTAGATTATTCCGTTGAAATTCTATTGCATCCATTCCTAGAGGCTCTCGCTCTCGGTCCATATTGGGTCGCATTGTGTAGGTTTCTCCACCCTCGTGGTGACAGTGGGTAACTCCTTGTCGTTCAGCTTTTTCAATAACGTTTTCATCGCTTCCGACATTTGAATCAATTTCAACACTTTTCTCCACTCTATTTTCCGGCTCATAAAATTCACCTTCATCGTCACCCTCGTCATCGTCCAATTCATCCTCGTCATCATTTTCGTCATCCGTGTCAATGACGGTATCTGCAACATATGCTGCTTTACGTTTAATCCCACGGCGATTTTGTGCCGCCGATAATCTGTTTTCCACCGAACGATTCTTATCGATACTTTCGCTTATTATTTCGTTTCCACTATGAGATGGTGATGACGACTCCATTCTATGAACGGGAGACTGTCTCGGTGAATCTACTTCGAGCAAAGAATCATCTTCGTCGCCGCTCAAATTACGCCCATCATCTTCTTCACCGACATCTACAAAATCAGTTGGAACATCACCCACTGCGTGTGTGAGAGCGTGACGACGTAGATCGCAATTACGTCTAAACACTTTACCGCAGGACGAGCACTCATAAGGTTTATGATCAGTGTGCGTAAGGAGATGCGTCTTTAAATTGGAGCGTTGATTAAAGCTGCGGCTGCAAACCGGGCACTTATGAGGAGACTCTTCCATATGAAGGATTTTATGAACAGCCAAAGTTCGAGACTGGCAGAAACCTTTGCCACATTCGGTACATTTGAATGGCTTTTCTTTCGAATGAATATACCTGAGAGGGAGGAGAAAGAGATAATAAGTATTGAAAGTTCTTCGCAGAAAAAATGTTCTGCAATATCGTATTATATAAGTAATCATCACTTGCAGCATCATTTCAAAATGAATGTCTTGCAGGTGAAGATTAGTTGTAATCATGTACGAGTAATAACAAAAAACAATGGCAACAGCAGCAACAACAACAACAACAACAACCATCTCCACCACACTGAGATCCTTAGGTCAATGTAACAAAATGGCGCAGCAGTCTCACTTGCCACCAGATTCACCCAGTGAAAACAAGTTTCTCGGATCGCAGAGACAGTGAATAGTTAATTACAAAGCATTAACCGATTGCCGTGCACGGATCGCTTGCAGCATATTTACCAATTGTAATCGTAGCAGAAGACTTCAGACTTCAGACTATTCTAGCAATAGAAAAACCTACCTGTGATCACGTAAATGATCCTGCCGACGGAATGCTTTGCCGCATATATCACACGAGTACGGACGCTCGTCTGTGTGTGTGCGTTCATGAATGAGAAGGTTATATGATTTGGTGAACTGGCGGTTGCAGAACTTGCATATGAATTGTTTCTTGGGGCGAGATGCTCGACCTGGAGCCCGTAACAATCGTCGATCTAAGCCAGCGTGCATGTTTGGTGGGATGCCGGGCGGGAAGAGGCCAGATGGCGGAGCATTCGGAAAAGCGAAAGCAGCACCGGCTGTGGGCGATGGACCGGGACCGCCAAGATATGCTGGCGAATACATAACTGCCGATGGTACACCGGTTGGTTGAGGTGGCTGACCAGCGCGCGGTATAAGCATAGCAGCTGCTGCGACCTCACGCAGTGCAAGTTCCTTGCGTTTATCTGCCATCATAGCAATAATCTCGTAGCCCGAATTGCGTTTATTACCGCCATCCTTGACCTCCGATCCGGCAGCGTCCAACATATTCGTATACAATGCGCCCGATGATCGGAGCGTATTACGTGAAGGCATTACTGGAACGAATGCTGATATTTCACGATGGTGATGCTGTGCCGATCCCTGTGCATTTCCTGTGCTCATTAAACTGGCAGCGGCTAAATGATGTTGGTAAGCTAATTGGGTCTCGTAGGCGGCTGCAACAACTGCTCTACCATTACTGCTGCTTCGCTGTTCAATTGGACCGGATCCATTAGAATTGGGTGTTGGTGGCGATTGGAGAAACTGATCCATTCGTGGTAGCCGAACTAAAGAAATTCCGCTCGGTCTATCTTCAAGTGAACTATTTTCTGACGGCATTCTTTACATTCCTTTGCGAGGGGTGAAAGATCGAGACAAGTAGGGACAAGCAGAGATCTGAAAATAGGATACAAAAAGGATACAAACAATAATAAACAATAATTCAATGATAAATGATTGGACGCAACAATATTGATTAATAAAAGTTTAGTTTGAAACGGAAGAGGATCGGATCTTCTCTTGCATGAAAACCTGTGTTACTTCGGGATTCTTCCCTCGTATAGAAAGTTTAATCTTCTTTTGATTCCCACACCGATTAAGAAACACTACGTAATGATCTAATGGCTCGATAACAAATATTACTGGAATTTTTTCGCTCTGGCTTTGAAAGCTTTGGCTTTCGAAAACTTCTAAAATATTCCACCGATCATTTTGTTTTGCGAACCTTAATTCAGATCATCAAAAAAGCTTTTCGTAATTAAGATGCTCGCCTTCATGCTGAAATACTTAGAACCCTGCTAAATCCTTCGACTAAGAAACTCCTGTCTCGTGTGTTTCTTCCTGAATTTCGATTTTAATGAAATGCTCTTTAACACTCCAAGCAGAAAAAAGACCTGTCTCCTGACCTGATAAATATCTATTTTTTTAACATCTACTTGAAATTTTTGTTGAAAAACTGATTTGTTTTGTCTGAATCTCGGACTCGAAAACTTATTCATCTGCAAGCCCATTTCGGTTGATAAATCCTTTCGATTATGGCTTCCTCTTCTTTTGGCAAAACTATCGCCGTCTTTTCGAATGAAGCTAGTTTTCTACGATTAGTCCATTATTAAACGATAATATTGTGTAAAATATAGTTGAAGACGTCGACGTTCATAATGATGAAATTTAATTTATTGCAAATTTGAATTTCTATAACATTAAAAAGCCATTCAATTCGTTCGCTTCCAACTGACCGAAGTTCGTACGATATTTTTTGAATACATTTCGAGACTGTCGGCTGGTCGTCGTATCGTTTAGTGTTTATCTTTATTATATTTCGCTAAATCATAAAACGATTTCAATGGTTTTTTCAATTTTAAATGAACTCGAGGTTCTTTGTGTGTGATAAGCGTTTAATGACGGACCGATACCGAACTGAAAAATCCAGGCGCACAAATTGCTTTGGTATAAGCTTTATTAGCCGGGATTACGCAAACTGATTGCGGCGCAAAATGGCAGGAAGAGTTGGGCAAGAACGGTATGTTGAGCTACCGTATTCAATGGATACACTTGAAATACTTTAACGTATTCGCGATGCAGCAAAATCGGCAACAGCGTGGCAAGCGTGGCAAGCAATTGTAAGGAGAACTAACTAACTAACTAACTAACTGTCTCGCCAAGATGAACGAACGCATCATTTTGTCTTATTCAGAAATATATAAAAGTCAATGCCACTCCTTCTGATCTCAACCATTTCTTACAGGCCGTCATGAATAATAACGAGCAGGAAAATAAATAAAACGGAGAATATGGAAACGGTGCGCGCGCGCGTGTGTATGCGAGTGTTAAGTCTGGGAAATACGGCTTCGTTGCGCGATTCGGAATGGACTTCAACTTTCTATCGTACAGAGATTTTCTACGACGTTTTTTTCTTCCTTCATTTACAAACAAATGACCGAGTGATAGAAGAGTAAATTGTAGAAAATCTATACTAAGTGAGGCGCTGACTGTCGCTGATTTGCTGACTAGACTCTGATTTGCCCGTCTGTCTCTCGTTCTGTCTGCCTAAACTGCTATAAATTCAATACTTATTGTATATTTTCTTTATGGATTTAAAAACAAACTCAAAGTAAAAAAAATACGATCAACCATCATACAATGTGAGCCAACTCGGGGCCATGAGTCGTAAGCTATGCGCGAAATGGCGAGAAGAAGCGAAAGACGAGAGACCTAAACTAACATTTTTAAAGTAAAAAAGTATTTAAATATTTATAAACGAAGAGCCAGAATCGGAAAAGAGGCTCTAGATGAAAGGATAATAAAATAAAAAGAATGGCTTCACAACATTGACCGATTTGTTCGCATCTCGAAGCAGCAGAAAAACATCAAGTCATTCCTCTGTAAAAAAACGTAGATATGAACTCGTTTCCCCTGCGCTCTGTGTTGGGGGGATCGATATTATTTGCAATAAAGATATTATAGACCGAGTTGAAAATCAGTCGCCTTGTTGCCAATTTTGCTACTGGCGTTTTCAAGGCTGATACAATTGATTGTTAATACTGACCACATATGACAATCATACGTCGTAGACAGCCGCTGAAAATCCATTAATTGCGTTGAACTCCACGAGGAATTATAATGACGGGCGCTGGGATAAGGTCTTCGTCGGGCAGCAGCAGCGACAGCAGCTGAGTTACAGAACCAAAAACTACAAACGGACACGGTTCCTCTCGTGTGTTCTGCGTGGCCGATGTGTCTTTCGGAGGTAGTGGGGATCGGTTGGGATCGTTGGTACGGTCGGTCCGCCGTTGGAAAACCGGATCGTAGTGAAACCGAATAGAATTGTATGAGTAGATTTTGACCCGTGGACACGCACGACACGCACGCAGTTAAGTCTGTCGAGACGAAGGCGGAATTGTGAGTGGCGGGAGAGAGAGAGAGCAGTGGGGCACGACGATTTGACACGGCTTCACACTGTGTTCGGTGGCAATGACAGTGGCAGCTGCAGCTGTGGTGGCAATGGAGCTCTAGTAGCCACCTAGCGTACAAGCTTTACAAAGACTGAACACCGAACGAGTAGATATTAGTATCTTTTTCTTTTTGTATTGTATGTTATCTAAAAACGTTTAGAAAAACCAATTGGCTGCACTTAAACACACACACATATATAAACAAATACAAGTACAATCGATTCATGTACCCACACCAACACAAATGTATCGTATATACCGTAGTCCATATAGGTAATGAAAATCTTTTCTTGTCTTCTCTTCAATAAATTTTAATTAGACACCTCGAACAGATTGACAGCTACCTTTCTTTTGAATTCCGACTTCTCCTGGCGGGTCACAACAATTCTTTGAAATGGGGTAGCGATCTGCTGTCGGGCACTTTTTGGCAACAACAAAAAAAAACAGGTTACTAGATTTAATCCAGTTGTTTATCACGTTCAACAGATGAACACCGCTCCTCAACCAAAGAGATCTCGGTTTCTAGCTTCAGAGAAACAGCACAAAACACCGAACTTTAAACCCTTCCGTTAAAAGTATCTTAACATTTCTTTTTGTTTTTTTTTTGTTTCACTAAATGCAAAGCTTCAACTATAGCGTTGTTTTAGCCACATCGGATCGTACCGAACCGAACCGAACCGAACTGAAATGACGGCAAGAGGCTCTCACACACAATATTGAAAAACCTGTTCTGCGTTTCATAGACGGACGATTGGAATTTTTTCGAAGCACTTCAACTTCATTTAGTTGGCGCGGATGGCGCGTCGTGTTGTTTCTGTATTTTGTCTTGAAATAGGAACTGAAGCCAGTGCAGCTACCAGATCGCTCCTCAAGTAGTCCCAATCTCTTCCCACACGTCAGAAAATCATTTCATTCTTATCCTATGGCTCTCTAAGTGCGAGTGAGAATACGAAATAGCAGTAGCCACAAGAGCAAACGACGACGGGCGCGGAACAACTTTTAAATAATCTCGAACGCAAGCCCGCAGATACATTTAGTTCATACAAACACAAAATAATATGATTGTATGCGTGTATTGAGTAAAACAAATATTAATAATATTATGTTGCGCTTTCGCAAGTAACATAAGTACAGGTGCGACCGGTATGATCATTTCTCGCTGACTAATCCGAGAGTTGCGCTGTTGGGGGCATCGAGCCTAAGCCGCGATCCAAACAGATCCTGCCTATTGGAAATCAATGTCTAAAAAAACAGAGAATTGAAATAAGAGAATAATTTTTTACTCTCGGCCATTTAGTTTTGATCTTTCAAGTTGTTCATGATAAGTGCAAATGAGAGGGAAGATATGATTTACCTTTTAAATATTAGGTGAGCGCCATATTGCCAACATTCCTGCTTACTAGCTGAAGTGAGCGAGTCAGGCGAGAGAACGTAACCAGGTGAGAGTTTTGTTAATGAAAACTCGATTTGTAAAATTTCGTCTCTCTTATTAAACAAATACTTCTCGAAAGGGGTCGCAGTAGATAGCTACTAAAACAAAAACAACACCATTATCAAATAAAAGAGCAAAAACACAGGGCAAACGTTTTTTTACAGTGGAGTTAGTCCGATATTTTTGGAAAATAAATTCAATAATTTAATAATGTTCTAGAATAAAATTATTTAAGTTATTAAATTAGAGTTTATTATTCAATATTTTGCTACTTATCAAAAACAAATCATTTATTTTTTGTTTATTATATGGCCTACCTACATTACGTATTGTTACGAACCATAAATATACAATAATCCATAAATAATAGTATTTAATAAATAAAATTAATAATATCAGTAAATATCGAAAATTCATGATTATAATTTCTAGAAAAAACATTACATGAATACGAATATTATAATTATATTCCTCTCTTCAATAAATCGCAGTGTGAGCTCAATTATAACATTAATGAAATAAGCCACCTAAGAATCGTCATGCATGTCAAAAATATATTATTGAAGATATGACAATGTGTTCTACTGTTTTCCACTGCGGAAGATTATTAAAAAGCAGTAGTAGATAAGACGTCAATGTTTGATTTGGCTCAAAGCTGAGTTCCTAAAATATTAAGAGTGTGTTATTTGGTACTACTGTCAATAGCTACAGTTTTGTAGATACGACGACTATACAACCTTCAATAAAAAGCAGTAATTACTTAACCTCACAATTACATTCGATACATGAACGTTTAGTTTATGTCGTTCAAATATAATAAATATTATAAATAATTTCATATAACGCTCGTCACTCAAACGGGCAATAAACTTAAATCAAACATAATTTTTTAAACAATTTTATAACTATTTCATATCTATAAAACAGCTATAAAAATTAATATTGGTTTTAATTGTTGGCTTCTAAATATTATTAGCTGTTATAGAGCTATAAATAATAGAAGTGTCTCATATTACCGTCACACATATTCCAAAAAATTCGCTCTTTGTTAAAACAAAAAAATATTAGCCCTTAGTAATAGAAATAAAATATTACGAGTTTCCAGCCGGAATATGAATATATATTGGCTATATTGCAAATATTAAAAATTTTTCAGCTACCACCAAGCGTTTAAGCCGTAAAAAAAATGTTAAACAGGAGGAGTAAATCTCTAGAGCACAAATTTTTAGATAGATGTGATAAGCTGCCAAAGATTTTCAGTTGAAGAATGCAATAAGAAGAAAACAAAACCAAAATGAAAAAAAATTAAAAATATCTTTCAACAAGATTGTACTGACTGACTGATGGCTAGTGCGCTTTCCCTTCTTAGTTATGGCGCAGGCTGACAAATAAATAAAATTTCTTGCTTTGCGCGCTACCTGTTGCCTGGCCAGAGCTACTCATGGTTGGTTTTCGTAGCTTCTGTATGTCGAAACGACGAAGTATTCTTATTGTCGTCGGTCAAGAGGAACACGTCGCGTTACGTCAACGAACGGAGAACAAACTCCACACGTCACTATATGGTGCGTCGTTCATTTCAGTTTAGTTTAGTTTAGTTTACTTTTTTTCTTTTAAAGCAATATTTGCGCTCCGTATCAGACCAAGTGACTGACGACGTTTTGTTGCTTCGATGCTGATAAGAAAATAATAAAATGGAAGAGTAGTATAGGGAAGCGCTCTGATGCCATCAATCTATTGGATTCGTTGGCTGGTTAGCACTGTGGTTTAAGAAGAGCTACAAAAGAGTCACAAAAAATAAAAAGAAATTAAGACTACATAAAATTCTAGTAATTTTGCGTTATTGTACATGTCGTCACAGTTTACAACCGGTGAACTATATATCAGAAAAATAAAACGTTAAGGAAACTCCAGATCTTCAATCTTTTCTGAATTCTATAATACAATCGGTTTACTTTCGTAATGTGAAATTAATAAAAGATTTCGCATAGGTGAGACTATATACATAGATCTACATTATATACTGTATCACTAAGCTCTTATTACTCTACAATATATGCAGACCGTAATATTTTTATTAAACGATTTTCGATAACAATAATTAGCGAAAAATGTGCTTGGGAACTACTAATTCTATTTTACTACTTCAAAGTATCTCTTGTCCCACAGTAAATATCATCCAAAGTTTAACTAATACCTATAAGCTGTTAAGAGAGGTATTATTACACTAAAAAATCTAATTAAAACCACACAATTTTCAATAATTTTTTTAATATTGAAAGAACAATTTTGAGAATAGAAAAAGAGACGAATTTAAAAAGGTAAGAATGAAGCAAAGAAAAAGGGACAAACTGTTATAATTGAATAATTGAAAAAATTGTATTTATTTATTTCAATAGTATGTAGACTTTTATTGACAACATTCGATTTTCGTTAGCAATTATTAAGATATCATATACTTATGCGTATATACAAATGAATGTCATGGATGTATTATATATACCAAATTATATGTAGTATGGTTGCATGTATTCATATATATATGTACATCAATTTTTTTTTCTGATGGCATAAAATTGTAAATATGATAATTCAATTTTCGGTTAATTTTGTAGACGAGCACAGAAATTATGAAGGAGTATTACCTTTAGTTTAGAATGTTTTAGTGAAGAATTATAAGCTCCTCAATAGATTAAAAAATTAATAAAATGCTAAAGATATAAGAGAAGATACGGGCTTTTTTGATTTTCTGATATTTCTGATATATTTACAGAAATTTATCATTATTATTAAGAATGATATTTCAAGTCTAATTAACTATTTTCAGGATTCAGTTGAATAATTCTTAGCCGTTTTCATTTATGATGATGGAAATTAAATTTGGTTTCTTAAAAAACAAAATATAAAATAATAATGATTTTTTTAAAAACTTGAAAAACTTTAATGAAATGCGTTAGAAATCGATAGTTTTTTCTAGTGTAAGCCAGCGAGTTGTGAGTCAGAACACTGATTGCACGTAAGTATTCGTAGTAAACAAAACATACATACGTTCGTTAGAACATGAAAATACATCATATTTTTAATAGTCTAAGAGTTAAAAAAAGAGCTTAAACGACGCCGGTTTTTCCTTCTTAAGCGCAATTTGGATGAAGTGGTCCAAGACTGCAGTTAGCCAGATTTAATCCAGCGGTCGATAGAATATTCAAGAGCGGATATCCATCTATGGAATAAATTTTTGTTCGGTAAGAATAAATTGCATTTTTGTTTAAAAAAAAATAAGAACCTCTTTTTATCCATTTCTGAATCTGTACTAAAGTAATAATGGCGTAATTTCGATTCTTGTGGAATTATCTCGAAAGAATTTTTCCTACCAGACGCATTAGTTGACATCGGTGCCACTTTATAACCCTGTAAACAGGCCATACCTGGCAAAATTGGACAACTTATAGATATTTTATCACTTCTAAGAACTTGCTCTATATCCTCTAAAAGAATGTCAAATGATTACCAAAAGCATTTTTACTGTTCGCATCCTGGTAAAAATATAGACAAGCATCCTTTAGGACACAATACCGTTTCGACCAACCACACCATCTGGAACCCAATTTCATAAGATATCCAAAGCAATCTGGTCGCAAAATACCGCTTGGAGGTTGATGAAGTGTCCGAGCGCTGAAACCGTTAGAACATGACGATGAGAACGTACTAAAAGTGGAAGGGGATGAGGGGGCGGTAAGGGAGGTTGTCATACCATTTTTCCAACCACGGATCAGTCTGTACTGCTGAGTGTTTTAATATGGCCATCCATTGATTAGCCAGTTCCTCTGAATCTGCCGCCACGAACATGGGTATCCCTTCACCCGAATCTATTTTAAATGCAAAAGGTTTGCCAACAATATCCTGCGAACAAGATTCTACAGTATGTTTAGCCATAATCATAGCTCCAACAGGCTGCGTATCCTGTAGGAAAGGAAAAGAAAGCGAAAAAATACTACTAGGTAACTACTACTAAGTAGTAAATTACTACTAAATTAGAAAATATTATTTAATGAAAATGAGATGGAAAAGGGTGTATGTAAAGGGACTGAACTTACTTCCTCAGTCTTATAATAATATAAACAATGATCCGGTCGTAGGCAAAACCACCGGCGTACCCATTTTTTAGTGTTTGGTGTACCTCTCGCCTGACCATTTTGTCGCCATAAATAACCGCTAAATATAGGCTGAGCCGGCATTTCCTGTTGCTCGTTCATCAATACACCGATAGTACGAGCGACCTCGAGAGCTAAAGTATCACAACCGGCATGGGCAATCTTTACAACTTCGGTATGATGCTTATCCAGAACTTGTACACCATTTACCGATATAATAATATCGCCCACTTCCAGGCCGGAGCTTTCGGCAGGAGTATCCGGTTCAATAGCCGCGACAACTACAGGCTTTGAGCCGTGTATGCGGAAGCCAAATTCACCAGAAGCGCTCTTAACCACTACGGTTTTGTCAACACCTGCGAAAGAAAGTGAGTAAGGAAAGAGTAAATAAAGAATTACGAGAATTCCTTTCCCGAAATGAAAGTTAACAATCAAAAGTAAAATTTGATAATTTCGCTCAATAGCTACCGTTTCGATTTTGTGCAATTTTTGATAGAATATGCCCCTCACGAGCCCAAAGTAAAAGCATAAGCTTCAATATTTCTTCTAATTTACGCCGAACGGAATCCGGGGAAGAGTTTGATGAGATTAATTCTAAAATTGCTTTCATTTATTAAGGTGAAGAAGAAGAAAAACAATTGTCGTTTTTTTTTTTGGCTAGAGTACCAGAAGGCACTCTAAATAGTCAGCCTTTAGTTGACCGAGATTCTAAACAGAAACACATAAACATACCAAACATGTTGCAACGTTCAAGATCTGACGGCGATCGACATGGAGCAACTATTTTTAGGTTTCCTATTAATTAAATTAGAACTGCTTTTTTTAAATCGTGTAGTGAAGTTCGAGGATGCTTCGAAAAAAGTACAGGTAGGGCCGACTAATCAAATGTGAAATCATTACCAAACACCGCGAAGAACTTTTACGAACTGATTACGGAAAAGCGGCAAAGTGATATTTGTGCGTGTGCTAATTTTCTTCTCGAGGAACACGCACACTTTCTCTCTCGCTCTCTCTCCCTTTCATTTCTGACCCCTGACGTTAGCACATTGATCCGAAATTAGACATTAGATAAAATACAGGGTGCAAAACATAAATAATAATAATTTCGGGTTGACTCACGAAATGTGTTATTTTTCTGGCGATGATACATTTCTAGCGTGCAACGACGTTGTACCAAACGATGAAGTATTACTTGGTATTTAGTATAGAAGCTTTTTTCAGAATCCGTAGACGAACGTCGATCACGATGTCGTTCTGAAATCCAGAATGGATTAGTTAATGCAATAAATTGTTTGTGTTTGCGTTTAATCTCACCAAAACTTTGATGATCCAATTGAGTCCATACATCTGCATCGGTAAGTCTGCAATAGCGTCCGCAATCATAACTCCCACAATATATTATTTGATTCCTCTGATCGAAATCGCCATTCGGTAAAACACAAGGGCTCGAGCCGGTTGGTCGTAATGCCAGAGGACTTCTATTGCCCTTTTCCCGACCTCTTTCCTCACTCTGCTCTTAAAAAAAGAAGATATTTAAATCAATTCGAAATCGTCAATTCTTTTTCTGTTAGCATTACCTTGGCTCTCAAATTATCCGAACGATTTTTATAGTGGCGACCGCGTTCGGTGTTGTAGCGCTCTTCCGAACGAAAACGCTTATCCATCTTTTTATACAATCTCTGCGTAGTTTTCGTAATAACTGGCGAATCGGCAAAATCGGATGGTGGTCGCACGATATCGTGCTCCAAGTCACTTTCAATAGCCGGCAGTGATTCAATCGAATCGTTTGCTGCTGCCGATGCATTTGCAACATTCGATGCATTCGATGTTGGTTCCATTTCTTTGCCGCAATGCAAACAATGACTGTGCTGATCACCGGCTGTTCCATCGGCTTCGCTATAAAATACCGAATCAGACCCCGGTGAAACGGATCGCAATGATTCCACGGATTTGGCTTTCAATTTAAAGACATCTTCGGTATTCAACGTTGCATTATTACGTGGTCGTGGGCGTGATTCATGAATAGCTCCGCTTTCAATTTCAGCTTTTGGTACTTGATCATTTCCGGCAGCCCTCTGAGTCTCTTCCGTGGATTTGCCAAATTGTGTTGTCATTGAAGCCCCGCCGTCTCGAGGCTTCAACATCGAAGACGCTTTCAAACGTCTAGGCGCACTATCGTCACGTGATACTTTTCTAAATTGTCGTCGTATTTTTGGGCGGAATCGTTTGATTTTATTCGGACTTGCAGCAGTATCGCAATTGGTAATAGCGGTGTCTGATGGCTTACTATAAGGTGTTTCCTTATAAGTAGATGTGGTCGTGGCTTCAGATTTTCTGTTTGGACTTGACGTTATTCGACGACTCGACGATTCTTTTTCCATATCGAGTTTCATTGTGCCTCTCTTACGTTTACGCTCGTCATCTAAACGAGGACGTCGTAATAGTTTATTCACTAACGAATGTTCTTCATCATCGTGAGGACTTTCATAATATCCTGATGAGGAATATCGTTTATCACTACAATCATCATCGGATATGGATTCTGTCTTTTCTCGGTCCACACTTTCCCTCTCCCTTTCGGTGGATACATGACCTAATGGCAAGGTCGTTGACTGGGCCATTTCAGTCGTGGCTGTTGTTGCCAAACTCCTCCGGCCAATATTATTATTATAGCTCCCCGAAGACATACTACTCACTGAATGCAATGGAGATCGTCCGTGATCACTAGTAATCGATATGGTGCAGGGTGATCTCAGAGTTCGTCCCGATTCAGATCTTGTTTTTAATAGGTTTTCATCTAAACGAGGCATGTCATCGAATATGATCTCGCCGCGTGTCGAATAAAGCGATGAAGCGCTTTCGAAAGAGGAACCACCAGGAGTCTTTTCCGTTTGAGAGCTTTGCGCGGACACTAAACGGGCGTGTTTAGAGAGGACGAACGGTTTTAAAATTGAAATTGTGTTTATATTATAAAAGCCATAAATGAAATTATAAAACGAAGCATACATGTATGATCGCAACAAATTTCCGACAAACTTACAACATCAAACTACAACTACAACCAGACACGATGCAGGAAATAGAAGACAAGGACGAGGAAAGGGAAAGCTACAAAATTAGGAGGGGAATTACATGTTCTCGATTAGCAACAATCTAGCAAGGAAGCTACTATATAAAGTAGGTCTCCTTGTGTGTCTTCCTTCCTTTTCATGCTAACATTCGTTTGAAGGGAACATCCTATAATTTTCCAAACCTGGCACTTGTGTAGTTGATGATGAGCTTGTTGTTGTTGTCAACGGTGTCTTTGTACCTGGGGCACGTTTTGAATTATCGGTACAAGTAAGATAATCATCGGTGTTGGTGCTACACTCAGATATATCGGTGTTATTAGTTTTACTTGCTTCAGCTTTTAAAACGGTATAATTTCCGCAAACAGTTTGACTTTCAACGTTTCTAAAGAATCCACAAACATACACATAAATATATTAATCGTGTCGAATGACTTATGAGGGCATACTTGTGTTGAACTTCTGGGCTGATTTGTTCAATCTTTCCGATTTCTGGTGTTACCGGAGATAATGATTTCGATGATCTTCTACTGATGTCCGGTGAAATTTTTTGTGGGCCTATTTCCTGAATATTCGTTGTATCTTTATTTGGAGTTGGAGTCCGAGTTGGAGTTCGAGTTGGAGTCCGCGTTGGGGTTCGAGTTGGAGTCGGAGTTGGAGTTGGAGTTACTGCGATTATTGGTGGAACAATAGGCGAGGATATCGATAATAACGCGGTCGTATCACGGCTTTTTTGGTGCGGGCTTGAGGTTCGTGGCAATAAACTACTATAAGTAGGACTCTATATTAAGATGAAAAATAAAAATTATTTACAGATTAGTGTTAAATCATAAATTCGTTCACGAAGAAACTAAGTAGATTTTTAGTAATATTGTCTAAAGAACTCGGTTAAATATTTGAGAATGTTTTGCGGTTTAATCCACAAACTCTATGAATGAAAATAATCTCTAATCTTCTATGAAAGAAATCTCTAATTTTCTATGAATGAAAATAATCTCATCACGATTAAAAAACCTAATTTTATCCTTGCGGATACAAAAATCATGTAAGTTTTTCATTTCGTCTAAGGAAGAAATAGATCCTAATTTTAGAATTTTACGTAACTTCTAGAAAAAATAACACATTTCCCTCAGATTGTCATAGGTTATCATTTGTATGGCTTTGTATGTCGCCTCATACAAATAACAATTAGTTTGTCATAGTCCCCTCGAAACTTACTTGATCCGCTAATTGATCATCCAGATCTAAAGCTTCGATATCGATGGAACTTCGTTGCTGATGTTGCAATAATAAATGTTTCCTTCTGGAGGATGGCGTCAATAAGTTATTACTTAAACCATGATGCTCATGATCATTTTGGTCCCTTAAGTCTGCAGTTAAGACGGTTACTTGTGATTCATTCCAGATGCCATCCGAATGATCTCTCGTTAAGTCATTCGCTAATGAATCGGAAGATGGATAAGTGGATGCATTAACTAACAATTCATCCTGGCAAGGACTGGGTGGATCAGATTTTGTTATTGTTGATGCAACGGCATCTTTTATTGATTCAGCGCCTTCCAAACTGATAGAGCGTTTACGAAAATTTGTTTCTTCCGCACACGGCCTAAGGTTGTAACGATGGACATTTTCATATAAGGGATCTTCCTTCTCTTCTCCAACATCATCATCATCATCGTCATCATCAACTTCCTCTTCTTCACATCCACTCTCGACATCTTGAATGGATGCTACGGATGGTTGGTTTATGATAATACACTTCGTATCTTCTTCGCATTGGTTGCGTTCCTCTTCTGTAAAATCTGCCACTTCATGACGTGTGGATTCCAAATATTTTCGTTGAAGTCGATTTCGGTGCATAGGATGCCTTTTCGTTGTGACTATCGGTGATGAATGTGGTTTAAAATCAATAAAAATTTCCTTCTCCTCCGACGATTCAATCGTTTCTAAAGATTTTCGTTCATTAATTAATTTCTCGATTCTCGGTCCAGCTGCCGGCATGGATTGACGGCGTATGTCATCCCTTTTAAAGGGGCTTGAGTTCGTAATGGCAATCATTGATGCCCGCCTGTCTGTTGAATTCATACTGAAGTTGATCTTAGGAGCTTGCAGAGACTGCCTTACGTTCTCAACCTCTCTCTCCTCCTCGACCTCAATCGTCTTCATGATCGACCTAGCCTCTTCCACCATCGGATCATCCTTTCGGCTATATTGTCCAGGTGGTGGAAGGAGATGCTGCTTTGAGTATTCAGCGGTGTTGTTGCTTTCTCTTAAAAGTTCCGTACAGTCCGTTATGTGACGACAGAATTCATGCGAGTGTATTGGGTCTTTGCGAGGTAAGCTATTGGAATATAGAATATTATCTAAACGATGGTAACTGCATGTGCGTCGGGGTAAACTGTTGCTTTCATAATCGAATGGACTGACGATTTGTGAATCAAAAGTTTTATTAAAATCCTCATAATTCTGAATGTCCGATCGGGTTAGGTGCTCGCTCCGACTAGAAGAAGTTGGAGGAATGGAATAATCACACATTTGTTGTGATTGATTACTATCAATGGATGATGACATTCTGGAGCATCTACGAACGAAAAACTGCCCTGGTTGACCGGGCTGCCCCGAACTCAGCAGATCCATCGGCGGTGCTGGTGGTGTGTAAAACATTGTGGTATTCAATTGCTGTTCATTTATCGACGTTTCCAGAGGTATCGGTTTGGGAGGTCGTGGGGGTTCTTCTGAGTGCGCACGATGTAAGATATCGTGCTCCTTTAACGTTCTATAAAAACAAAATCAATTCTTCTGCGAATAAAAAAAATATCAATTTCTGTTATCTTACGATTTCTGACCACCCTTTTCTGTCAAGGTCGTTCCAAATTCATTGGTTTTTATTGAATTTCCACCGATCATTTCTGATAAACTTTTAGCTAGTTTTTTGCCATTTTGTAAGCCGTTCGTTTGGGCACCCTGTGAAACTACTTTTACCTTGAGGAAAAGAAAAGCATGAATTTAGTTGTTGTTGGGCAATCGGGCTCTATTAATCGATCTAACTTTATGAATCAGAGTTGGGCTCAATTCAATATTATGCATCATACGTTCTTTCCTTCGATCCGTTTGAGTTGCTTGGGTTTTCATGGCGTTACGAAATTTCTTTTCCACCACCACAATTTCCGGGCTTGGAGGGGGAATTGGTGTTGCTGTTGGTGTGTAGCAATGTACGCCAACACCGCTTATGTCCGCACCCATTCCCATATTCTGCATCGCTCCTCCCATCATCTCGCCATGTCTCGTCGCCAATTGTGCATCGACTTCTCTGTGAAAAACTGGTACCAGTTGATGGACATGCAGTGATGGTGTCAGGTGATGATGTTGATGCATATGATGGCTATGAGCGCTGTGCGCATGGGGATGTCCGTGTAAAATTGTGTGCGGATGATGTAGAGATTGGGTTGGATGCTGTATTGCGGGTAGTTGTTTTTGCTGATGTTGGACACTACCATCGCTAACAACATGTTGCAGACCACTTTCAAAAGTTGTTCCCGATGCTAGTGCGGGTGGTTTCTTCCCACCAAGTAAACGCTCATCGCTGTTTAAAGTGCTCAAACGTCCTGAAGAACGAAGACCTAAATTGACATCATCGAATGATGTCAAAGTGTGCGATCGGGCGAAACTTACATGTTTGGTCCTATATAGAAGAAAGAGAAAGACAGGTTGAGAGAGATGGAAAGATATGGAGAGGAGAAAAAGAATGGGAAGAAAGAGTGATACCGATGATAATATGAAAGAATTGAAATTGTCATTTGAAATTGAAATTCTAACCTTAACGTCTGGTTAACTCCTGGTGGGCGTGGTATACTTTTGGGCGCTCCACAACTAAAAACACTATAAAATATGTATTTTTGGGTATAAAATTTATCAATGAATATCAATTAAATTTGGCAATTGAAAAGAGAAAGATATATAAACATTTAATATTAAACAAAAAAAAAGAAGAAATTAAAGCTTTCACTCTTACACTCAATACCACCTCACGATATTTGACGGCATGACTATTTCGATCATTTCACCTAGACTAATGCCTAAATATTGAGCATGGGCTGGGTGGGTGGTATACCTACCACATCGAGGGTAGTTTCGCATTCAAAAACAGCTCAGATTTTGATGGATTTATTACGTAGAAATCCTTGTAGTTCATACCTATTGGAAGCAGGTGGCATCCAAGCCTTAATAATGACGACCATAATGAATAGAAAAGCATACAATTTGCACAATTGAAACCCTTTTTGAATATCCGTAAAAGAAGATATTTTATTGCATGATGAACGCTTTTTTGAAATTTTGATTGATAGATCAAGCGAGTAAAACGAACGAACGATTAAATTACGATCGAATAAACACGAGCGATTAGTTGCGAGCAAGTTAAAATGAGCGATAAAATACGAGCGATATAATACAAGCGAGTAAATACGAGCAAGGAATTGCGATAGACGTTATTTCGGACGTTAGAAAGCGAAACGATAGAGACAGCAGGAAGGAGGAAAGCTAGGCTTATTAACATCGGTTCGATAAACGCAGTGTGAGTTAGAGAGAAAGAGAGAGAGGGGCACAAGCGATGAGCGGATAAATTATAAATGTAAGAAATTTTATCAACTACTTTAGTTTGCATGAAGGAGAAATTCGACTTTAGGGACCAAATCAAGGTTAGTCAAAATTAATCGCTATGTCTTCTACGAAAATTCTTTGAAAGCAAGATATCACTAACCTCTGATCGTGTGTTTGTGTCGTATCCGTCCATGAATGACGGTTAATCGGTGACACACCTTGACCCGCATTTGTGTCGGTATTAATTTTGGCAGTACTTAAAATCGAAGCAGGTTGACGACGAAAATAGGAACTTTCCACATCCGTTTCATGCGATTTATCATCCTGGTAATAATGATTTCGATATCTGAACGAGAAGCAAAATTGACTTTAAGACATAAGACGACTTAATGATAGACCGACTTACCGGGGATGTTTGTAGAACGGAGCATCATAGGAAGTTAAATTTTCATCGGATGGTATACGGCGTCCGACACAAACACCCAAAAATGATTGTGGCGTAGTTCCTCTTGGTAAACAACCAAATAAACGTTCTCTTCGGGGTCCCTCAATGCTATTCAATTGACGATCAGTAAGGCAATACTAGGGAGGAAAAAATAGTGAAGACACAAAAAAAGAGAGAGATTGTTGTCCGTACTAAAGAATCGCACTAAACTACATACCTGTTCACGTATGTCGCCCTTCGAGTAAACCGGAGTTCGCGTATATGATTCAGATGGAGATGATGTACGATAACGGTGTCTGCTCATATTTTCATCATCGGAATCGTAGCTTTTTTCTAAATGGATTAAATCAGCTTCCTGAAAGGAAACTCATTATTAAAAAATTGAAATATTTAATAAAGTGTTTATTGAACTTCTTACCTTACAGGGTGCCTCAATGTGACCTAAGGAAATGGCATGTTGAAGTCCTAGAAAAAGTAGTTAAATATTAATTAATATATTAAAAAAATAACTATATTTATAGATTCTTCTTCTCATCTTCTTCTTTTTCTTCTAGTTCTTAAGAATGTGAATTTTTTGTTTTGATAAAGACAATTGACGTCATTGGGAATCCGTAGCAAAAGGCTTTAAGAAATATCTTATAAAATCGGTCAGGCAGGAGAGACGGAAGGGAGGATTGAGAAGCTAAAAAAGGATAATTCTATAAAATTTTAAGCTGTTACGCCAACAATAGGAAAGGATATTATTGTTGATTTATTCGTTAATCTGCGAGCATACACTTGTGATGTGGCACCGACGGATGGGATGAATGTAATAGATGTCTTTTGGTATTCGTATTCAGGGATACACACACACGCGTACACACTTAAAAACAATGTTTTTCAAACTCACCGTTTGTATGCATTGCAAGGGTCATTTTTGTCTTTGACTCCTTTTATTTGAATAACGTCGTCCTTGAAGAAAATGCTCGAGGATTGGTATGTATTTGTTGTTCTTACGAAATCCATAAAACAATCCATTAAACTAGGAAAAAAAGTTGTTTTCTTCTTTACGGTTTGCTCTTCACTTTGCGTAGGGTAACCATTTTTCTTGGCCGTTAGTCGTTGATTCGTGATTGTTGTTATTGCTGTATACGCTGGTCGTGGTAATGGTGGTTGTTTACGTAACTATCATCAATATAATTAAGAGTGGAATCTCTTGCGAAAGATCCATAAAAGTCTATAAACTCTGATAACCGATAATTAAATTACATCGCCTTTACCCTCGCCCCCCTCCTTGATTCCGTTGATTTTGTGTGTTGGAGCACGTTAGTGGGAAACTTATCATCATTGCACTAACAGCACAAACCGAGTCAGTCAATCGATATCTAGTATAATCGTATCCAAAGAAAGATTGCTTCAATTTTTTATAGACTGGATTTGATTAAACTTAAACGCACATCGTTATCTCGGAATTAATCACATTTCGTAGAAAAAAGAGCGAAGAATTCAGGAAAAATAAAGAAGATTAATCTCTTAAAAAGCAGATTAGAGATTAATGAAAATTCTTTTTAGGACCCTTAAAAAAGGCTTAATTTTAAGGAACTCTGTGCGCGATGCGAACGCGAAACTTGTGATGCTGAGACTGTAAGAATGAAAGATATGCTCTTGTATGCTTCATTTCCAGATATTTATCTGGCAATACTCAACAGTTTCATTACAGGAGTAAGTGCGCAGAAGTCATAATTATAGACGGTATCCTTCTTACAAAGAAGCTTTGTTTTTAATTAAGCAATTTCCTTGTTGATTCTTACAAAGAAAAACGAGTGGAAATACAAGCCGGATGTGTTTTGGAAAATCGACAAAAAAATAATAGAAAAGAAAAAAAATTGATAATCATCTGTTTATGTGATAATCACCGATATTAATGGGAATTCGTTGACGAATTATTAAAGTTTCATTCATGAATACGATTAGTCTCACAATTGGATGACTCTGACCACTCTCTTTCTTTCTGTCTCTCTCTCCCTGTCGAAAATTTGCAATTACATTAAATCTCAGAGTGCTTCAAACTATCTCATATTTACTAGTGCGCAAGTTCTCAGCCAAGATAAAATTACATGTAGAACATTACTTTTGAATGGAAGGTATCCCCCACACATCTGTTCGCACATCTGTGTATCTTGCCGATAACTTTCATCACTATGCATCCTTTATTTAAGATGCTGGATATCAACAGTGTTGAAAGTTAGCATAGGTTTGGAATGTCTTTATATGATAAGGTGACCATCTGATATGTTTGTTTTCATGCCAGAGCTTTTCATGATGCTTGAAGATTCTTAATGCGTGCTCAAAAATATCGCTGTTATACCAACAAACAATTCAGAGAAGATACAGAACGTTAAGTAGCATTATATACATTGAGCGAGAAGCAAAACTATTTATAATGTGTAAAAATGTTGAATTCACAGAGAGCAGAGATTCATTCTATGCATGAATTTTATGATAAATCATTGCCAAACATTCCTTAAGTAGACTACTAAGTCTATTAAGAAGAAAAAGAGTAATAGGAAATTTTAACTGATTTTTCGCAGGCCGATGAGTCTAAATCTATTTCTCTCACTACTAATAATCGGTTCAATTATTTCAGTTATTTCAAGGATAATCGTTTCAGTTATTTCACAATAGTTCTAAATGAATAAAATGTTTGGAAATTTTGAAAAAATCAAAAACAAATTTTCATCGATATAAACTTTATTTGAGAGTATGGAGAAGGTATCATCAATTTTCCTTTTATTCAAGGAATTACAATAAAGTAAATAAGAAGAAGATATATGTATATAAGTGTAGGTACTGAAATATTTCATATTAAGTAATCGAGTCTAGGTATTAAAGATGAAAATATGGTTAAGATATGCAAATATTTTCTGAACACACATTGGTTTTCTTAGATTCTAAAAGAGCGACTCAAAGAGGTTCGTTTCATGGAGTATATATGGATGAAGATGGTGCTGGATCTGTTGTGGAGAAAGAGCAGGGTGGGTTGGGACGGTGGTGTTAGAGATACCGGGAAGTTAAAAAGACTTTCATTATTTAGATAATATTCGATAAATAAATGAATATTCGGTTCGGTGGATTAATAGAAATGGACCATAGTTTTCGCAATTTTGGATTGTGCAATAAAGCTCATTTTTGAATAAAATTTTCAATTCCATTCGATATATTTGGATATGATTAGTGTGTGTGTGTGATGAAGGAGTTTTTTCTTTAGGGAAATCGATTTTTTTTCTTTTAAAAATTTCTCTAATGATTTTTGATAAAAACTGGAATAGGTTTAGAAACTGTTTTGTTTTGTTTTCTTTTGTGTTTAGGGATGTTTTTTTTTTAACTTCACTCATACTGATGTCGTTATTTGCTCAACGTATTGGAATGGTTTTGATTTCGTTCCGGACTGTGAGCGTCGTATAGGATAGAATCTATTAGAGTCTATAGTTGAACACGCTGCGCTACGGCAATGCGGGCAATTAATATCGAATCGTCCCATGGACGAACCATAAGGACAATATGATAATTGTCGGGAAAGTGTGTCACTACATGTACATTGAGAAATTGACGAGAGTCCTTCAGGTACACTGCGGCTTCTGGAGCTTGAGTAACGATACGGTAATGCAGGACTGAAAGTGCAAGCAAACGGATGCGTTCGGTGTTGTTGTTGGCGTTGTTGTTGTTGTTGTTGTTGTTGGTGTTGTTGGTGATGGTGATGGTGTTGTTGTTGCTGTAGCAATGATAAATTCCAGCTTCCCCTTCCGACACCTCCCCCTCTGCCCAAACTGCTGCAGTGATCGATCGATGGCCAACGGTAGCCATCGTCTTTCGGAGTGAGTGCAGAATGAATGAATGAGTGACTTCTTCGTAGCGGCCTGTCCGCAATTACGTTTGTGGTCACACCTAAACAACTATCGTGTGGCATTTTTAGCAATGAACCGTATCTACCGGATATAATGGCACCAGTGTCGTGCATTTGACGTCGTGACGGGTACGATCCGATCGGAACCGATCTAAAACCACTTGGGTCATCCAACGGTTGACTTAGATTGATGCAGCTATTGTGTAGAAGATCAGGTGCTCTACACTCATTGACATCATGAAAATGTTCGACAATTGATCGGTGATTACGTAGTGGACAGCGTACGGTCGAGATACGGCCGTTCATTAGCTTCTTAAAAGGTGGTTGTTGATTGGTTTCGGTATAGCTTAAGAAAAATATTGTTATTGCTGCAACTGCTGCTGCTGCTGAACAAATGTAATAACCAGCACGGCCGTATCTTAAGGAATAATCGTTTAGGAAAGAAGTTAGTGGCACACCGATCAGAACTGGTATGGATTCAGCACCTCTTATGAGTCCTGCAATAATTGAAAAATATTGAAATCAACGATTTTTTTTCATACGGCACACCGCTTTAATTCGCTTTGGAAGATAATTACCCCACGCTTTTGTGAATTGTTTGAGTTTGACACGCTCCAGCGTAAGCACTTTAATCGAGTAACGATAACCACCGAATCCAATGCCATACATCCAGCTTAGAATGCACAGACCTCGGTAGCTCATAATGAAGGACAAAAACAACATCGACACAGCAACCGTAGTAATAAAAACCTGCAGGAATACAAAGGAACCAAAACACTTTACAGCCTCTCTAAAGCCATTTAGAAACATTTCAGAATATTAACCTGAGTTATAATTTGGATTGTAAGGATGTTATTTCCTATTCTCAGAGGCTTGCGTGAGATCACACCGGCGAGTATCACCCCAAGAGTCGTCGAAAGTCCTAGAAAAGTTTGCAGCAATACTAAATCCTGGACATCCGAACCTTCTTTGGCAATACTTATAGACTGTAAAACGCAATAGGAGAAGAAAATCCCATTCAGTCAAATTCGGTGTCAATTGGTTTCAGTGGATCGTAGTAATACCATTGAAAAGATAGGTGCGTAAATTCCAAAAGCGGCAACACTGGAAGTCAATAGTATTAGTTTAACCGTATTCGATTTTAGTGACGAAACATCTAAAAGGAATGTCTTTAGATGGTTTCCCTTGGAAATCGTTGCAGATGATTTCTTTTCACGTACCTAAAAAATCGTCGCTTACGCATCGTTATTAATCGATTATCTCGTAAACTAACAAACCTTTCTCCTTTGATTCTTTAGATGCTGGATCGCTCTTCGTTGCGGATGATATAACGAAGCTGGCCTATAGAGCATGCCCATGAAAAAGTTGGCCGAAACAAGTATCGCTATTAATTGCAAACCTAATCGCCAACCAGCTTTCCTACGTGAAAATAGAACGTCTGGTATTACGGGCTATAGGAAATTATCTGAATCGTTCTGTCTCTTTCACTCTTACCCTACACCCTCTTTCAAAATAACCGAAAATAAAGTAATACCAACTCCCTCGCCGGCCATTGCTACCATTTCAACGAATTGACGTCGTCTTTTGAAATAATTACCCATCATAACGGATGATGACTCACGAACCATCGCCACGCCAAGACCGAAAACAATTCCTAATAATACGTAGAATTATAAAATGAGCTTGTGGTGTTCAACCGGAAGTAGGTTCACTTACCGTAACTAAAAACGATCTGACTAACTTCGGTGGCAAACGATGTAAATAAGACACCCAGTGGTACGATTAAACCTCCAATGATGGCCATTAATCGTGTCGATTTCTTGCGACAGAACGTCACAACGAATGGTGTGGCTAACATCGATACGGACCAACTTAGTGCACCCAACCATTCTATACGATCAAAACGACGATCGGCACGATCACAAAAAGAACATTTTCAAAAAATCATTTAGTTTCATTAATATATACCGATGTATCCTGATTGATGCAAGTGTTGAATTGCGTAGAATAGTAAGAGATCAAAAGATAGTTGCAGACCGGAAGTCAAAATATGTACGAGAAAAGATACGCCACAGATAATCCAACCCCAACCGCCGTCAGGGTAGAAGTGCTGGAAATCGAGAAAAAAGCGTTTGTTTACCTTAAGAGGTTTATGGAATAGTTTTTGGAATACACTACTAGTAGATGACCTTACCTGTCTAATTGTCGTAGTGTCCACACCAGATCTACGAAGGGCTGGTATATTACCATGCAGGAAACGAAATTCACGATCGTGTAAGGCTGGAAAGGCCGAATCATCTTCCTCAATCAATCTATTACTGATATCGTAGGCTAAGAGACAAGGAAAGGTATTACAGGGATCGGAAGGGGCAACGAAATAGAGGCACAAAACCTGATTGGAATTCTTCCGTGAAACTTTCACGATCTTCGCAGTGCGGTACGGTGCTGTGCGCACACAGCGGTATCCTATTATCCTGATGGGTACCACTCAGACGCTGAGGTTCACAACGTTCGTTGCAGCTACAAATTGGCTTGTGTTGCCTCCTTGGGTTATGATGCGTTGCATGCCGGTGAAAATACCCACCAGATGCTGGTAGTTGTGCCTGGTGACCCGACCAGCAGAGATCTGTGCCGGTACGATGATGGTCGCAATAGCCAGCACCAGCACCGGCTGTGACACCAACATCTCGACTACTTGTCGGGTACGTTAGTGAATTGAGGGTAGCGGCACAATTACTACAGGTTGCCTGCTCGTTATTTAGCACTGCAATCGGATCAGAATGTGGGCAGGGTAGAGGTGGTGGTGGTGGTGGCAGCTGCGATGATGGAGGAGGTTGTGGTGGTGATAGTGGGGGTGGTGGTCGCAACTTATGAACTTCTTTGTATTGTGACGTTCTTTGAAGGACACCAAAATGTTCATCGATCATCATAGAAGGTTTATTACAAGCTCTCAAAGGTCGACGATTCAAATAATGCTGATCGGTAGTGGAGTTCATAGTACCGGTCATGGTTCGCAGGTTCGTTGGTGAATCATTTAATTTGGGTGGCCAGGAACAAGTAACCGCTGTATACCGTTGATCCGTATCGGTATTAGTAGTAAATGATTTGCCCAAATTTGACAGGCGTGGACATGAAACCCACCACGCAATTGGCCGATTATTGAATTTACAATCGCGGCAAAGGTACCAATTGGTTGTATCGGTAACAAAATTCCTTTGTACCGGAATAGGATTTAAAGCTTTCGCTTTCGCTGAAGCCGAAGAATTAATTTGATTTTTGAAAATATTTCTAGAATTTACAGGGTGCTCGCAAATCAAATTGTGTTGACGTCACAGAGCACACTTTTTACAAAGGACTGGATATTTCTGCTCGATACACTTCCGATCAGATACTCGTTGGAGCGATGGATGATAATCACTGCAATTTCGATAATGGGAGAAACGTTCCTGTAACGGTCTTTCAGTCGGCTGATTCTGCTCCTTCGGATTGTCGATTGACGTTCGATTAAGTTGCGGGCAGCTGTTGTGCAATGTGCAATAGGATGAATTTGACAGGCGACGATAACGATCACCGCTTGCCATGATATCACTTAATCTGCGCTCCGTGGAACACGATGCTCGGTCACTGCAATTGCACTCGCACGAGCAGTTGACGAGCATGTTTTATGCATAAGTGAATGTGTGTGTGCGTGTGTGTATTTGTGTATGTGTGTGTATGTTTGCGTATGTATGCTGATGTCGTTGGCGTGCCTGGCGATGGTGGGTGGTTGGATGGCCGGCACAAAAATGCAGCTGCAGCAAAAGTAGCAAAACAACAATAGCAACCGACAGCGATTGCTGTCTCTCCTTCTCCTCTTCTCCCGTTTACGTTTGGAATATCTTCCTCATTATTTAATGGATTCGTCTACGGAATGATAAAAGAAGAGACGCGGCGGTAAAGAAAATTGTTTAATTTTGTATGATTCGAGCCGACAGACTAAATGTTCGACGAACTGTTCGTTTGCGACCTCATTTTCAATTTTTCCGCTTCTTTTTTTTTGTTCGTTTCATTTGCCTCGATTTTGTTTACATTCGGTCCTTGATTTATTTTTAGTTGAATGGAGAATCAAAAAAAAAAAAAAAAAAAAAAAAAAAAAAAAAAAAAGCTGATATAAAGAAAGAAAATCACAAGTAATCGAGGTTCCCGAAATTAATTTTCCGTTTTCTGTTGGCCCAATTTAATGAGCTCTTCATAATCATTCAATGGATTTTCATTTTATATTTTATTGTGCGGATCAAGGAATTTTATTAATTAATTTCTTTTCCAATTCAAAAGTAACGGATTTTAAGAGACGGAAAAATCATTCAAAAAAATATGAGTCGGTCAATTGTTTGAGGTTTGAGGTTCGCTTCTTTTTCTTCTAGCAAATACTTTCAATTTACGCCACATACTTCAAAAAATTTGCGTAATTTTCTTTGCCTTCTCCTTCTACTCCTCCCCTCCCTCCACCCGACCATCTCTTTCTCCGCCTTTCTTCTACTTTATCGCTATCATTGTTTTCTTAATTTTTTGTCTCTACAATTTATTTCCGGAGAAATAAACAAACAAACAAATATCATTCAACACCATCGCTGTCGTGGTCTTCTTCGTCTTCTTCTTTGCCTTTTTCGTCTTCTTCATAATTGGTCACACAACTAGATACGCGCGCGCCTCCTAGCTTCCGGCTTAGCCATTGTCGCCACAGCATTCTCAAAGCATTTTGAGATCTACGCTTAGACGAAGCCGTGACGAAGGGCTAACGGAACGTTGGTGTGGACTAACGAAGGAGGACTGATGGAGGGGAGACGAAGCCGTTGACGAAGTAGTTGGTGAGAGTGCCGGCAACAATGCAATTTTCTGCCTGCACAAATTGCTGCTGCAGGCGATGTGCTTTTTAGCACTCACTGAAAATGATGCATGCGGCGACAAATGCCTCGTTGTTCGGTTGGTTCTGATCACATAAGGCGCACTATGTGCTGTGGTAGAACATGCAGCAGCACACTCGTGAAGGAGCAATGATGAAAGTAAAGCAAGTAAAGGAGATGGAAGAACGGAAGGAAGGAAGGAAGGAAGGATGGAATAAACGATAAAAGGAAAACTATTTAATCACAAATACTGATGAATGACGATAATGGTGATGATAGTAATGATAATAATGATAATGATGATGATTATAACAATGATGCTGATAGTGATGACTATAACGGTAATATAACAGGACAATGGCGTGTGATAATGACGACTGCTATAATGACAATGATAATGATGATAATGACGATGATTAATAATGATACAATTTCTATGCATTGTTAGGGAAAGAATCAATTTCGCGACTTTCAAAGGAATTTCGATTATCAGTCAAACCCATGCCACGGCGATTCGTCCACACTTGTCGTTCGTTGGTCGCCGTATGCGTTTGTAGCGTCAGCATCAGTAGCACTCTTGACGACAATTTACAACAATTGAAGTGTTCGTTATTCCATCAAAAGCGTCTCGTCTAGAATAAGACGCTTTTTATGGTCCACTCATAACGCGTCGGTGGCGCTACTCGTTCTTTTCTGTTGTCTCTGTTGTTTATCTAGTTATCACTACCACCCCCTACCACTACGCACGTTCCATAGCCGACCATTCACTGATTTGTTAATTTTTGTGTGTGTACCCGAAATTCATAAAACGGGAAAATCTTTTGATTGTTGACGAAAAAAAAATTAATAGTACCCTAGCGTTTGTTTTGATGCTTTGCTTTAGTGTTTAGGGATTTGTGCTGTCGTAGCAAAAATTCAAAAATTGTTTGTGCACAAATCATGACCGCCTCAAGTAATAACCAATCATGACTACGTTCATCTCCCTTCTTCCTCCCCCCTCATCAAACACAAACAACAGTCAGGCAGTCGGTGAGTTAGTAAGTGAGTCAATCAACCCCTGACAGAGGACGTGACCTACTCTTGATACCTTTATTCCATTGATACGAAACGTTTTGATGTGGCAACTATCTAAGGTCGCTCGCTACTTTTCAGCACAATCAGCACTATGTGTACCTCACGCATTCACCCTCCGCCACCCGCTCGTCAACAATTTCGATTGCAGTGATTACAATCGCCAAAGCCGGTGAGAGAGCCTTTATTGTTTGCAGGTAAAAGCCTAAGGTGCAAGTGCATTTTAAGTAGCTTCCTCCTGGCCTACTGCCACATCTAGAAAATTTAATAAATCCACACCGAGGCACCGACACCGATATTGACACCAATACCGACGAAATCGAAGTGAATAAGCGAGTAAACGCCGTTTCGCCGTTTCGGAGCACTAAAATTCATTTGACATCTTTCTTCTTATTTTTTTTTTGGTTTTTGGAAAAGCGGAAGTCAGTTTCATGGGGTCATATATTTCGTGAGATACAAGTTGGACCGGATCCGGTTTGGCCCAACTAAATTGTTTTGATTTACTCACCAGCACGTTTTCACTTTACTTCAAATATTCTCTGAATGGATATATTTGGCCAGATGTAAACTGGAATGAAAAATTTATGTTCGTCGAATATTTGTGACCGCTGGTAATTTTATCGTCTATACGCATACGATATCGTCCGTACAGCGAACGCAAAGAGCCGAAAGACAACTGACGGCAACTGAACGGCATCTAAACAAAAGCCAACGATAGAAAGCCGCTGCAGAAAAACCGCACCATCGCACGACGACGCAGCATCCAGCAAATCCAGTCGTCCGATTGACTATGATTCAATTGAGAGCAAGCTAGTAAGAGAGGGTTGGTTAGGTGGAGAGGGCGGAGGGGTAATGGAGAAGTAGACTTTCATATTCACATTTTTGGTTTTATTAGAGCAATCGTGAAGCATACAAGTTGCAACGTTTGAGATTTTCAGCCGGTACGTGATGATGCGACGAGACGCGACGCGAGGCGGTGTGACATTTCCAGCCCATGCGCCGTTCAAAGACCTAAAAAGAGCAGCAACAAACTCTTGTTCGTTCGACTCTTTTCGCTCACCCAGATTAAGTGTGTCCGTCTGTCCATTCGCCCAAAATAAAGGAATAGCATTTATTTGACTATTTCTCGCTGGCTATGAATGGTATTTTAACGGATTCTACTCTAGCTTTTTCGCTTTTATAGTTCAAATATGAAGCCTTCTAAGTCCCAATTTTGAATTTCTGTAAAGCTCATGGAAAATGAATCTGATATCTTTAGTTATTATTTTGATGTATATTTGGATACAGTTTGATAATTATAAAATAAAACCCAAATTATTTCTAACATTTATATACTCGTTTTGGCATCTAAGTGATCTTTTTGAAGTCAACGTTTTTGTATTTCCCATAGGTAAAGCATGATTATCGTCTTAAAGCCTCCTTAAAATATAACGGTTTCATTTAAAATTTATCGCAAAAATTCGTTATATTCCGCACAGGCGTTTTGTCAGCGAGTAGAAAGAACCATAAATCATACTATGTCGGTACTAGTTAGATATGTGTGGACACAGCATTCACACCGTTAAATTTTTTAGCATTTTTTTTAAATTAGAAAATTTGAAAAATATTTTAATTATGAAATTTTTATAAATTTATTTCATAATTATAAAATCTATCCCCTGACAAGGGATGACTGAAATTTAATCCAAATATCTGATTCGATTTATTTTTTCGGAGAACCAAAAAAAAGTTGAGGATTTGCTAAAGCCAAACTACAAGAGTTATGATTTTTTTCTCAGAGGAAATTTGCACCTGCTCCCCAAGACTCTTATGAATTTCTTTTATAAACACTTAAGAGATTTTGATCGGAGAAATTCTATTAAGAACAAATATAAAAAAGTCGGACTAAAATTATCTCAAATTTTATATATTGAGCTTCACTTGGAAAACGTCTTTACAAAATCTTGAACGAAGATTTTTGAAATAATTTTAATAAAATTGTTAACTGATGAGCCAAACCATATTTGTTTTGAGTCTATTTGTTAAGGTTAATAAACGTTCCTTCATGTCACTTCATAAAAAATTGTTTTCTTTTTTTGTGAATTTATTTATTATTTTTCTTGGATTTCAATTTATTTTATTCAACAGAAATACACATAAATAACTATCTAAATTTCTCTGGTTTTTTTACAAAAGATTTTCTAAAAACAACTAAGATTTTAAAATTGAATAACAAATAAAGACACAAATATAAATTTAACGATATGTATAGATGATGCTAGGATTAGATTTATGCATTAGTATTATATACTATAATTCTTCCAAATTGATTCTTTAAAAATGTATACAATTTTCAAATTCAAACCATATAAAAATAAATAAAAAATTATTCATTTGAACGCTTAAATACAAAATATTCCATTACATTCTTAAGACAATTTATTATTGTTTACTTAAGACAATTTAGGCGTGCAACACGAATATCTTCTAGAATAAATAATTCTTTGAACAAAGTTAGTTTTATTTCTCTAAAATATTTTGTTCTTTTTCGTTTTGATTTAAAAAAATCATAATTTAATTTTGTGGAAGTCTTCATAAACATTTAGCCGCTACGGTTTCCAAACATTTTTCTGAAATCGAATGATGAGAATGATGACATAGACGAAAGCTGATGTTTATATTTAAATTTCGATTGGTATAATCTAATCTAATCAAATCGACGTTTTCGATTGTGTTGATGTAAATTATGATTATTGAACGACATGAAAATTTAATATTCATGAAATTGCTTTAGTTGGTTTTTCAATAAATTTCGATTGTCTAGGATTGACTAAATACATTAATTTTTTTTTTTTGAAAAAAGCAAAAGAAATTATACGAAATACATTAAAAATTCATTTTTATTTTGGGCATTTAATGCACTTATAAAATGATAACAAAATAAAAAGAAAATAATCAAATGAATATTTTTTCTATAATCAATTAACAAATATTATTTTACTTTTATTATTTGTTTTTTATTATAGACCGAGTGGAGGTAAAAAATAAATTGCGTGGAGGGAGTAATGCGATTAAAGGCAACTCTGAAAAATTCCTTCACATCGATGAAAAGTCAGGTATGATTCCTTAACGCCTGGAATAACGCCAAGCCTTTGAACAGAAAAATATGAACTCTTTTCTGTGTTTTTTCTTTTAGCTTAAAGAGCTAAAATGCGTGCCTTTGTAAGAGAATTATTTCATTTGTGACTGGACTAGCGTGTTGCCTTTTTATTATTTTAGTTTGATGACTTCTGTTAATTTGAGATTTAATACTCTTTGGTAAAATAAATAAACCTAAACATTATAAAAACATTCAGTTCTCGAAAATATGAAAATGGTTCTGTAAAGGGGGTTTCTTGGGAGTATATGTATTTCTTTGCTTGAGTCTTATTCACACATGGCCTTAATGTTTATTGAGAAAATTGTTGTTTTTCAATAAAAGAGGAGTTACTTTTCTTTCTAAAATAAATTCAACAACCTCTAAGGAAACCAACGATGCAAAAATATTGCTTCACATTTTCGAAAATAATTTTTTTGTTTACATTTTTATAAATTTTTAATTTATAAAAATTATATCATAATATTATTTTCCTTATTTTATTATTTCTTATCACGTTAAATGAATAAAAATAAATTTTAAATAAATAAATTATAATTATATTGTTTTCGCTATAATTCTGATCAGTATAAAATCGGTATAAAATTTTCGGTGATATTAAAATATTATTCATGACCTTAAAAAAAGTGCGAAACAGAAAAGGCAGTAATCCCAAATATCCACCACTTTTCACCTCCATTCGATTTTTTGTAATATTTTTGCTTTCGCGAAATTCCGAACATCCTGTACATAAGAAAATTTTTTATATTTAATTAAATAGATAATATTTACTTAAGTATTTGATTTACTAACAACTGAAGTATATGATACCACACGTAATACAACCTAGGACACCAGCTAGGATAAATACGAGTCTATCGAAGAAGTTGCTTGAATTTATTTAGCGACATTTAGAGAACGGTTTGGTTTTAGTTAAAATTCTAGAAAAAGTTGGTCTTCGATAATGGATTTATTATCATTATGGATATGTATTAGTGAGAAGGAAATCAAATTATTAGTAGCTACTTATACCTAGTGGTATAAGGTATAGCTAGTAGACCTCAAATATAAAAAATTTAAAATTTTTAATACCGACATTAAAAATCTCAACTAAAATCTTATATTAAGAAATTTTTTAAAAAAGTTTTCCTGGAACAAAATATTTTATTACATACAAAATGGTATTATTTTATAAAAATTTGAAAAAAATTCGAACATCGTCTAATTCGAACGTATGACTTTGATTTTTATGTTAAATAAATTAAGATAAATTATCATCATACCTAAGACTATAGTTTAATGTTATTAAACTCCTTTGCCATAATTTTTATATTTTTCATACTATTATATGCCCTCTATATACAATACATACATGCAAGCGTTACATAAAGATATTGTTTTTTTTTTTTTTTTGATTATGGCATTTTTGATATGTGGAAAAAGTTATATGTTCAAACGTCTCGTATATTTGGTAATTTTAATAAACTATTATAACTCCTGGAATTAAGTGCGTTTCGCATTAATACAGATTTATACAAGAATTGTTAGTTGTTGTAGTGGTAGTAGTAGGAGTAGTAGTAGTAACTGTAGTAGTAGTAGCAGTAGAAAACATAGTGGTGGATTGTGTTCGTTCGGATAAATGTAGTAGGGGTAGAAGTAGTATTGGCAGATGTAGAAGTGGCAGTTGTAACGTTAGTAATAGTAGTCACAGTGATAGAGCAGTGTCAGTAGTAGTAACAGTAGTAGTTGTTGTTGTCGCAGTGGGGGTTCCAGTGGTAGTAGTAATAGTAGTATTATTAGTAATATTAGTAACACTAGTAGTAGTAGTGTCAGTAGTGTTAGTATTAGTTGCAAGAGCAGAATAGTAGTAGTATTAGTAGTATTAGTAGTGTGCATTGTATCGCATTGTATCGCAATATTCGCAATGTTATTCCTTTATTATTTTTTCCACTACTATACGTCAATTCTTTATTAATTGAATCGTTTATTTTGAAATTGCCTTCGCCTAAGTCTTCGTTTCATTCACAACAACGATTTTAATGAAATTTTGATAATTTCGGATTCAGAAAATTCCAACAATTTTCATTGATTATTTTCCGAATTCAATTGAAACGGACTTATGTCATTTGCAAAATAAACGCTTCGATTATTTAATTCAATTTTCTTTTTTTTTTAATTTAACTTTTAATTCAACTCTCTTTTATTTGATCGTATATTCGAATAGTCCGTTTCGAGTAAATTTGTTCACCACATTACGTTGTAGCAACGTAGGGTATGTATAATTTTACAAATATTCCTTTTTATTAATTTCCTTGGAGGTGCCCATTTGAGCTTCGATTGTATGATGATGATGATGATCATTAGTA
This sequence comes from Physocephala rufipes, assembly GCA_963966595.1. Lineage (NCBI taxonomy): Eukaryota > Metazoa > Arthropoda > Insecta > Diptera > Conopidae > Physocephala > Physocephala rufipes. The sequence goes on along the minus strand of OZ016502.1, from coordinate 36,746,261 downwards.
GTTAATGATGGTCCTCTTGATTCGAATGTTGGTTTCACCATTGCCAATGCGGGATTCAAATCCAATACAGTTCTGGGACTCATGGCGACTATACTTGCACCAATAGGGCCTGTTTGGAGAATGTAAAAATTAATAAAAATTTTTAAATTTAAGCCAAATCGATCGATCAGTCAATAAAAATTTCGAAACTAATTAACAAAGAGACTTCTTGGAATAGGAAAATATTTAAGCAAAACATATGAGTGCATGCATCTATTAGAAATTTATTATAAAATCTACCATAAAGCAATAACAAGACAATGAACAGACCAACAACAACACATTGTCACCTTCATAAACAAATGAAACAGATAAATTTTAGAGAAAGAAAACGACCTACGAGGGAGATGGTCTACAATTTAAACATTTCTCGTCATGTAAAACAAATGCCTTTACAGAAAAACAAAACATGTGATATAATTCCGGGAGTATTTACTTAATAGCCCTTGGACCCTACATCATAACTTAATAGATGAGCTAAAAGAGTTTCAAATTTAAAAGGATTCAAATTCAAAAAAACAGGTTCTATATGGGCCCATTTTACGAGGGAGCGTTCAGTTTATTCTCGGTATATAGATGATTTAGTATTAACGTAATATAATCTCCATTAATTACTCCATTAGTGTCACTATATAAAGACATGCATATAAAGTTTTATATAATTGTGGCCATTAGTACGCAAGATTCTTGCAGAACCTTGCTAACGATGATTAGAACGTCTGAGTCTGCAAAGCCGAAAAATAATAAAAACCACATTGTGTTTAATTTTCTTCAGAAACTCGAATCGTAAGTGGTCCACATGTGTTTTCAAACAAATTTTATATTTTCTTGCTTTTAGTCAAGCTACAGAAACTATTATTCAATAATCTTTATATCGAGAATAGTATGAACGCTTTTTCAAAATGATATTTTCTTAAAAATCAAGAATTTTTTCTTTCCATTTTCGCAAAAGTTTGAAGTATATTTCTAGAGATCACTTAATTTTGTGAAGATATATTTTAATAAAAATTTTAATAGAAGATTAAGTCTAATTCTAATTTCTAATAGACTGTTAAATTTTAATTCGAATTGAATGACACTACGAACGTTTAATCCAGGATTTAAAATTTCTAATTATTTAAATAATTCCATTAATTACAACAAAGTTAATAATGAAACTCGAACGAATTTAATTAAAAATTTGAACATTCTCTTCTATTTAAAAACTGATGGGCCTTCGAAAATCGTGGAAGTTAACTACAAGTGAAAACTAAGGCTTGAACCAGTTAATTGTGGAATATTGGTTTCCTTAACTAGAGTTTAAATCATTTGAAACAATTATCAATTTCTGATTACATACGAAATTTCTAAAATAATCTCTGGAAACTAACTTAACGAGCATCACAAACACAAACTTACTATTAACGATTATATTAAATGAATATAAATAAAACTATGATATAGATTATAAGTAAAATTTAACGTATTTTTGAGATCATATAAAAAATTTCTCGAAACAGTTAACTCTTCTACAAAAACTTTTAACGATGTTTTCTTTGACATTGCGAGGATTGCATGAATTCTAACAAAACTAGTATTAATTAAAATGGAATTATGAAATTGAAAAACAACCTCCCGAATTGTATCCTCGATTTAATCTCGTTCTTATCTTTGAAGAAACTTCAATGAAAATTAATTAACGAAATTCAAACGAACATTACTTAACGCATGATATATACACGATATGATATATATCTTATGTATATATACGAGTATATAGATATTTACTAAAGGGCAGTTAGTCGAAACTGAAGGCCATATCTGAAAAAAATAAAAAAAAAGAAAAAACCAGAACTATAGAAAATTCGTATCAGCAACAAATTATGATTTTCAAGCGCGTATACGTCTCAAAAAAAATAATTCCTTCAATTATTTTTTAATTTGAAATAATTAATTATTTATTTATGATATTTCATTTTAAGAAAGAAAAATTGTTCATATGTCGGAGCAAGAAGTTATACCGATGAAAAACAAAAACTCAAACAGACAGATCACAGATAGAAACAACAACAAATTGCAACGACAACAACAACACAGACAGTCGACAAGGAACCCCCTTATGAAAGAGAAAGACATTTACTGCAAGAGTATCAGAGTTATAAACGACATCCAAAAATTCATCATCACCTAAATATTTTTTACCAGATGCACGCTAATTTTTTGTTCTTCTTTCATTTCAGGCAGGATCGGTCGGATTGGTCGTTCATCTCTTACCCCTCTCTCTATCTCTCTATCTTGGAGGGATTTTATCCATCATACGATTTGGGCAGAGCATAAGAATAATGTATCGGTGAGTATATATACGATTATTTAGAACAAATATAATTTTGTTATTTTACGCGTCGCTTGGAATTGCTTAAATGTGTGTGAGGTTATGGTTTGGATGGATTTCGGAAGCAAGCTGAAAGCGTTGAGCGCAAACACCATGTGATCGCGTTGTATTTGCTATAGGCTTTTTTTATTACAATATTTTCAAATACATATGGTAAATATTAATATTTTTTACTCTGCCAGAATTTTTTCGTAGTGAAGAGCTTTCGAAATGCCTGGCGTTTTTAATTTCAACGTTTATATATCCATATTTATTAATAAAACTAATGCTTCGTCTTCGTTCCTTCGTTCATCTTCTTCTTCGTTCTTCTTCCTCTTATTCTTGTTCGTCCTGATTTCATTTATTAGTAAAATTATTATGCAATTTTATGAATGAATTCATCGTCTGGCATTGACGTCTTCATTAAATGCGGGTGCGATTTTCAGAGAAGTCTTCCCATTTTTCCTTCTCGAGCTTTTCCAATCATCGTCGCGGAGTATTCATCTATTTAAAATCACAACAACAATAACAATAGCAACAATAACAACAACGGCAAGGTTGGTTGTGGATGATCGTGGTAGGTTGTTTGTTTTTTGGTGGAAGCAAAGAAATCAGAAAAATTGGGTTCAATGCAAAAGAAATGGTGTGGAGCAAACATGTGGAGCAAGTATTTTACTTCAAATAATTTAAAAAAAATTTTAAAGCAAATCATTCCAATACCACAATTTTTTAAAATTCTGAATTTAATTTTTTTGAAAGTCAATTTATGATTTTTTGGACTTAATTGTATTGGTTTTTTGAATAACTGAAATTATGTTTAACGATTGTCTTTGATGAAACGATCACTATTGGGAAGATTTCAAAAAGCCAAAAGAAAATTTCAAAAAGATTTCAAAAGCACTTCAAAAAATATCGATAGAAATAAAACTTGGAGTCCCACAGTTTTGCATTCAGTATCACGTCTCTCTGGCCTTAAACGTAGTTTATTTACACATTTGCTTCTATGGATATTTCATATATGTGTGTTTGTGTGTTAACAAATTGTGTAGAAATGATTTTAGTTCACGTTCATTCTTATGAATGACCAACATTAGTTAAGAATTGAAAACTTTAATTTTTCTCTTCTTTTAAAAACTAAATAAAGCAATTATAAAATTCTATTAAAATAATAAAATTTTAATAGAGTTTGTTTCCTAAGTCTTTGTTGAGACTTAAAAATATGAAAAAAAATCGCAAGACCGGCGTCTTGAGCCTAAGATGCTAAATTAAATGTTGGTTTGATAATAAAGGGATTTGTTAATGATCGTATTAAAGGCGCACCGAGTGGTTTTTTTTTGTGATTATGGGTACCAGTATGTACAAGAATATATTTTTCGTGATGGCAAAGCAGACTATAGTGGATAAAGATCTAATTCGGTAATTTTAGCTTCGGGAGGACGCCATGTAAACGAATTCGGTTTACGCTTGTAATAAATCGTTTATACATCGAAAAGAAAAATCGAAAGCAATTCTCTGTTTTTTTCTCTTTAAAAACGCACCTGATTTGGGGCTAACTAAATCCTTGGTTTTATTATTCATTCTTCTTGGTCCCGTTCCCCCAGAACCGATTGGTCCCGAATGAGGACCAGAGCCAGGTGTGCCGCAACCACTGACACCACCGGGTTGACCTAAATGACCAAAATACATTTATATAAATATGTATATAACGGTTTTATTAATTTGCTAACATTATTTGAAACTTACCCGGTAATCTTGGTGGACGTGGCTGTTCAACCGGAAGGACTCTTCTTCGTTTCTTTGGCAGTTTTGCGCGTGCTTGTGTGTGTGAATAATACATAGCAAAATTGCTAACTATGACTGGTACTGGCAGTGCGATGGTTAATACTCCCGCAAGAGCACAAAGTGCTCCCACGAACATACCGATATAGGTTTTCGGTGCCATATCGCCGTAACCGACGGTAGTCATCGTAACTAATGCCCACCAAAGACCTAACGGTATGCTATTGAAATCATTGTGCGGATTCGGTTGGATACGTTCGGCATAATAAACGAGACTGGCAAAAATAACAATACCCAATACCAAAAAGAATACGAGCAACGTTAATTCCTTCGCGGATGCTCGGAATGTTTGTATCAGGATTTTCAAACCGGACGAATGTCGTGTCAGTTTGAACAGACGCATAATTCGTATAATCGAAAAGAATTCCAATATGTCGGCATTTTCTAAATGCGAAGCGAAACGCTGGAGAACAAGATCGATGTAGAAGCTAAGGGTGGCAATATAATCGATGATATTAACGGATGATTTAATAAATTCGCATTTATTTGGTGATGAGATGAATCGTACCTAAAATCAGAGAAAGAGAGAGACAGAGTGTGATACAGATTTCGTTAAAATTTGAATATATTCGACGTTCTGTCGTCTCCGTTTCCGTCTTACCAATATTTCAAAAGTGAACCAAGCATTGCAAACACACTCAATATAGAAAAAAGCAACATGTGCGTTAGTTTGAGGTTTATCCAAATACCATGTCATGCTTCCGTTAGCTGTGCGTACCGTTTTATTACGTATGTAAGGCACCCTCATGTCCGGATGCGTTTTAAGGCAAAATGAAAGTATTGAAATGCAGATAAAAAATACTGATACTACGCCAATTGTCTGTAAATCAAGAGCAGTTAATCGATTCATTGAGAATTTCACCATAGTTCAATGAAATTACCTTTGCCGCATTCGAACTGTAGGGTTCATCGAATAATGACCAAATACGTGGTTTCATCTCTTGCCACCACGAGAGGGTACCCTTATAGTAATCTTCCTCGAAACCGAATTTACGTGCCAATTCCTCCTCGGACGGTTTTTCAGTATCTAAATCTAAACGATCGAGCACGGCAAGAGTTTCCTGAGTGTCTCTATGCTAGAACAATAAAAAGAGGATGCAATTGTTTATAGATACACACACACACCGTATATAGACTCATATATACCTGGGTGTATGTCATCCAACAACATGGCTCCACTTGATTCGAATCTAAGCCCCAAAATTCAAGTTCTTCTTCAAAGAGCGGACCACAAACATCCGTCGGATAATGAAGTTTGCCAGTTCTAGATAAGAGAATTTCAAATGTGGCGAAACAGCATCCGCTCTAATTAATCTCATTTACCTGTAATAATTAAGTACTTGAGCAAAAACGCCTGGATGACGATCGAAGAAGTATTCATTAAGAATTGGATCGTAATTAGCGAGGGCCTCAGTTAATCGCGATAAACGTGTGGCAGGAATTTTTTTCAGTGTAGCTTTATAGGTCTCGTGACGTATACCACCAACATTAAGAACTACTCGATTCTCCGAATCCATATTTATCAGATTCATTGCCTTCGTACTCAATATCGTCGGTACGGCTTCAAAACCGCCTCTCTTTGTTTCGTTATGGCAGGGGAAGCACTTCAGACGCTGGATGTGCGCCCTCAAAAAAGAGCCGGTCTCTATATACGTATTATTTTATTTTAACTTTTCAGAGAAGAGGATTTCATGAAACGCCACGTAATTCCAAACGATATGGTTTTATCTTCTGGTGAGGCCAATTTGAAATAATATCGGGTCGCAACAAGCCATTCTTAATGATGACCAAGTTGATGTTAATTAACTTCAGTGAAGATTTTTTGTTAATTTTGAATTCTGCAAAAAGAGCAGTAAAATTTTATTAAAATTAAAATTATTAGGAAAATTTTAAAATAAACAAAAGATCATTCACAGATAATTTAATTGAGATTATTCAAATTTTATTAGAGTTTAAATAAATCCTTCAGAAAAATTATTAGGAATAAAATATTCGGAAAAGTTCCAATAATTTTGCCGCAAGTCCAACAAACACCGAATCACCGCTAATCCTTATGATCTCAACACGATACACGTGCTTGATGGTTTAGGGCATTGAACTTGCGCGGATGCCGGTTTGAAAGGAATACTCATAAATAGTACGCTATTACAGAGAGCTATAAAGAATAACAATAAAGTGAGTGAAACGTAGTTAGAGAAAGAAGGAAGGCGGAAGAGGAAGGAAATGAAACAGTATTCTTTTGATGGCTCTCATAAATGTTTGAGGATGACTAACTAAAGCGCAAGTGCGTACATAATTCTGCAGAAGAGAATGAAATTTGCAGAAAAAAAATCATCAAAAACAAATTTTTTTCTCAAAGAATTTCATAGGAAAAAACTATATTTTTTGCTATTCTGGCAATTATTGCTTTATCGTTTATCTTTTTTTCTTTTGTATTTATAGTTTTCATAATTTCTTATTTTCCAATAAAGAAATAATTGTTTTAATTGAAAATTCAAATGCTTTTGATTTTGATTTTGATTTGAATTTGAGGTAATAGTTCTGAAGCACCGCTATTTCCATCCATTTCAAAGTATTTTTAGGGATAAAGGAATGATAAAGGAATCACTCATGATATTTGCGCAACTAACGTTTGTTCCTTAACGACACTTCCATACAAATATTAATAATCGTAGCCGAATCATGCACGACACATGTAAGAATTTTGATTTAACTGCAATTATGTTCGTCTACTTTATTCATTTAATTTCATTTGTTCCAATACACTTGCACACATTATGTGGGTTAAAAATATCATACACACAGTTTTATTTATTTATCCCTTAGTCAAAGAGTAAAGGATTCGTGATTGACGTTAACATAAATGCCATTGGCTTCTTCACATCAAACATTGATTTCTTAATAATTAAATAAAGCCAATGCGTGAATTTCGATTGCCGGTCTCAATAAACGATTGTTATTAATGCCTTTAATTTTTAACGTTTTAACCTTTAACGTTTTACTTTATCGTATTTTTTTAAGTATTATAATAATTTTTTTTAAGTTTTATATACTTCAATACAAGCATACGCACCACGCTCTTTAAAAGAATTAAACACTAGAAAACAAAAATTGAAATCAATTCAATGCTCTCTCTCCTCCCCGAATTGTCTTTGTAACATTATTATTAATTAATTAATTTGTAATAATTCATTATAAATTAAATTGAAACACATTATTACATTTTTACTCAATTAATTTTCATTAATTGAGCATCCATCCCCGAAGCAATAGAAACGAGTTAATCGATTTTTACCTTTGATTTAATTTTTATTCCGACTATTTTTAAATGTATCGCTTCTATGTATCGTCAAATAATTTTAATATAAACAAATTAATTGTTTGTTATTTGTGTTTATTTTTTTTTCATTTCTTCATTTGTCTGTCAATCTGTTTAGTTGATGGACGGCACCCTTGACTATGAAAATAGAAAAGCGTTCCAGGAAAATATTACGCCAAAATGCACCGCGCTGTCTTGTCGTTGGTTACACTACATTCACGCCAATCAACTGTCGTGGTCACCGTTGTAGACTTCATCATCGCCTCCGCCGTTGTCACTGCCATCGGTGAGGCCAACGTATGTATGTTTATATAACGGACACACGCATATATATACACCTAACTTCATACGTAATTGATGTATGTATGCATTTTTGTGCCAATCGACAATAATTTTTTCAGTAAGTGTCAGAGGCAAATACTTACCCACACTCTTTACAAATCTAATTAATCCAAATTTTTTTGAAAATTTTATTATACTTTCATTTCAACTACTGCGAACTTTTATCTTATTTCCATTTAATTTTAATATTTTTTATGAGGGCAACAATCTTTTTCTTATTTGTAAAATTTATTTCTATCGTTCACAAGCACACCCGTCTCTAATAAAAAAGCGTTTTGTCCAGCGAGAAGTTTTTTGCAGACTGATTTGTAACTCTCGAATGGATTAAGAATTTCCCAATCGCGCAGGAAGGAGCCAACCGCAACAGCGCTATCTATGGCAATCATTTGAATACGAAAAGTTTGAATATGACTGTAACGAAATAATACAACAGAACGTATGATTGTTATCGAATACATCTTTTTTTGTCTGGATTAGGATCGATGTATAATTGAAAAGGTGAATGAATTGATAGTTACTCAGCTATTTCAAAGTAATCATTTCGTGATGTTTTTATTTATTTTTTATATTTAATTTACACCATTTTAAATATTGGTCATAACGAGCATATTCATAATGGGCCATCGCAAGGTTTGTTTTAAAAATTGAACTTAAAAAGTGTCGTCACTTATTTTGTTATAAATTCTAACCTCTCTAATTAATTGTGGGATATTTTAATAAAAATGAGAGAATAATAAGCCTCAAAAATTAAACCCCGCTATATTAAACCCAATATTTAGAAACATGGTTTAACGAATTCCATTTTTGATCAATGAAATTTTCTAACAGGTTTCCCAGCTTCTCGATGGAAATTTGTCCATTGAAGATAACAAATATGTTCCCATAACAATTTATTTATCTATAAAAAATTGTTTAATAAAGATTTCATAATTTCAATAAAAGCAAATGTCGCAGCCCATACTTCAAAATTTATTCGTTATAATTTCTTTTCTGCGGTTTTTAATATCATATTATTACAATTATTTGAAGAAAAGATTACAGGTATTTAGAAAAAAATAAAAGTACAAGGAAATAAAACGCAAATATTTAATTTAATCCATACGAATGTGTCTATCCGAATTTTCCATCTTCCTTTTGAAAAAAATTAAAATAAAATAACGAAAAACGGTCTAACAAAGAGAATCGAAATGGTAGTATTTGAGGTTACAACGGTTCCATAAAAATTCAAGAAAAATCGAAGTTTGATTTCTTTGCAGCACAGTCTGCTACGTATCGCGTCAGTAATTTATAGTTTTATCTGATTTCTCGCGGCATGTACTCATTTCAAGAGCTTGCAATTGAAGTAATTCCCTCTGAGTTCCTTCGGGTTGTAATTGAAAAACGCTTTTCTATAAAAATGAATGAAATTGCAATTAATAATGATCACATTTTCATGATAAGTTTCATCACCTTATTCTCTTTGCTAGTTAAACTATCCATTTTGTCATATATAATGGCGTGTAAACCCATACGTTTCAGTAAAGTTATTGTCTCCTTTGAATTATTGTCCTCGCCCCAGCAGAATAAAATCAAGCCACGATTTTTCGCCATGTTAATCTAAATAAAAGCGATAAAGAAGCAAAATTGCATTGCGTTTAAGTTTGCATCGTTAGTTTTCAACCTGGCTGGGATCACGCAATAGATCTTCGGTATGGGCTACAATGCCTAGTAACTCCATTGCTAATGCATGAAATACAGCATTATCGATGGTTGATCCACGTGGATCCATAAATCTTTGATAGCGTGTAGTAACACCCAGAGTCAGAAACATGACCGGATAACGATTTTGTTTAAAACGCAACATCGTACAGATGTCTGGATCGAAGCATGAGAATACAATACGACGAGAAGCAGCTTTCCGAAAGACCACCTCAAGTATACAATCGACGTACAAATTCCGATCGACTACATGCTCAAAGCCCTCCTCCATTGTGCCATCCTGTAGCCTCTGAGACCATTTAATTTCGATATTGAAACCTACATGAGGATCAAGAGCATCCAATACATCGGCTAACTGGGGGAAGGGTTGACGCTCTTGCAGATCGTCATACTCAAAACAACGCTTTTCCTTGGAACGCCCTTCGGCTGCATGATAAACCTTTTAGTTGTTTACAAAAATGGCTATAAATAATATTTAAACTCAACAGGTATATATAAACACAACTACCTTCAGATTGTTCAATTGCTCTAATGTCAAACCGTGCATTGGTAAGGCTATAAAATCTCGTCCATTATCGCCATTCTTCGCTTTAAGTGAGACATAAACCATGAAATCGTGATACACAACAGGTACCAAGTCCTTGCTTAACTGCACATCGAATTCTACTAAATCGGCACCAAAGTCGGCTGCATTCTTCAATGAAAATATAGTATTCTCGCGTATAACACTATCGTTAGCCTTGAAACTTGTACCGGAACCACGGTGACCTACATCAAGACCTGTCCATTTATGATTCCAGTAACGTGCATACGATATTTTCATATCCATCGTCAAAAAGCTTAAAGGTTTTACAATTAAATAGCCAATCTTCATCATACCAAGTGGACGATGTCGAGATGCGCAGGTAATCGGCACATCAAGATGGCCTTCGGAACTTTTGAATAAATTCGGCAAGACATAATGATAACCAAGATGATAAGGCGGCTCATCATATGCTGCTTTAGAGCTATAAGTGTATAAATCAATTAAATAAGCAGTGCTCTCGAAATCTCCAATGGTTAAATGGAATATGATTAAATCGTCTTGACCACAAGCCGTGCCAAATTGAGGCTGCGGTTTAATTTCACTTTCGTTCATTTTAAGCGAAACTACTTCATTAAAAGCAAAGGCTGTACTTAAATCCGTGCCATTTTCTCGCGTGTCATGCGTATCATTCGAAAGTGAATCCTCTAAAGTGCAATAATTCGTATTTGTCTCATTAGCGTTGTTACCTGTCGGTATCTTTAGATTCATTGGTGTTACTTTAACAAAGAGCAAACGCTTTTTAGTACGTTGCTTCCATGTAAACGGTGCGTTAAAGAACTTCAACTGTACCAAAGTTTCTGATGTCAACCAACCACGATCGATTTTTTCTAAATTTTCAGAAACACCAAATATATCCTCACAGCGTGAATCATTTTCAGCCATCTCAGCAATAAGACGAGCATTCAAATGAGTCTCCCAACGACGCACGATTAGTTGTTCAGTTGTCGGATCAATGGCACACACTAAGTACCTGTACTCTGTTGGTCGGTCACGAGGAATATTCACAGTTAGAGACCACGTGTTACTGGCTGTAAGAGTGAAATACAGAATTTGCTGGCATAGAGATATAAACAACATTTGCATGATTCACATTCACTCTTCGTCATAATAGCGCAATTCTTGTGCTGCCAATTTCCCAAACAATCGATATTACCCACAACGGCCATTATTTCGTTCGGATATAAATCGTAATTCATCAATACACAAAATGTCCAAGGGCGATCCGTTAAGCTAAGACTGCTATGGAAAACTGGTGTGGATATTGATGATGTGACTGGCGGTGCTGCCATAGCATCACAAGCTTCAGCTTCATCAGCAAAGAACCAACGCTGCATTTTCAAGGATTTGTACCGTATACGCTTGAAATCGTTGAAAAAAGCAATGCTAAATTAAAGCTAAAATTAGATCAGAAAAATATATATTAATCAAATTGTGACAATGACAATCTGGCAAACATAATATAACCGACTTGATTGAGTGATTTATTAATATCCCCTAATGTAAAGCCTACACCGAAAAAAAACCATCCTAATTCTATTCAGTCAAAAATTATCAACGTACGCATTCTGAACGATTGCGATTATGAGTTAAATTGGACCTTGGTTATCATTAAGTGATAGCTTCCTGTGTGTGTGGCGTGTCTTGATAATTTGTTATATTTTAGAATTGGCAACATCAAGAAGAAAAATGCTAGAAGCTTCAATCAATATAAGCAAAATTAAAAAAAAAAAACAAAATGTATTAAAATGCAAGTATATAACTATCTTATCAAGAGGCTTTACTCTGTAGTTTAGTGAAAAGGTTTCTTTAAATGAAGACACCCCATAAGCGTGTTCATCGTAATGGTTGTTGTTGTTAGTTTGTATATAGTATTGAAAAATTTTATGGATTTACACTGCCATAGAATGCATTATAATGCATTTACTACTCTCAAATTTTCATTGAAATATGAGAGCCAATAAACAACAACAACGACGATGACGATTGCATTTACTACTTACGGTTGGTTGAGGTTTATCCCCCAGAGATGAACACCTTTCCGCAATGACGCACACTGAGCACGTTATGATTACTCCCTATTGATATTTCTTGCTGGCTAAGTTATTTTAATGACCCTGAAAAGTTGCTTTGAAACGACGCAACTCGATGGTTCACTGGGTTGATCGTTGTTGCTTACGTCTGCATAATCGACATTTTTACTTCGCTTTCACAAACTGCGTATTACAATTAAATTCATTTGAGAACTGAAGCAGTTGATTTATATTATTTTAAATTAAGAAATGATATTTTTGAATTTAAAAAATTTAAACTAAGGAAACATTATTTATAAGATTAGAAATTAAGTCGAAGGGCAAAAGATTATTGATGACTTTGTTTGAAGGTTGAAGAGTGTGCGACTGCTTTTTTCGTTTCCGATTAGATGTGGATGAGCCTTCGTTCCATTTTGTTAAAAAATGGCTACGATTTGAGGCAGTGATTGCTCGCCATAGTTTTCACTTTTTGGGCAGGTGTAGTGACCGTGGATCAATGCTACGTTGTATCAAAGGAGCAGCCCTTTTCAACTAATTTATGAAAATTGCTATTCCGATTACTTCACTTTTGGTAGACTGCTACAAAGTCTCCTTGTTTTTGTTGTGGATAAGGCTTTAAAAGCCACACACGGAAAATTATCCGACGTACTGTTAACTTTCCAAGAAATAATTGAATAATGCCAAGTAGAACGTTGTACTAAACCCAATAAAAAGTAGTGATGATAAAATGAGCTATTGCAGTTTGCAAGCTGTCATTTCTTAGTTATCATTAATAATCGAAAATATCGATATATAAATGATGTTATCATAACGTTTAATCTCTAACAGGGCACTAGTTGGTCTGGAATGAGTTCATTGAAAGCATGGGCCATTATGAGACTGCCTTTCTTCTTTTCATTGAAAAAAGGTTTCAGTATCTGCAGGGTCGGGATAATTTAATTAAAAGGACAAATATTTTAAATAAAAAGAAAAACGTGTGTATAAGGGAAGGCTGAAAGAGCAACAAGCTGATGATGAACTGCAATGAAAATACTAATTTTTAGCTACTAACACATTATTTAAGGTGTAAGTAGTCAAGTCGTTACATAGCGAGACGTGGCGCAGACCTGAACCTCCCTTATGGTAACCAATGCACACGGTTACTACAATTCTTACGAAACGGAGAGACCTATTGAAATTTTTTCAATTAACCCATCTGCTCTTTATGTTTCCTATGTGTAAAGTATGGGGTACAGCGAGACAGCTATATGGATTTCTCGTCCGTGTTCTACAGCAAATAAATAAGAGAAAAAAAAGTAAAAGCTGATGTTATTATTTTGACTTCTTTACTAATCGCCACCATGTATTCTACGCCACGTCCCCCTAGGTTACGGTTTGAGTACTTGTACCTCTAATGTTAAATTTGCCATTGCGCATATGAATAGGCATTAATACATGGCTATGTGTTTTGCCAGTTGACGGAAGGTCTAGTTAGAAGGATAAGTTAGAAATTATTGAAAATCTCGTTAGGTTAGGTTTGAATTTTAATGCTTAACAGTAGGCTTGTTTCTTTCTTCGCGCGTATACGATTGCGGAAATTTTTTTATGGATAAATACGCGTATAGCTGCTTAGACTAGTGGCGATAGCTATCCATGTTAACTCAATAAACGGCGGTAGGAGACAACGCGGCCAAGTCGCACCTTTAATTTTCTTGTGTAATTTATTGGGGAAAGACACATATCTTAGCGTCAGAAGAGAAAAGAGTATAAATTGCCACATTATATCACAAGCACTTGTTTGGCCAAACAATGTAAAATTTCTCGTTTTCCGTGCAAATAAATTCATGTTCGTAGTTGGGAGTGAAAGTACACCGTTTCTATTATTTGGCGCGATATAAGTGGCAAAAACTAGCCTTAGACTCACTATTAAAAAAAAGTCATATCATACACAATTTTGCGGCCTTCATCCATTTTCCTCTTTTGGCAGAGGATATTTAGATTTATATTTTCTATAATGATGGCAGCTCAGGATATAACATGAATCGTTTTTTGTAACGGCGGTAATAAACGTACAGGGGTGGAAAATGAACCACGTATAATATAAACGGTGTATATTCACTCTCAAAATGTACACGGATAAGAATTATTACAGCGTTTGACCAAACAATAGTTTGTGGTCAAATTCACAGTTATCCATTTTTTGTCAATCTATACTCAGAGATGTGTCTCATCCCGATAAGTTACACAAGAAAAATAAGGCGTGTTTCGTCGCACACAATACTCTCGTGTAGAAGTCCATCTGTTGTTATCGGTTGTGTAAACTCCAGCTATCAAAATTATCTTATAGTGTGTATGGAGGCTATCTCTGCATGGTAATAATTTATGAACGCGGAATTTGACAATCCTATTTTGTTCATAGGGTGATTTAACAACTTACTTGTTTCATATTTTGACTATTATTTTGATCCGTTCCTTTATAGAAAGTTTTGTTTCTTGCGTATGGTATAGTGTTTTATCAATAAAATGGATCAGTATCCGGATGAAGATGAAGAATACGATTTGCTTTACCACGAGGATGAGAATGACTTCGAGCCATACGAGATAGAAGGTTCTTATATTGAATGTAATGATTATAAATAATAATTTCATTCTTGATTCTAGAGAATGTTGCTAATGCTGAACCGATACCTGTGTCAAATAAGAATGGAACTAATCATGAGAAAAGTTCTCCCGTTAAACCGTTTATCGGAACTCAAAGTCCGGGGCTCTCGCAAATACCATTCGATAGAGATGAAAACCAAATAGGCGCGTCCGCAAAGCCGGTCAACAGGTGTTTATTCGGATTGTCAACAGAGCAAAGAGCTTCCTCTACTCCACTTGCGGAAAAACCATGTATAATTCTGAGAAATGTGCATAGATTTTGTAGTTAACCCTCCTCTATTTTTTCTGAGCAGTACAAAAAATTGGTCGTGTTTCAGAAGAACTGCGAAGTAAAAGGCAATTGGAAAGAGATTTATTTGGTAATATCGACGACCTTGATGGTGAAGTAAGTTACTGTGATTCGATTGTGAAGAAAGCTCGCACCGAAGAAATGCGCGATATGGAAATGATCGAGCAGATTTTAGAAATGCGTACAAAATTGCAAAGCTCTAGCAACAATTTGAAGCAGAATTTAATGAGATTGAATGAATTGCATGCTTTCAAAATGCGTAATTTATCCTGTTCAGTACCCCAATGGCCATTTTTACCATTACTGAGATACGATGATGAACGCATCTATGTCCGATACCATTCAGAGGAATATGAAGATCATTTTATTGAAGATATAAACGTATTAAATAAAGGCTATAGTGGCCTCTTAGGTGAAAATAAGCAGCAGATATGGGCAGACGCTGGTGAAATCGTTAGTATTTGCGGACATTTCCATTAAATGTAATAACTGATTTCGGTGTCTTTTTAGATCTTGGAGCAAACGAAGGTGGTCGAGCAGCCTTCAACAGATGTTTCTGATGCGAACGTACCAAAAGTTCTCAAAGAGGATCAATTATGGGTGGAAAAATATAAGCCCAAGAAATACATAGATCTTTTATCGGCTGAAACAGTGAATCGTAGTTTACTTTATTGGCTGAAGATGTGGCAAAAAGTTGTATTTGGTAAGGAATTTCAAAGTAAAAGCAATCTTGATAAGCAGGAACGAAACGCTTTTAATAAAAAAACGGGTCGGTTCGAATTGAATGGCGGGAAGCATCAAAAGAAACGGCGTCAAGAGCTCAACACAAATGTGGATGAAATGGGACGACCAATCCAAAAAGTTGCACTTCTTGGAGGTTTGCCTGGTCTGGGGAAGACTACACTCGCGCATATAATTGCCCGTCATGCTGGTTACGCGGTGCGAGAAATAAATGCCTCGGATGATCGAAGCCCGGAAGCATTTAAATTAGCTTTAGAGAATGGTACCCAAATGACATCGGTATTGAATGCAGATAAACGTCCAAATTGTATTATTTTGGGTAGATTAATTAGTTTATTAATTAAGAATGAATGAAAATAATTGTTCGTACACAGATGAAATTGATGGTGCCCCTAAACAATCAATAGATTTTCTGATAAAATTTGTCACGGACAAAGTAACGGATAAAGTGAAAAAGAAAGGAGCAAAATCGCAAAGAAATCTGTTAAAGAGACCCATCATTTGCATTTGTAATGATCTATATAAACCAGCATTGCGTCAGCTTCGACAAATTGCCTTTATTGTCACTTTTCCACCGATTGAATCAATGCGTCTAGCAGAGAGGTTTGTCTAATATGCAAACTCATAACGTAAAAATAATGGTTCTTTGATAAAAAGGTTAGAACAAATTGCTCGTAAGGAGAGATTACGAACAGATCTCGGTGCGTTAATGGCTTTGGCTGAAACAACTGGATATGACATACGTTCTTGTTTAGCAACAATGCAATTTTTTAAGTAAATGTGGAATTAAAATTTTTTGCCTTTAGTCTAAATTTTCAATGAAGGCTATTTCTTTGCTTAGCGTACAAAAAAAGGTTCTAAAATTGCAAGATGTTCTGAGCGGGAATTTAGGCCAGAAAGATCGACATCAAGGACTGTTTGATATTTGGAAAGCAATATTTAAAGTAATACTTTTATCAATTAAAATTTTTAAAAATTTATACATATTTTTGGTCTTTAGATACAACGTCCTCAAAAGGAATTGAAAAAGAATTCGCCAAAGGAAGAGACACAAATTGCAGTAACCGAAATGACTATCGAAAGACGTATAAAAAATGTACTTCATATGGTGCATTCTGGGGCGGACTATGAACGGTATGTTAGACGGAATTAATACTGTTTTTGGTCGGATTTATTTTTCAAATTTTTAGATTAATGCAAGGCGTTTTCGAAAATTATCTTCAACAAAAAATGCCCGATTCTTACATGAATGGAATTGTGGAAGCTTTACAATGGTTTTGCTTTTCGGATAATCTTAATCACCATATTAATCGTTTGCAGAACTACTCCTGTTATCCATATCTTCAATATGGATTTGCTGTTTGGCATTTGTTGTTTGCTTCTCTGTCGTGGCCAAAGATCAATTTTCCAACTCGTGATTTTGAGGTAATTCAATAATGAACTTAATACTTAGAACTATCATTTACACGGTATTTAAATTTTAAATGAATATCCAGAACTTCAAAAACATCTTCATAAAAAAAGGCTTCAGAGGCTTGAAACATACATTAATTAAAGGCTTTTGTTCTTGGAACTTACATTAAAGCTTAAAAAATTGAATTAAATCTCACTCAAATGGGTTTCCATTAAATTTGAAATTATTCTGGCTACTTATTTGAATATTTTCCTAAAAACTTAGGAAATATTTAATATTAAACGCACGCATTCCTTCAAAACTGAAAGTTGTTTATTGTAATAATAAAACTCTTTCTTTCCTAAGTTCATAAGATATTTCTTATAAAATTTTTTTCTTATATAACATGTTGTATAATAGATTTATTATTTTTGATTATTTTTATCATTTTTTCTTCCATAGAAAAAATTAAGTTAAGAAACGGTTCAGAAATTCCTTGAAGATAATGAGAGCAAATTATTAACGCGTAATTTTAAACAAAAAAGTTGTTTAATAGAAACGTATTAAGAATGTCATTAAATTTTTAGAATTCCAATTTTTTCAGTTAACTTGAATTAACTTCTCAAACAGAAAAGCATTAAAAATGTCATTAAATGGTGTAGCATTTTAATCTTTTCTGTAAAGCTAAATTAAGCGCAAAAGAAATTTTAAGTTATTAATTACTTTCTATTACTTTTTTCATTTTCCCCCTCATATCCTTCTTAAGGGTCGTCAATTTCTCATGCCCTCATCATTTCTTATATTCTCAATGAGATAAAATTGTGCAAATGTAATCCAATCTTTTATGCTTTTTACGCTTTAAATGAATGAAAAGATGATATTTTGAATAGAGTGAATAGATTCTTTTCTGTTCAGCGTTGTTTGTATTCGTCTTTATGTGGCAAATGCAATCACCGTCTCAATGGTTTACTTTGCGGAATTGGGTTGGGCAATGCCTTGTGGTCATATACTGAATGCATTTGCAACATGAATGAATGTGTGGGTGAGTTAATCAAGAGATGTATGAACGTAATTAAAAGACATTTTATCTGAATTCTTAAAGAATAAAGTTAATAAAGAGTTGATTTTATATGCATGTCTTATGATGAAAAGTAATAATTACTGGGGCCATGGGTGGCAGAAGGTGATGAGATGATGATGAATGGAATAAAGAACTTTTAACATAATTTTAAAAAGTATCAGATTGGAATTAGAAACGGTCGGGTGTTTTATTAGTATTGTTTTAAAATAAAACATAAATTTATTTTCCTCTTTTTCCTCTGCAGTTTCATCAAAAAATTGCAACACAGAAGAATATATTTCAAGCTTTTGAGAGAGGAATACCACCAGGTGTTTCAGGTATTGGTCGCGGTGTGGTAATTCTACTAGAAACAGTGCCACTGCTTAAGAAAATACTATCACCGGATATACGGCCACTACCCATGGAGCTGCTGAAACCAAAGTGCGTTTAGTACTTTTAATATGTTTTCATTAATCTCGAAGAAATAATTCATCTAAAAAATGTTGAATCTTTCAACTAGAGAACTGAATGATGTTCGCCATACTGTTGAGATTATGACTGATTTGGGTCTAGTGTATACACAAATACAGAAACCTGATGGTACTTTTACATTTCAATTAGAACCTGATTTAGAGAGTTTATGCCAATTTCCTGGTAAAGGAAAATTTTCAGATTTTCATTGAATTATAAATTTCTTAGTTTTCAAAATTTACTCTTTCCAGGTTATCCGGGTTTCTCATTGACTTATTACGGTAGGCAACTTATAGGTCGCGAAGTACAATTAGAAAATATTAGAAGAACTGCTTCCATAAATAAAACTCGCCAAACACGGGATGCAATTTCAAGGAGTGAAAATTTAAAGAAAAATTTAACAAATGCCTTACAAACAAATAAAACAAAAGAATCAATTAAACCTGTAAGGAAAAACACAAATACAAAGGAAACGGTAAGAATTAATTCTTTATAATTAAAGAATTAGTATGGCTGACTAATTATGCGTTTTATCCGAAGGTCTATAAGGATCTCTTTGGTCGCGTAAAATGCCAAACAACGGCCACGTCTGCGGAAGAATGTTAGTTCATATTTTGATAATATTATTAACTCTTTCTATTTGCAAAATCTAACTTTATTTCCTGTTTTACGTTTATTCATCTTCAGCGAAAAATGATTCATTGGTTAAAAGTCCCATTTGGTATCATTATAAAGAAGGTTTCAATAATGCTGTTCGAAAGGATCTCCATATGAATCAATTGCTTTAACTATAATGGATTAAGGCGGGATCTTAAAGGAGGAAATACGTAAAGTCTCTACTAGAAATGTCGAATTGTCTATTAGAGATAATTGAGGAGGATTTATATATTCATAGTGTAAAAATATTATTTTAAATATATTTATTATTTTTATGATTTTTATTTTCAATTATCTTAACTTGAGTACTTTTAGATCGTAAATAATACAAAGTTGAATTCAATTTTTATAAGAGGAAAGTGACAAAATCAAATAAAAATTTATTACATGGAAAACAGCTGCAGAAAACAATTGAAAATTATCAAGGGGATGAAAGAAAGATGACGGTCGAGTTCGCAATTAAGTTCTTATGATTCGGTGAAAACCTGGTTGTAATGTGATCAATTGTGACGGAACTTATAAACTATCTTATCGTACTTGACTTAAAAACCTATTGAAATTCGTTTTCTCTCCATCACGCTCCGATATCATTTTACATAGCTATTACTCCTCTATTATTTCTACGTAAAATGTATGGAACAGATTGAGATATTTGTACCGTTTTCTTGTGCGTGCTTGAGATGCGATATTCATGATATTGCCGTTGGATCCTATTAATATTTTAGATAAATCCCCTCCCCCAAAATCTTTCTCCTTATTGTTTTATAAATTTTTCAATTAAATCAATCCATCCGTAATTAATACTTAATCCTTACACATAAGTTCACAATCTCTTTTCGTATAGAAATTATTATCGTTGCCGCCGCAGCCGCCGTAACGAAATTGAACGCATTCATTTCTAGCCCGGCTGTAGGACCATAAGGGCAATTGTCCATTACAACGCCATACAACTGGCTCCGAATAGCCATCAACGGAATGGGGCAATAAACAAATACCTATTAGATATATAATATTTATTTAGGTGTTTTATATAGATGAAATCGGTCTTTCCGTGATTTCTTTATATTCTTACTTGGTTTGAGTTTTGCCCAAATTTTGGTGACTGCAATTGCACTGATAAGAATGAGAATGTATTGCCAATATTTCATGATATAAATGTAAATATATTTTGAAAATACTTGTTTAAACATTGAAAACTTCTGAAAGACTGTTTCAAATTTCGAAGTGATTCAAATATTTATTTAAATGAGCTAAAGCTGAAAGAAGAGCAAAAGAAGACTGCTGCTACGATATTGTATTGTGCGTAGGTGGATACTACGTTGACCATCGGATTACTTAGTGCAATTGGAGCTAGACGCGAACTAGCTAGTATTCCCTCAAGTCTGGCAATTGTATATTTTTTACACTCATCTTCATTCTTGAGGTATTGCTACAAATAGAACAACATATTAAGGTCAAGACCGTTGCAGTGCTCTCTCGAAGTTGGGATAAAAAATAGCGGAAAAAATGACAACTATTCAGTAATTAACTAATTACAATCATTGTATAAAGATACTCACCATTAGTTGTAGAGGCTTGTGCTAAACAAGCTTGGTCACGGCTACGACAGCGAAAACAACAGTAAGGATGAGAACAACAGCAACAACAACATTAACGATAACAACGACGGAAATATTAAATGTTTCTTATCACCGACACTTGTCGTTAAATGGATGTTGTACCCAATCATAATGATTTCTTCTCACAAACAGTAATCGCCTTGTGAGTGACAGAGTGTAGAGTTCGATCAGGAAGATAGTGGATTTACTTTTGTTAAATATTTCAAATATTTCTGAGAAATCTTCTGAGAAAAATGAGGCCTTGTTGTTGGAATTTATCGATTGTTTTTATTTTATTTGCCATTCTATTATTATTATCTCGAATCGAAGCAAGAGATCGTAATTATCCGAGTAAGTTTTTTCGTGCGATCATGAGTTTATGATTATGATGGTAAGCGATATTTTTTATTGATAAAGAGTGGGTGATCTCATGTATTGCTTCCGCTTCGTTATCAAGTTCAATATCGTTTACCAAGTAGGACTTAATTATACGTAATTTAAGACGTTTTAACGTTCACTGATCGTTAATCTGTTGATTTGTTTATTTGTCGATTTGTTGATAGGTATTTGTCTGCAGCCACCCCCAAGGTCTGAAGGTATTTGTACTGTCGACATTGAAGGTTTCTATTTTGATCCACGCCTGAATGATTGTCAACTGTATGTCATAGGCGCTTGTCGTTCAACGCCGGGGCAAAGTTTTGGTTCGAGAGAAGACTGTTTGGCGACTTGTATGTTCGGAACGCGACATATTCAGGATATACGTGTTAATGAATAAGAGGATTTGTAAAAAATAGCAAATTGTTTGCTTTGAAATTTCTAAATAAAGTTCAAACATTCAAACATTTTATTTGGAGTTAGTGATTATTATATTTGCTTTTTATAACAGATTTAGTTATTGGAATTTGGATTTATTTATTCGAATGTAATGACCTCAAGAATAGGTTAAGAATGCTTGGGCTTTCATAGTTTTCTTCTACAATCTCGTCGTCATTATCAATAATATGTTTTTTATATTAAAAGCGTGCGTGGATTATTTTTTTAAGAAAATTATTACTCTTACATGTTTTTCTGAATCTACCGCAATCACACTTTTGTCCTATTTATGTGTAATAATTATAATTTTTTGTTTTTGTTTTGTTTTTTAATCTTTTTAAAGGGAACGTTTACAAACGAGCAATCGTGTAAGGCATTGCTCAATAACCAGTAGTCACCAGTTTAAGCTGGTTACTTACAGCCTATAATCGATATTTCCCCCCGTCTAGTAAACGCCCGTGTCTTTAATTTCGCATTTAATATTTTCTTTTATATTCGTTTTAAAAGCTTTCCTCTTATCACTAGCTCGTAGAGCTCTTACTTTTACTCTTCCTCGAGCTGCTGTGTCGCGCGTCGTTCGATGCTCGTTTTATTATCGCAGATTATTCTGCGGGCTCAAAACATAACTAAGTTATCAATACTGAAAATTAATTTATAGATTTATTCATTCCTGTAAAACGCTTCAGTATAAAATTATTATTCACTACGAAATAGTGATATATTTATCTATCGTTGCGACACAAAAAAAAATTATTAAATAGACGAAAAAGACATTTTTTAAAATTTATGTATTTATTTATTTTTTTGAATGGATTTAAGTAGAATAATTTGAATAATTATTACAATAAATATTTAAAGCTTTTTTGAACCCCATCGATCTTTTTAAAATCGGTTTGGAATTGCTTTGTTTTCATGAACAAAATCAATATAAAATTTTTAAAAAAATAAAATAAATAATTAATTTCAAATTTTTCGCGTTGAAGATAATGTCTGATCGTGTTTATAGAATGCAAAATTCAGTGATAATTTATTCATCACGTAAACACTAAGCTTAACCAACGCCAAATCAAAGTACACTTAAGGAACAACAACAATTTCAAGAATACCATTCGAGTAACAGAATTCTCTGAGGAAACAACATTTTACAATGAGAAGCAATTTGTTTGGTCTTATTACTTTGGTAATAACGGTAGTGATGTTAGTGATGGGCGTCTCTTCCAAAACGCGTAAGTCTTAAATGTCGACTTGTGTAATTTATTTCAACGGGCTTCTCTTTCTACGTAGGTGATATTTGCAATCGCCAGCCGACAATTAGTGGCCTTTGCGTTTCATCGACTTTGGGTATTTATTTCGATGCTGAAACACAAAAATGTAAATACATGGGATGTAGTGCGGAAAAGAAACTTTTCAGTACACTCGAAGATTGCGAGAGGATTTGCAATAGTGAAAAGCATCGACGTAGAAGGATGCATTAGATGCCGTCGCGGTTCGATGTTAGTTCGTTCTTTTCTAATTTTGTTTTTGTTCATTAATTTCGCATCAGTTCATATTTTATTCAAAATAATAAATTATATCAATGTTTGATGGATGGATGGGTCAAAATGAATGGATGGATGGGTCGAAATTGTCGACACTGAAAAGGATAATAAAAATAAACAAACTATTGGAATTTAGCGGAGTGAATGGTGTTGTAATTTTCTTTCAGATTATGTCTATGAGCTCATCATAAATATCTTGTTAAGTTTTCAGATCGGATTATATGGTCTTACTCCGAGTAATCCTCTCGTCTCTGCGTAGTTTTAGGAAACTATAGACAATAAAATGACTCTTAAAAATTGATGAAAAAGAACTTCTACAATAAATAATACAATTTTGCTGAAAAAACCTTTGCTTTACAAAACCTTAAAAACTATAACTCCATTTATTTTAAAACTCTCATCTTTACACCTCTGTCTCGTTGCTTCCAGTAGCTGCCGAACTGTTTAGCACAGTAATACTCGACAAGACTTCACTTACAGTCGGAGTGAACAGTTGAAAAGCAACTGTAGAAGACTAGTTGAGTTGGAAAAAAGACTTGTAATCCGCGAATTTGTTCATTATCAATCACGGGTGCAATGAATGTGGGACGGGTGTTGAAATTGCGAAGGATGTGGGTTATATCTATACGATATATACTGAGATGGTCGTTATTATATGGATTAGTAATAGGAATTTGCGCATAATGGCAGGTAGATTTATCTTATATTTAAAGAAGACTGCGGCTTAATACGAAAAATTAAATATTTGTATTAGTTTAGTTTTAGTTTAAAGTTTTAATTTAGTAAAATATATTATAATATCCTAATATTTTTATATTATTGAGATATTTTATAGTCGTTTATATTATAAGACTGTTTTCATATTTTAATTATATATCTCTTATTCATAATATTTGTGAGATGGTTACAACGACAAAATGGTTTGGGCGATGCGTGTCGATGTCATCTTCAGTGTCCTTCTACTAGAAGAAAGATGGCACTGATGATGGTAGATGGATGCAGCCCATTTGTCTATAAACCAAACTTGACAAGGGATGACGGAGATTCGTTCCAAGCATTTAATTTTATTTATCCTGCCGGTAGACCAAATATCAAGAATATTTTGTGTATTTAGATTTGTTTGATCCTTACAATCGAGGCCTGTTAAGGGCTTCTAATATGCCATTTAATTTATTTGTTGAAAATAAGAAAGACGCGAACGATCAAGACGAGAATATAATGACATTATTACAGGATTATTTCACGAATATTCGAATAAAAGTTCGTTTATAAATCGAAAACTTATTCATACGTTCATGATTGTTATTATTTCTATTTAATTTAATATTATTCCAGAATGTTCTAAATATCACGACATGCTTTTTGACACTCATGTTTCGATGCAAAGCGATTATCATTACCGCCACACCCACCATAAATGAAAGTTTCGCATTTACGTGCTCGTACGTTATAACCATAACTCGTTATATAGCCGTAACAATTACCACCTTCTATAGGTTGTATACATCTTAGAACTGTAGAAGAAGAACAAGAAGAGAACCACGGTGAATTTAATTCCAATTCTCTTAACTCTCTCTCACACAAAACTATTTCTCTATAAAGTAATTAAATAAATCGTACTTACCTCGTTTGCTAGCCATCCGTACCAGAGGTAGAAATAGTAAAATTATTAAACTAAAACGAAGTAAAGCACCCAACTCCATTATGATCTTGACCCTTATATCGGACATTTACTCCTCCACTCTATCCCATGCGATTAATTTCTTTTTATTATAAACGATATTATATTCTTGAACTGAATTAATTCTCGTATTAAATCTTTAATTCAATGCAATTGTTAGTATTATAACGCCATCGAAATTTTGACTATATATTATTTCGATATACATAATTAACCCAAACACGCTTTAGTAATCAAACAACGCATTAACCGACTGATCAACCGGTTTGTAGAACTTGGTTTATTTGTTTCGCAAAAGAAAAAAATGTTGGTCAACGAGGTCTAAGCTTTTCAAGCTTTTCACCGCGTTCGTCAATTCAACTCTGATGAATAAAATGTTGAGATCGTTTGAAAAGCTTTCCGAAGTTTTAGCTGAAAGTCGTTGGATTAATTTTGTTGTTAGCCACTGAGTGGGGAGATACAGGGATGCTCTATTGATGAAAGTGTCTATTATGATCTTAAAATATTTTATACGATATAGTAAGAGTTAAACAATTAAAAAATTTATCAGACGAAAATAAGTTTCGGTTTAATGAGGAATAACTTAAATTCTTTCCTATTGATTTCAATGCAAATTTATTAGGATTTATCTCTGAAGCAAGACGATAAATTTGAATACAATTTCCACATTTATACAATAGGTACAAGCATTGAAACTTGTTCCCTAGAGGGCACTGTCAGCACAGAAAGCTCACTAGAAGCGTATGGAGATCACTTCTATTTCTAAGCTCACAAATATTTCAAATTGGAACAAAATTTATTTCTCGAAAAATATTCCTATGGAGAGATTCACTCGACTCGAAATTGATTCCGTCTATTTAAATCGTCAAAGGAAACCTAAAAATATAGGCTGGAATAATTTTTCATCTTCAGCATCTAATCCATATTTTCCTTTCCTTTTTAAAATTCTAGTTCCGGCGTATTTTTCGCCCAGAAGTGATTTAAGCTTAATTCCTTTTAAATTCGTAGGAATTCGGGCTCCTGAGCCCCGGTTCGTTTCCGATTTAAAATGATCTTGCGAATGAACGCAAGAACGAGTATCCGTCATTCCTCGTCATGTTTGGGTTGAAGACAAGCTGGTTTGTGCTTTTCAGTGTCTTTTTCGTTCTAGATCATGCGTTATTGTTTTTCTCTTTAGCTCAGAACGCGCTAGTTTTTGATAATCAACCAAAAGAAATGTATTATACATTATATGTTTGATAACCACAAAATCTTATAAAAAAATCATTTCTTATAGAATCGTTTCAAAAAACTTAATGCGCCTCAAAACGTTCAATCAACAAGTATCGGCGATCATGATGTCATTTCATGTTAAATCAGTGTCAAATATCGAATTATTCCTTGTCTTTCCGTCTGTGTCTCTTCTGTCTGTCTGACTGATATTATTTTTCTTATTTATACATAACAAATTTTTTGTACTATTTATTTAATCATTATTCTCGGATGTGTTTACTTTTTAATTATCATCATTATCAAGTTTAATCACGATTAAAATTAAAATATATAAGAGCTATTTATTTTGAGAGAAGCACATGACGGTTTTTTTGTATCGAAATGCGGGTCTAATTTCATCACTTTAATTCAATTTTGAGAATGATTTTTTGAAGTTCTTCTTAATTTATAATTAATTAATTATAATTATTGTTTAAAATAAATAAGGAAATAAGACAACATATAGAGTTAACGTATTGAAAGCAAAGAACGTATATCGATACCACCATGAAAAATGTTAGTTGATCGTCAGTTAATTGTCAGTTAACTGTTTGTCATTTCGTCGGTAATGAATCGAAATCCTGCAACCAATTATTCGAGTATTTAGTTATAAGAAAATATTATTCTATTTAATTCTTTTTAATTACCTAGGGATGACTATAGGGCAGGCCTCTTTTAATCGGAAGTAAACAAACGCTTGGTGTTTGTTTCCAACCTACGTGCTAAGATTTATTTATTCCTTAATATATTTTTGTTTAAAGTTTACACGTCTATACGAAAGAGTACTTCCCGGTAATGACATTGGTAACGACTTAATCTCTGAAGAGTGATTCGATGATTGAACAAATACCGGTTTTTTGCGAAAACTGATTGTGGTTCGAATGATATTTGAAAAACACTCGAAAGACTTTTGTCACGCTTCGCTTGTGGTTTTTATTTCCACGAATCAAACCCTTCCCAGAAATTGATTATAGTTCCGAGCTAAAAACTGCAGCAATAATTGCAATAATTGGCTATACTTCAAATTGAAATGCACTGGAAACATTTAAGAGATTTGTCCAGGGAGGGGGATGGGGGGGTGGTATTGTGAGCATTTTAGTTCCAAAACAATGTGTTGGAATTATTCTTCCTGATGTTCATTCAGCTTTCCGGCAGGGTTCAATAATGATGAGTGGCGGAACGAAATGTCGTCATCACTTGCCAACATTGCTTTGGAGGCAAACCGGTTTCGATGACGTACCGTCTTCAGTGATATTTTTCGTTCGTTAATTTGAATGTTTGACAGGATATAAATGCTATTTTTGATCTATTTAGTAATATTGTCAGCAGTTTCTTGGATTTATTTCCTTTTAGTGGGACTTAAATTAACTATAGCAAAATTATTAGTTCATTCAACACAAATTTCCTTAACTAAAAAGAATGAGCATCTTAACAGATTCTATAAGATTTTTAATAAAAAAACTTGTACAAAAGTATAAAGAGTAATTTTTTTCACCATTTATTTTGAACTAGTTTGAACTAGTTCTCATCCAGCTATGAAACATTTTTTCTACATTTTGCAGTTTCTTTTTCCTCAGTGTATTCCTTTGTCTATAAAAGCAAGGTCAATTATGTATAAATTTGTTTTTATATCATATAATGGACGATTAGTGAATTTTTAATCATAGATTATCAAATGCTATGAATTAAAGAATTGCCGAAGTGGAAGTTAGTTGGAAGTGTAATGACCCAGGTAGGAGATATTTTCAGAGCAATTAAGTATAATACTCACGTATAGTGTTTATATTTAATTCATATTCAAATACGTTCAGGCTTTTCTTTCAATGTATTTGTTCAGTAACGAATAATTATTTATTGATTTTATAAATAAACGAATGACGAATAAGTAGAAGTGACAATTTGTGGATTGTATATTTTTTGCTCTTGATTTTTCATTTTTATGCCGGCGCTCATCGCAATTATAGTATTTAAGTGGAGTATTTAATTGCAGTAGACTCATTCTGAAGAAAGAGCTCGAACGCGTTGTTTCCATAAAACAAATCAAGTTAGAAAAATGAAATACATCATCGTATCGATCGTACTAGTGGTTAGTACTGCACTTTTCTTAGCCAATTCAATTAATGGTGCGGCGATTGGTGACGATAATCAAGATGTGGTGAAATATATCAGTGTAAACGTCTCAGAATCATCAGGTGTTAATGAAGGTACATCTATTGAAATTAATCAATTGTGAAATTTAATTTGAGCTTAGAGATTAATTTGATCTTGAATGATTTCAGATTGCCATCAACCGAAATTTACCGGTAGATGTTACGCCCTTTTCCAACGTTACGCATTCGATGTTGAAAAGGGTGTTTGTGAAGAATTCATCTACGGGGGCTGCGGGGGCAATGGAAATAATTTTGAATCAAAGGAAGCTTGTGAGAAAAAATGTTTGACAACTAAATCGAAGAATCCCGAATCGGAAGGAAGCAATTCATCCACTACGTCAACGACGACGGAAGCAAATTCACAAACAAAAGACGCCGAAGGGAAATGAATGGTTAAGTCTGTTGTTTAATAGAGTCTTGGACGTAGGAAAAGGAGTGAAGGAAGGAACCACGGGAATTTTCTTTCTCATATTTACAATTAAAATGATCATGTTTAATGAAGAATTAATGGAGTAATATTTTTATCTTGTTTATGTCCGATTGTTTAAATAAATATTAATATCATAAATCGCCAGTAGAAGTAGTAAAGAAATAATAGTTTACATAAATAACTTACAAAAAATGTCTTACTTAGTTTTAACCGAAGGTTCTTAATCAGTAGCGTATCAGGCCCCCAGGTGTCTAAAAGAGGAAGCTCTCCCTTTACACAATTTAAAGAAAAGAGCGAAATAAATTATATGTTTTATTAAATTAATATCAATTCTGTTTTGACTTCATATTGGATCAATGCTCATATTATTTCACTTATTTTATTCTATTTCTCATTGCAATATTTTTTATTGATTTCTTTTTTGAAACACAATGATTTAATATTTTATGAAAGTGTGATTATAATTTTTTTATAATTGTGGATTTCATAATTTTCTTTAAGGATCAAACCATTCCAGGGTTAAAACTTCTGTTTCCGTGTAAGTATAAATTTCGGAGTTTTCACAGAATACATCTTTTACTTCGTACAATGATGTCAAAAGGGAATGTTGGGTAAAACATCCCTGAGTACGCCACTGTTCTCTGTATACAATTCATAGACCTTTACAGCCAAGAACAGAAAATTATTAATGCACTTTAAGTAACTAGTATTAAGCAATTAATACTATTATTATCACCATATAAAATTAGTAAAAATAGAAAAAATGAATTTAATCTAAGAAGAAAAGTTCATATAAAACAAAATTTGGAATAGTTGGAACAATTGGTGTTGGCCCTTCTCTAGACGGACAGACGGTAACATTACGAACGCAAAAACGTGGAGATTGTACTAAATGTAATGTATGTTAATCACGTTATTATTTGTTAAAATAATTAAATATTTATTTTTAATTTATCGACGTATTATACCTTTTAAGTGTGACCTTGGTGGATCGTGTAATATTTTTTGCATATTTTCAAACCAAAATAAACTAATAAACCAACAAAATCACATTGAAGACTTCGGTCGTAGATAAAGATGTCAATAATATATCTAATAAATGTTTGTTTCGTAGCAATTAGCTCTCCAACGTAAACAAACATCACTTTTTCAATATCGTTTTTTCCGCTGGTTCTAAGCGTTTATCAAATTTAAAACTTTCCAAGATAAATGAGATCATAATTCACAAGTCGAAGTCAGAAACTCGATAATATATGAAGTGGATTATGGGCAGCTCGGTGAGTTGTTTGCGGTAAATGACTATGCGGTAAAATGTTTTGATGCCTTAAAAAAATTCACCATTTGAAAAATTGCTAATAAATTAACACTTGCCAATTTTCAGTATTTTGTCAGAAAGTTGGAAACTCATTTATTGAGAGTTTAAAAGTTTGGAACGATTTTCATTTAAAAGTTTGGAACGATTTTCTGGCACCCCTCGTAAAATTAGATCTGGCAATAAACCGGTTTCGGTGATGTGTTGAGTCTATTTTCCTCCTAGAACGAGAGAACGAAAGTTATCACTAAATGAAAATGGCACAACCCCAAGACAACTTTGTCCCCAAAAGTAATTTGGCGAGGTTTTTGAAAAATTGTTCCACTTTAAAAAGTCTAACCCTGTCGGAGATCTCAATGCATATAGTAATGAAAAAGGTCTTGACAGCTAATTTTGCTTGTTACGCTTAATACACTAGAATGTAATTAACAAATCGACTTGACAAAATCTTAACTAAATAAAATTAGCATTGAAATTATCAATGAAGCGTGAAAAAAGGGTTAATAATATGTATCCCCGACAGGTGGTTTCATTTTGGTCTTGTCGAAATTTTTTTCACACAAACGTTATTATAAATTATTCCATCGCCATTTGTGGATTGGTAGATGAGGTTAGGGATATTGCATTACGTAACTGAAATCTTTGCATAAATGATATCTCGGTTCCAAGCAGAGCCCTGATATATTGGCCTGACTGATTTCTTCATTTTGAGATTGTTCTTCAATGCGTTGACTTTAATGACAACTTCTTGTATTTGTTAGTGTGGTGAGATTTGTTAATGGGCGAGAATAAGGGCCATTAGCTCAACAAATTATATGATTTCATCAATTGACGAGATGAGAACGAGTTCGGAAGGGTTTTTTATGATACTTCCATGATTTTTCGAAAAATCCATATAGCTTCCGATTTCGAACCGCAGAATTTACCAATTCTAGTGGATGAATGGATACTTGATTGCATGCGATTTTTGCTTAGTAACTTGTTCTAAATTTACTTATACTTATTGTATTGTTTTTATTATGACTGCGTTCTATCGTTTTTATTTTAGTCTTACCTAAATATAGTAATATAGTAATATAGTAATATAGATAATTAGTACTTCCGATAACTTTTCGTCTTTAATTATTCAGAATGCAATTCGAGTCCGATTATTTTTGCTCATTCAATTGATTACTCAATTATTTGCTTTTATTATTATTTTAATCGACGATTAATGAATTTGAAATGAGTTCGAGATAAATTAAATGTTATGAAATGTTGTGGATTAGAGAAGAATAACTTTGAATTTCCAGAGGAAGTTAGTTAAAGTTATGATGACCCAAGAAGGTTAGGATTATATAAAAATTAAAAATAACATCTGCGTACGAATATATAATTTATATTTAATTCACGTTCAAATACGGTCGGGTATTTCAAATTGTCGCAGTTCGGTGCTTGGGAACTATTTAATGATTTTATACATAAAAGATTCAATTCTATTTTTTACTCTTGACTTTTTACTTTGCTGACGGCGGGGCATCACAAGTAGAGTATTTAAGAGGCGATTATAATTGCAGTATATTCATTCTGGAAATAGAACTCGGACTCGTTGTTGCGATACAAAAGTTGGGAAAAAATGAAATATATAATCGTAACGGTCGCTCTAGTGATTTGTATTGCACTTTTCTTTACCAATTTGTCGAATGGTGCGGGGATTGGTGACGATAATCAAGATGAGGTGAAATCTTTGAAGGTAAACGTCTCGGAATCACCAGACGTTAATGAAGGTATTGCTATTTAATTCAGTCAATTGTGAACTTTAATTTGAGCTTAGAGATTAATTTGATCTTGAATGATTTCAGATTGCCATCAACCGAAATTGACTGGTAGATGTGACGCCCTCTTCTACCGTTATGCTTTCGATGTTGAAAAGGGTGTTTGTGAAGAATTCATCTACGGGGGCTGCGGCGGCAATGAAAATAATTTTGAAACAAAGGAAGATTGCGAAAATAAATGTTTGACAAATAAATCGAAGAACCCTGAAACGGAAGGAAGCAATTAATCCATTACGACAACAATGGCAGTTTCCTAATAAAACACATAGAAGAATTCGAAATCCTTGAGAAGTAAATTTTCTGCAACATTTGTGAGATTATAGATGAGTTTTTCTTATTCTATTTAATTAGACAAACACATTTATAAAAAATAAATAATAATTACTTTTTTGAAATAATTATCGTCATTAAGTAATGAATGAAGGAGAGTGCGAAAGTAATAAAATAATATTATATATTGATTAATATCTTTTTTTTAGCAGTGTCATATTTCAGGGGAATACCACGAGTCTGCAAGGTCATTCCATTTCTTTATTAAATGAAATAAAGAATAAAATTTTGGGGTTTTTTCATATTAATTCTATTAATAAATTTTTAATTGGGCTCCCCTTTTGTGTTGTTTTTTTAGATTTTACAATAATATTAATTCATTGAAGTACAATAAAATAAATATTTTATGGAAGAGTGATATCTCTGTGAATGACTCGTACTCTGAATACGAGGATTAATCATACGATTAATGTGATATATTATTTTATGGATATTAATTATTTTTATTAATTATTTTTATTAATATTAATTTTATTTTCATTGATTTCGCTCTCATATATACCTTCTATATAATTATAATGAATCTATAAATTGTTTCATTAAAATCTTAATTATAATTAATGATTGTCTATCTGATTACTCTCTCTGCAAACAGAACAGTTCTCTTTGAGCATCGCAGAATTGTTTAATCCCGGCTTTTTCGTCATTATTTCTTCCTTTATTTATTGCATTTTTTCCTATCTTGTTCTAGTGTTTATTTAATTTTATGCTAATTTTTTGTCTTCTTATCACATGACATTGCAGTGTCGTATTAAGGTTTTTTTTTAAATAAAAAGATAATAATCAACAAGAACGCAGTAGTTGTTGGGGAAAATATTTCTTCGACCAAAAATAGTAAGTAAATACAAATAATTTTATAATTTAGTGTTTGATTTGTCGATCGATTCTAGCTTATTTCCAAACCTAAAGAGTAAGATTGGCAAATTTTCATGGAGTACGTTTTCACCTCGAATCCACCACTGTGCTCAATACACTCTGCATATCACACTTCGCACTTTGCAAACAAACAAAATATGTATTGCTAATGTACAGGCAATTTCTTTTATTGTTTGTCAGGTGGTGTATGATTATTATATAAGATCGAAAACAATAAAAAATCAACAGACCAGACTAAACAAGAATATAAAGTCGTGTGCTTGCTCACTGAGTTAGTCAGTATCTTTCAATATCGTCTTCAGAATGAATCTATACGCTTTCGTGCTAGTTATTTTTGCAGTTGTTGTTTCAGTTTTGGGCCTTAAGGATCGTAAGTGTGATTGTTCTCCTTTTCCTTTTTTTCGAGTGAATTAAAATGATTGAATGGAGAATAAGTTTTCAAAATTAAAAACAATTTTTCCCGTATAATTGCAGCTGTTTGCGGTGAAGAAAATTCCAGAAGTGGTAATGGTCTTATAACTTGTGCAGCCTATATCCCATCCTGGTCGTATAAACCGGAAACAAATCAATGTGTTGAATTCGTTTATGGCGGTTGCGGCGGTAACAACAATCGCTTTGGTACGAAAGAAATATGCGAGGAAAAATGCAAGGAATAAGAATGAAGTTAAAAGGCAGATAGTTAGGAATGATGTATTAATATAATTATGAGCAAATAAATACAAAGAAAACGAAAAACAAATCAATTGAAATTGTGTTTGTATAAAAAAATAATATTAGAATGAATTCATAGATTCAAAGCGTTGTGGGTTAGAGACAGGGGTTAATATTTCTTATTATTAACCCATTCAACATCATATTTTGAATGGAATTATCGTATAAATAAACTTTTTACAGCCATATTTTTGATAATTGATCGATGGAAAATAGAAAAAGCAATAGCATCGAAAACAATAACGTCGATGCGATCGAATATAAAATATATGGATGTACCCTCACCACTATATCAGTTTTATTGTTTTATAATTTTAAATTCTTATCAAAATTGATTTCTTCAGTTTACGTGTACCATTTTTTGCATATAGTATACTTGTGCTATATCGTCTCACAGTGTTGTGAAGGTTGTTTCGGCTCAGGAAAAACGTGTAGTTTTTAGTCAGGAAAAATTTTAATTTTTTAAATTTTTATTTAGAAATTAAATTTATGTTTGGAAATTTTTTGCGAATTCTGGAAAAGCACTAAATAATTTACGAATTAATTTTGTTAAAAGAGAAGAAGAAACGCGAGAGAGAAAGAGATAGTGAGAGAAATAGAAAGAAATTGATATATTCTTCCGAACAATCTTTTTTTCAGTAAGAACGACTGAAATTGAAAACAAAAATATAGTTTTTCTAGACCTCTCCCACACTTCACTTCATGTGTATTTTCGAGTATATAAGCGATCAATTATGTGGCAGACACAAGAAAAATAGAATGCAATCATGTGCTATATTTGAAATATCATTATGAAAATATTTAACAAAACCTCAGATTAGTAAAATAGACCCACTTTCTTATCAGAAGTTGTCAATGCTAGTTCTAGATCTTTTTGAAGAATTAAGCTGTGCGTTTTGCTCGCAAGTGTTTTCGTCTCAATAAATATATTAAACAACAAAATATTTTCATCTTATGATTAACTGCAGTTATCAGTGGATCCTAACACTGCTCAAGGTGGCCTTGGGATCATGCCTTTTACAAATCCTGTTCTCACAAAAGCAAATTGTATTTAATAAACTGCTCTTAGGTGAAAGAGCGCATATGTCCATTTGATCTAAGTGGTTTTTGGTGGTAACCGATTATTTCGATCAAGATATTAAGATGTATAAAGGTCCAAAGGAGACAAAAAAGGGGCAAATTGGACTACTGAAGATTTGAGATGATACAGAAAAGCATTTGAAAAAAAAATTGTATACAGATAAATTTTAATTGAAATCATTAAATTTAATAATGAATTTAATTGAAATCATTATATTTAATACTATTGAGGTAAATTACATGTAATGCATGTATCTCGTATAACTGAAAAACGGATATTCGAAAAAAGTTGTTAGTTAGGATTTAGTTAGGATTTTTAAATTTTTCAGTTAGGATTTTTTAATATATAATTGTGCATCTAAGGGGTAATTTTTCTTGTCGGCTTTTTAGAATTCTGCCTATAAATTAAAATTGGCTATACCTGGAAAATTGATATTTCGCGTTTCGGAGGCGTTATAACATTTAAATTTGTATCTCCGATTGGGATTAAGTGACCCGATTTTCAGATGATAAAAAACCAAATAAGTCAAAAGCGGTTAGCTCTAACCTCCCCTAATATGCGATAACACTCTTTTGGGAGCTATTAATTAATATTTCTCGGTTAATTTTTGAAAAATAATTTCGATGTTGTTTAATAGTCATATAAGAAAATCATATGGTCAATGCGTCACATCTTCAGCCATGTTTCTGTTGCATTTCTTGGCATGTAGACACAATTTTATGAGCAAATTTTAAGTATATCGTAGCTTCGCAACGCGGATTGTGATAGAAGTTATTATACCTCAAATGGATTGATGAACGAAGAAAATAAACAATTATTATAAAAAAATCATAATAATAAATAATGCCTGAATGTACCGTACCTCCCATACCTCTAGTACCTTCAGTCACGAATTCTCCACATAATGAAAAGGTTTATGAAATCTGCGTAGTTTTTTAAAAAAAAGGGCCTGTGGGAAGCTTTTTAGACAAAATGCAATCAATGTAAACATATGCCATTGCGTTGTTTATTATCTTTTATTGATTTATTGCCTTTATTAATTCAAATTAATTGATTATTATTATTGTATAGGTAACATTCTAAAGCCTAGATTTTTTTAAAATTAATTTCAAATGCTGGAATTAAAGAGTTTAATTATTAGAATTAAATTTCGATAAAACTAGTTTTATATACTATAATCATTTTTTACTATAATGTAATATTATTATTATTTACCTATACATGTTATAATTTTGGAATATGTTATTAAATAATAATAATAGACAATTTGGGTCAATCAGTGGAATGATCTCTAGAATGCTCGTTCTTCTTCGCCTTCTCTTTCTTGCCAAGTCCACGAAGTCACAATGACATGCATTTTTTTCAATATCCAAGGAGACTTGCCAAACCTTCTATCGTCCTTCCTCTATTTCTTTTTATCACATCAAGTGACCACGAGCATGACGAATTTGTTGTCTTGGCTGTCGATTTTTTTCTCTTGTGGGAGGAAAATATATGAATAAATTTTGGTTTGGAAAAAGTATTGGTTTTTTTTTGAAGGAAAATTTATAGGTTTGTGTATGTGGTTTTCTTCTTTTGTTTATTTTGTTGATTAATCATCGATAATATCATTAATACTACTCGGCATATTTCCTGCATCTAAAAGATTTATTCATTTTCCGCGATGATACCATTCGATGACAAATCATGTGTCATGGTTTTGGTTGGTGTTGTTGGTGGTGACAACTGATGATGAATTGAATGTTGATGCAATGTCAATGGAATGGGATCAGATGGAAGATTGTGTCCTAAGGCTGATGCTGCTGCTGCCGCCGCCGCTGCAGCGGCTGCCGCTATGCCGTTCATTGTATTCGTAGTCAAATCTTGTGCTTCATTTTTTATGCCTCTCAAGCTAATCATGTTGTTGTGGTCACTGTTGTTGGTGTTGTCATTATTACCCCTGCCATTGTTATTGTTATTGGCAATGTTGTTACAGTTGTTTGTGTTGTTGTTGCTGTTGTTGTTATTATTGTTGTTGGTGGTGATAGCATTAATGTTTGGATTATTATTAGATGCGTTCATCACTTGATGATGGTGATGATGATGAAAGGACAGAGGGGGTAAATGTAATCCGGGAAAAGCCAAACCGGCAGCAGCAGCAGCATGCAAAGATTGCAGAAGAGCAGCAGAGTGTTCCTGTGCCTTGCGTCTTAGTTCCATCACAGAACTGGATCGTGGATCAGCATGATTCGTTTGACCGCTAGCATTGGAGGACTCTGGTGAACCGCCAGCTGACGAAGACGATACCGTCGCAACAGTGGTGTGCGGTGGTAGGGGCGGCGGTGGTGGCGGCTTGATGGGGCAACACGAACACAGGCCGGGGAAAGGTGATACTCCTGCGAATATTCCGGAAAATAACACAATTTCGATAATTTAAGACCTCTTGCAAATTGTTCTACAGACCCCCCCCCCCACTTCGCCCACCGAGAAACTGAACTGCGGCCTAGCGTTTTGCCCGATTGAAAAAACCCCACCAAATTTCTTCGTTGCCCAGTTTTCCGAACAAATCAAAAACTTATTTGAGGTTCTTTTCTCCACCATATAAAGAGACTTATACGTGGTTTTTCGCTTGACTATAGCTTTTTTCAAATCTTCTTTTTCGCTTTAAAAATGTTCGCTCTCTTATTAAAAACTTTTTATTCGTTTCCCGTCGATCGAAGCAGTTGTCTCCCTTTTCAGTTGTTGTCTTGGCTAAAAGGAGCTGAATCGGTTCCCGTCAAAACTTTTCATTACTTTGAGAAGATTCCTCATTGTGAGCTAAAGAATAATTAAATTTGTTTTTTGAAAAAACTTACCTTTCAAACCGGAAAATAGTGGCTGATGCGGAAACTGTGAACTCAAGGTGGCTAAATGTGGTGGAAGGAAGAGTGATGGATGACTGGATCGTGCTGCAGCAGCGGCAGCGGCAGTAGCAGTGCTCTCGGTTAACACGGGACGAAAGCCACCATTGCTGGAAGAGAAGAGAGAAGAAAAGAGAAGAGAGATGATCAGAAATGAATGAGGGTAGTTATACTATTTGGCGTAATACGCTATCGATGTATATGTCTCCCGTTTAGATAAAATTATTCTATTAATTACAAATTACTTCGAGGGAATCAACAGCTTTCTAGATTTGAATTTTGTTGGTTTTGAATAAACAAGTTGGGTAATCTATACAATTAATTTTAAGCGTCTCAAAAGAATTTAAATTAACGAGTTTTGGGCTTAAAAAATTATATTGATTTGCCTTCTGAGGTTATCTTAAATATTGTTCTATTCAACGATCCAACCAGGCGCCAGATTCAGCCCGCATTCTTTGAAATTTCATCACTTTTCATCACGAATAGCACGAGCAAAATGAGAACGCCTTTCAGAATTTTATTAAATTTATTAAATGGATTTCATAATTTAACGACACAAATTAATAAATGAGCGAAGGACGGACCGAACCGATGGTCAATTCCGTTCAGTTCAAATTGGATCGAGATGGGATGGGATAAAATAGATTGCGTTGCGAAGAACAAATTTTCTCTCAATTAATTGTTAATTGAAAATAATTAAAACATTTTTATGCGTAATCGTATTAATATTCATAAGGCTGGCAACCCTTTACAAAGCGGTTGGGGTGTCGGAGAGAATGCCATCCATACGTCCGTCCAGCCCGGCCTGCCTAACATGCTTAAATATTTAATTAAATGAAATGTATCTGCGGGACTTGACGGGGCCCGGGAGGACTTTACAATAGTTCTGCCTCTGTTGTTTTGTGTAAGAGAATTCGAATTTAATTGATGTGTGGCAAACATTGCAGCTGGAACGCAACGGCAGTGGCGGCGGCAGCGGCGGAAACGTCGGCAGTGACAGAGCGTGTATCTCAGGCAGGGCATGACGACATACTGGGAAATTGATGACATTATCTTTCCACAACATATCGAATATATAGCGTTGTCCTTATCACACCTATTTGCTCTCTCCTTCTCCCTCTGCCTTTTGGTCTGCTTAAACTTAAAAAAGGAGTAAATTATTGCCTTTGATTAAAACAATAAGTCCGGCTCGTTTGATGCTTTCAACGCATTCGAAACTAATTAATTTGAAACTGAAATTACGCGTTTTATGCGGTTTATGCTTTTTTCCACGCTTTTTCGACCAACTTGTCAAAATTTCACACAATCTGGACAATTTGATGACGCGGTAAGTTTCGCGGTATACGTTTAAAAAAGTATACATCAAAGCAATGAAAAATCCCAATGTGGCCACCGCACAAAAAAACGGAGACCGCAATTCCCAAAAATAAAATCCCAAAAAAAATGAGAATCCGCGAAAGCAGCAGATTACAGCCGGAAGCCAACCAGTGTCAAACTCTAACAGACGTTTCCACAATTTGCGGAAGGAAGTTGTTTTTGATGACGACGAAATCTCTTCATATTCAAAATACGTTTTAAATACGTGATTGAGGGGGGGGGGGTAAATCGTCTGGATGGTACCACACCGTGTACCACCGCAACGACTTCAGTGAGGATCAAGACTTTTTTTTGTTATCGATTTTTCTTGTTTTCCCTCGCTTCCGATGGAAATCAAAAATGGAAAACGACAGCCATTTATTAAGCTCTTTTAATTCATTCAACGAATTTTATTACCAGATTTTGGTTAATCCTTCTCAAAAAAAAAATAAATGAAACGCAAACGCTTTTACCTGATAAAACCATCATCATGGTTGGCAATGTCGATGCCTTTGCAGACCATCGTCTATTCCCTGTATTCAGCGATTTTGTATACCTCTCTCTCTCTTTCATTCATTCTCTACCTCTCTCTCTGACTAAATTTCTTAATGAACATTAGATTTTTAAAAAATGTCAAAAAATTTGCAATTTCCTCACCCCTCCATTTATCGTTCTGACCATTTGATAGAAGGCGCGCGAAAATTATTAGGATTTCATTCAAATTCCACGAAGTGCAGAATACTGGTGTATGGATTTCATAAAAAGGGGGTTGGCTGGTTGGCTATTTTGCAAGTTTTTTTCCAAAAAGGAAAAAAATCGAATGATTTAAGTGGGTGTTACTTCCGACGGATTTGGAAAGTGGTTTTGCAATTTTTGGTTTTTCTAAAGTCTAAACTAATGCAAAGGGATAAAAGACCAATTTTTTTCCTATTGCAGAAGTTTTTAAGACCATTAGGAGGTATTTAAAGGTTTATGTTATTTTCTTGTTTTGTCAAAAATTATAGGTGTAATTATATTACGGCTTATAGGTGTTTCTCAAACACAAATATCCAGACGTCTGAAGAGAATTTTACCAGAAATCATATGTTTTTTGGAACCAAAGAGAAAACATATCCTCAGTACAGTTAACTTTACTTAAACTTGGTAAGAATAATCCATAAATATTGGACAAATTTGAAGACCATAAGGTCATTTAGGGAAGCAATGAAATAGGTCATTTTTCCGAACTTGACGCATTTATTCGCTTTCGATGTTTTAATAGATGGAAAGCGTGTGAAGGTTAAGAACGAGCATTAATTACGCAATTCTGAGATTATCTTGGAGGCATAAGAGTGCTTTGTGAGCAGACATTCTCCTCTCCTTCCCCTCGGATTAATTGGCACATAAGCACATACCTGAAGGAATCCTGCTACGATACATATCTTCAAATATGAAAAAATTGAAAGAAAAGGCAACATTCATTTCTTGAGAGGAGATAATTTTAACGTTATGAACGTTAATAAATTAACCCCAAATAATTCGTAATTCCACGAGGGCCCGTTATACGGTACCTTATTTCGTTTCATACGTGTTGTATCCTACAAAACATGCGTTATGATGCGTTGCAGCAAAAAATGAACCATCATTGGAATTGTTCTATTTTTTCAACATTTAAGCATTACGTCACATTTTAGTTGTTTGGCAGCCATTTTAAGTGATGCTTAACTAAACTATACGAGAGTATCTAAAGACTAAAGACTATCTGGTAGTATGTGCCCCGCATAACGACGATAAGTCGCCGCGACTAAAAGTTCTGCACACATAGCGAGCGGCAAATTTAAATGTTTGCGAATAATTAAGCACTCATCCTTACGTCATAATTAAATTTTGTATGTTCACATCAGCGCTACTTGCGCTACGTGCATTGGCCGCGGGCATAATAACGTTCTTACGGGATACGACTATGCTCATTGCTGTCATCTCGCTTACTCTTGCTACCTCGGATGCGAAAGGTTAGACGCAATCGCGAAGAACGAGAAGATGTAGGATTAAAATGCAAGTGAATTCCGTAGCGCCCGATATGCTGGAGGGAGGCCCGTTATCTACTTCACGTCACCTTGTAGCACAAGGGATAGAGGAGGGGATGGTGGGTTGAGGGCTACATTTGAAAAGGCTGAAGTTTGTGTTGGTGCTGAGGTTGTGCCTCTTCGTTATTTGCTCCAAAAGAAGTTATACCTTTGATAGATTCGTTATTGCATTTGGACGCAGTAAATTTTCATATGTCTGTCTCTTCTCATATGTCTGATGGATGGTACCATGGTTGCCTTGTCTTCTTGCCGGTGCTAAGGTGCCGTTTGTCCTGTCGGCGCTTTACCTTGCTGCTGATACCGATGCTGATACCCACGACATTTAAGTACTCTGACTAGAGGGTGCAGTAGGGGCGCTAACACTCTCCTCGTTTCCTTGTCTAACGAGTTTTTTGCTTCGGGGGAAATGTTTTTTTTAATTAGTGAGATGATGATAGCTTTTGTCAGTCACTCAGAAAGAACAAATGTTTGTACTGAATGACTGACATGAAGGATGGCAGACAGATTGACTAGAAGGAATCATGATAAAATTTGTAGAGACAGAGATGTAATTCGCCCCCCTCGCAGCCAGGGAGCATTTAGTACTTTCGTAAAAAAATCTCTTTTTTAATTCTGTTCAGGAATGCTGGTTAAACTCCTTAGAGGAGGAAGCTTCAGAATATAAATATCCGAGTAAGTTTGCGAAAACTTTTAGAACTTTTTCCTCCGTAAAATCCAGGAATGTGTTAATTAATGTTTGATCTCCGTGTAGTTTGGCCCACTTGTATATCGTCATCAAAAAATTTTCAAATCAGCGCCAGCCACGTGAGCAAAAAGTTTGGAGCTTCAGTCACGGCCTCGAATCGGGAATGACGGCCGCGAAGGGAAGTTCTTCAGTTTCTTCGATAAAACTTTATCGTACGCCGGAAAAATTTGCAATTTGGAATAATGAGATTATTTTTGTTGTTTTGTGGCTGCGTGTGCGTCAAAGGAGCGCATCAAAATCGAGGTAATCCGGGTATGTTTGAACAACGAAACTTCTTAATTGTTGCTAAATTAATTAAAAAGGTATTCAGTAGGAGAACGATGCGGGAAAAAAGTGGGGGAATTTAAACTGTGGTTCAACCCCTTCCTCTTCTTGCGGTGAGTTTTTGAGAGACACGCCAAGTGATCCAAAACGTATGTTATCTATTCATGCAGTTGTGCGAAGGCGATTTCAGTAAAATGATTAATAGCACCAACCCACGCGCCATTGCTTTCAGTCCGTTAGCCAACCGGCGGATGTCCGGCGTCGCAACGTAACGAATCTACGCTTTTTTTTAAATGATAATGATGATGATGTTGACGATGACGCTTATGCTGACAGATAAAAACACATTTCATCTCATGAATATGATCGATCGACCCAGCCATTGCCACCACCCAGAAGAACCCATCGGAACCACAAC
Source organism: Physocephala rufipes (assembly GCA_963966595.1). Classification (NCBI taxonomy): domain Eukaryota; kingdom Metazoa; phylum Arthropoda; class Insecta; order Diptera; family Conopidae; genus Physocephala; species Physocephala rufipes. The sequence continues at coordinate 36,703,494 of OZ016502.1, read as the reverse complement.
GTGAGGAATTAAGAGAACCATTACAAATTCAAATGGAATTCTGCCAATCTGGTGATGCCAGTCTTCAAGTGACTGCTAATAGCTTGTTTGTGTTTGACTATTAAAAGCTGTGACGAGTAGTCGTTCCCATTCCCGTCGGTACGCAATGCCAGGCAAGAAGGCAGGAATCAACCGAACGGAACCGACGCTTCACTCCATTTCAATCCAGCGGAATGACACAGTATGGTGAGGGCATGACGACGATGGTGTTGGCGTTGGTATTCGTTTTGGTGTTGGTGCTGGCAGTGGTTTCAATGCTATTTTTTATTGCCCATTCCGAAGTTGACTGACTGCCGGATTATTCATCGTGTCCTTTGTGCTTCCGCTTCGACGTGTCGTTTTGTTTACAAGCGGCGCGTTCCATCGCTCGGTATGAAGCATCGTATTCGGATCACCCGCTGGGTTGCCCGTCCTGCCTGGCTGTTTTGCCTTTTTCTTTTTTTTTTGGATTTAGTGGCTTCTTAATTTCGCATTTTGCATTTTTTAGGCGTCTCGCATGTCAGGGCGCGACAAACTGGTAATAATTTGATGTCGAATATTTCTACGCACCATAAGGTTCTCGCATGCTGTGCAGTTTGTTTTTTAATGAAGTCCGACCCTCTTGATAAACGCCCCAAATGGCAGGCGTCTAAACGGACCGCATCCGGTATATTGCAATAGTTCTCGATATGATTACGCATTGTTTTGGGTTTATGGTCGATCGCTTGGGCAAAATAAATAGTAGTTCAATTGGCATACGATTACACCAAGAGTCAATCAAAGCCGTTCACAACTGGTTACTTTAGTTAATTTATCCTCAAACTAGCGTGGTAACACGATTTATAAAATTAGAATTGTTTCAGGATTTCGAAGAGAATTACCCTCGCTCGTAGCCTCCCCTTCGCTTCGTCTCACTTAATCTTATTTCCGAATCCATTCCTTGCTTTTCTCGATTTTCATAACAATTCAGGCGGCTAAGGACCTAAACAGGAATATGGAGTAGCTGCTGGTAATGATCGGCTAATTGCTTGCGTGTCATTAAGCCTCTTAAATAAACAAATTTATTGCAAGTGTCGTGTTTTGTTTCAATTTAGCAAAGCAAACAAACAATGACACAGCCCACCCTGTCACAATACTGCCTTACCACCACCCTACCACCCCGTGAACAATCAGCAATCTATCAGATACTTTGTTACAGCCTCCTGAAACAATACATGTTCTTCTATTGTTGCCACCCTTGTTGTTGTCGCCCTACTTGTCCTCATTCATGTCGGTCATAAAAATTCTTCGGGGCGAAAATTCATAAATTAGAAGAATGATACGAGCACGAAGGAAGGGGGGGGGCGGTGTGTGCATAATCACAACATGTTTATTTATTTTATATCGATGTCAGAAAATAAGAAAGAGATTACGGATACAGATTTTAGAAAGTATCGAAAAGGGAGCATAAGTCGCCTAAAGGTCGTCTCATATAATTCTACCTATTTCCATGCAATGTCAGGGGCTAAAGAAAGAAATAAAAATGGTTATGTAAATAAAATATTTTCCAGCGGTCGGCGCTTTTGGAAAACAAAGCCGGTGAGTCGTTTGGTCATTGTCGTTAAGAGTGAGTGCTAGATATCGATAATGATGAACTTCTCATGGCTCCGAGTGGACTCCATTCCCACCATTGGCGACATTGGGTTCAAACAGGGCGGCACAAAGTGTCGCTGAATGAATACCATAAGGGATACTCTGCATGAACATTTAGAGGATTTTTTATAGGTGACATGAATTAGTCACCCCAATATTCATTTCCTCGTATTTTTTCCTACATTTCTAACATAAGGTTAAGTCTAGTCGAAGCGGCAGAATTATTGCAAATAAAAAAAATTGAGGACTCTGTCCCGAGAAATCGTGTTAGATGTATAAAGGTTATATAAACGGCCCGCCAGAAATGGCATCTCAATGGAGAATGCTTTCCAATAATGCCTTAAACACAACTACCTTTATTCCAATTTCGTACCGATCTCTTAAACCCTTTTAACAAAAAGAAAAGGTTTAAAAAAGTTTTAAGAATTTTACCAAAAATTTCAGGGAGCAAATAACTTTTTGCGGCCAATTGTCGCGAACCTTTTAAAACCTTGTGTTTTTATAAGAAATGAGTATAAACTGCTTTTATAAATCTTTTCATAACTTTTGGGGTCTGTGTGAGTGGGCGAGGTTTCGAAAATATTAAAGAAATATGTAAAGAATTTTTTAATTAATCTGAAACTATTTAAGGGATTATAATAATTAGATAGTAGTTCCAAAACTTCAGTTCGGTTTAAGTTAGTTTTGTAAAAATAAACAAAAAAAAAAAAGAAACGTTTTCAAACTATTTAAATGAAATAAAGTAAATTTTGTGTTTTCTAAAATAAATTTAAAATTTAATCTCTATGAGTCAATTATTTTAACTTCTAAAAGTAATCGACTCGTATCGATAATTACTGCCGTTATCGTTTTCAAAATAAAATTACGACGGAAATCCAGAGAAACCTTTAGCTCAAGAAGGATGTGCCTTAATTCATTTGAAAGCCATCTGAAGCAACCCCAAGGAGTTGTCGTTGATTTGCGAAACCGCCAAATACTTTCAAACTCAATGCGCACGCGTCGGCCCACCACGGGCGGTCCCCATTTACTTCGCAGGGCATATTTGAAGGCTTTAATGGCCACCATTTTAAGAAGCATTCTATATCGAAATTATTTCCCATCCCCATTCTTCTTCTTCTTTTTCTGTTCCTTTTCGTAATTCTCTTGTTCGCGTGAAGTGGTCGTTAAGGTCGATAATGCTATTAAGGTTCCAATCAAAACATCTTTAAATCAAGGACTAAGCGGTTTTGCTGTTGTTGTTGGTTGTTATCCGGAAAAGTGATGCTCGTCGGAGCAGCGGAAGTTCAGACTTTTAATGTTTGACGATATCCCTTACAGGGAGGCCTGGCGTGTTGCTTTTTCTGTGATTTTGTAGGAAAGAATTGAAGGAATCATTGTTCCCATAAATTTACGCCGGAAATGGTATGCGCGGCGGAAGCATTAAGCGCACGAGCTTTTGTCTTGCAATTTTCACTCTAATGACTCTGAAATGTTGGCACGTGCGACTGATTTAGGCAATAATCAACAAAATAAATGGAGGAGGAGGAGAAGGGAAGTAGCCCGAGATGTGGGAATGTATATGTGTATATGCTTGCATTGTTGATTAGTAAACACTTACGTGTCGTTATTGAAGCTGCTAAACACATGATTACCGAACGAGTTGTTCGCTGCTGGAAGTGCGCGCGATGCTAGCGACATTGGGCCGCCAACTTCAATGGGCGAGTCGGTGTTACGAGAATTTGTTGGACTATTGGTCGAATTCTGTGGAGTTCTGGAACCGGGAGATGGTGATCCAGCACTGATCGAGCCGCCAGATTGTGAAGCAGATGGTGCAGTTAAATGTGTGGAGGACAATGGACGTTCATTGTCTGAATCAAGACCGCGCGGACTGGACGTTGCAGCAGGACTGTGTGAGCGTCGGCGCTCATCGTCATCTATTTCGCCAGTGATGTCGGGAGAAGAGTCATGACTGGCGTCTTCCATCTGAAATATGAAATTTTAATTAAATTAAGATCGATCAATTTTAAGAAAGATATTCACCTTATCCATTGAAAGTCCACCACCACCTTCACCATTCTCTCGTTTATGTTGCTCGTCTTTCAATCGTTCCGCCTTTCTCCATTTTGCGCGACGGTTCTGAAACCAAACCTGAAAAATTTAAGGAAAAAAAAGGAAATTATTTTTAAAGGGGTCAAAGATCTAAAGCAGTGAGCAAATACTTCAATATCGATTGATTACGGAAAGGGTAGGATTCCCCCACTCATATCTGCTTCTCCCCCAACTCTGGATCCCCTAATGCCGCAAAACCAAAGTGGAAAATTGGAAAAGTTTCTAGTGTTTTCATGGAGTAGTCTTTTTACTACAACAAATTTTCCACCTCGAAAACTTTATCAATTTACAAAACTCCATCAAGATGTTTCTTTTTGGAGGGAGAGGGATTGAAAGAGAGAGAAATTGAAAGAGATATTGTGTATGTGTGTTCACGTACACATGCATGCTTTTGTGTATGTGTTGAGGAAATCAAAAACAAATTAAACTTCAACAAAACTGCTAACAAATCGAAAATTATGCAATCATTCGTAAACCGTTGTGGCAACACTGCCGCGTATCATCTCGAGCGTATTTATCTCTGCAGCAAGATTCCAATTGTTTCAACATTGAATCATCGCCGCGGACAGACGCATATAAACAAAATCTGATTTTCAATTTGTTCGCAAATAAATTTTGCTCATGAATACGAAATATAGGCTGCCTGCCCGTTCCCCACCCCCCGTCGCCAATGGCCGCACAAATCCATTAGACAATCCGAAATCCTTCTCAGGCAAATAACAAACAATGCCTTCACAAAATCGAGAACAATCTGGCCTCGAACTAATCGACTGCAATGGGTCCGGGACGAACCCGTCATTGGTGTGTTTGCACTTCGACTAAACCGTTAATGAAACAATCGTAATAGTGGCTGGCTCTTCATCAGTGTTACCGCCGTGCACACCCCTCCCTCTCTCACTCTTTGGCAACCTTTCCCCAATTGTTTGCATGTGAGGGATTTTAATAATTCTATTGTGGTTTCTTCTCGAGTTCTAACGTTATTTTCCCTTTCTCTTTCTCGTTGTATCCATTTGGAAAATTCGCTTCGAGTCTCCGAGCAAATAAATTTTCTAATCAAAATTCAAATTAGATGCTACAATTTGTTCTTCATCCTTCTGGAGGATCCTAATTTTTGGAGGCATGGCATCGAATGTTTCATTTTAATTTTCATTGTTTGCCACAAGCATTTTCTCCACCCAACACCGTTTTACCCAAACCTCAGCGAGTTATCAGCCAAATGTAGGCAAGATGGCGCCAATGGAAAGCTGCGTGAAGCCAAAAATTGAAAACATAACCTCGAAATATAATAAAATGGTAGCCAGAAGCTGTTATTAGTTAGTTATTGTAATCCCTTAAACCGAATCAACCGACATTTTGTGAGACAATGAATTATTAGTTTCATTTACAAAACGGTAAGGTTGCTCGAATACTTCACGAACTTGGAGATTTAATTGCACAAAGTTTTTGTAAATAATTTAAATCCAAACGAAATTGATAACTTCTATGGTTTAAGAGTTACAGCAATACGAAATTTTAAAGTTTCGGAACGATATCTCCTAAGCTCTACGTAATCTCTGCTGTATATTATAGATGAAAATATTGAAGAAAAACTTATTCTTAGATACGAAAATCCAAAAAATCATTCATTACGCAAGACTTGGACACGCGAAAGAACGGATAGCGGGTTTAATTCGTGGTAATTCGTGGTCAATTAAATTTAGAGAGTTTAAAAAGACTTAGTTTGATTACGAGGCGCTTTTTGCCAACTCAAGATGCAAATTTTATACTGCATGGATTTTATTACTAGGACCGCTCGAGAAATATTTTTCGAAAGTCCCAACAACTCCTAAAAGGCTTCAGACAAATCTAATTGTTTGTAAGAAATCTCGAATTACTTAAATAGCGTTTAGCTATCCTTCATTTTCAGATTACTATCGGGGTAATTTCAATTTATGGCAATTGTTTCAAGAGTAGTTCGTCCCCATCTAATAATCGACAAGCAAGTATCAATCACCGAATAAACAATTTCAAAACGGAAACCAAGCGTAAAGTAAAGAACAAACAAACATAAACAAAGAAAGGAGAAAATGTAACAAATCTCCAGGAGTGCACCGCGATTCGAATGATTCGATGCGGTTTCAGTGATTCGCACATCATCGTTTGCAACACGTTCTGACAAAAAAGCAACAAAACCATTACAATCCTTTGAATGACAAATGGAAAAACGTTGGTGACGACGACGGCGACGATGACGACGGCGACATTGTTTGTGTAGCGATCGGTCATGTGTACTTGCGGTAATTACAGCCGGTTCGCCCCATTAGCCAACGCGCAAACACCCCGTTGCCACATCCTGCGGTCGGGCACTTGCTTTGTGTGAAACACAACCAACAATCGATAAACAGCCGAACAAACGATACGATTCGACGCTTCTCAAGTGGAATAAACGAACAGATGTGTTGATTCTAAGCGCATTTGGTAACCCTTCCACCATAAGGGGCAACACCCTTTGCCTGAATCGAAGGAAGAGTTGTAGTAGCGGAAAGAGAGAGTGAGAGAGAAAGGGAGAGAAAGTTAGAAAGGGAGGTAATTGCATCTTCGAGTATATCCATCCCATCATCATCGTCATCATCATCATCATCGTCATTCAACTAGCATCAGTATTAAAGGATTATTCGACCAAATGCAATTACCAAACAGTGGCAACCCTTTGGCCCGGGGCGCTAATATTGGTTTCATGAATATTAAACTACTCGAGGCAATTTTCGATACACCCTTCCAAAATTGCGGCGAGTAAGCAGAGGCAATGACTTCCTGCGCCGCTGCCGAATGATCGATTGAAAGGAAAGGATGAACGGAAGGGAGGAAGGATAACAGGGGGACATTATATGAAAAAACGGACTTTGGATAACCTGCCATCAGGAACAGTTACAATTTATTATTTGACTAATTATGCGCCACGTTACACAGGGTAAACTTTGAGTTGATTACTTCATCAGTGTCCTTCTCCATCTTCTTCTTCTTCCTCTTCTACTTGAGACGTTATAAAGTTTTTCAATTTAACGATTCAGTAGGCAAGCATATTTCTTGATTTCAAGTCAATTTCAACGGATGCAAGTACAGATAAATGAAGAAGAGGAAGAAATTGCAGGTAGATTGAATTGATTGAATTAATGTTTTAGATACACAAAAGATAATCTTGTCGCGGTCGTCACGAATCACATTTTTTATCCACCGCATTAAACAAATATTAATTTGAATGAAACTGAAGAATCTTTTTTTAGAGTGAATCGTTATCGGTGCACCGAATAGTCAGGACCCCGACACGTGCCACGGTCAGATTCTTAATTCAGTCAGAGTCTTAATGCTCAATGTTTTGCTCAATTTTGTTAAATCTTGTAAATGTTGCAGATTTTACAAAATCTTCTTTGATTAAATGACATCGAGACAATCGTTGAGACAATCTCGTCACACTCAAGACAATTTTTCTAATTTGCGATTCTAATTTGTTTATTGCGCAAATAAGAGGCTATTATTAGAATTTATGGCCGGATGCTGTTGTGGTCTCTTGTAAAGTACCCTCCCCCGCAACGTCCGCTCCCCCTTATCCACGAGATCTATATCGGCAAAATGTGACACGGATTGAGGCCACGATCATTTGAAGCAGGACAGAGCGCACGAATTAACGCAGATTACACTGCTCGCCGATCACTCTGCTTGCTTGATTTTTAACTACTCAATTAGCCATTACAAAGTATAATCCGTCAGCACTGGTACCGTCATACGGCCTCGACAACTGAGCATCCCAACAAATTATTTTCAAAAAGGAAAGCAACTTTTCATAAGAAATTTTATGGTTTTTTAAGATTTATAACAGGTAACATTTATAAGTACTATCGTTATCATCATCATCATCATCACTACCATCACTATCGTCATCATCATTGGCTTCATTCTCATAATTATCAACACTTTCATCATTATTTCATCGTCGCCACCACTACCATCGCTTCGATATTTTCGCTACTCGTGCACGTTATCTCGCTAAGTACCGCCGATTCTGTACATTCTGTAGCCTCACATCACCGCAATTAATGATGAAATTTTCACATTTAGTTGTTTGTACGGACGGCTATTTCCGGAACAATTAGGCTCAAGAGGGCGCTTATGATGGATGAACTGCATCATGAAGAGGAACCGCATGTTAGGGCTTCGTAAGGCTAAAGGACACTCATTAACGGTACGCTCCTGCTTGAGTGGCGAAATATGTAAAACTTGAAGATGAAGAAAGCAAAAACTGTTACTGTTTTGCTTCTTATTCCGGTATTTTTTCAATTAACCCTTTGTTAAATGAGTTTAATCATCAAAGGGAGGAAGGAACCGCACTTGGCTCTTAATGAGGTATACAATAGGTGACAAAACTCGCGAGAAACAGTTGCATACCGATTTATACAAACTTAAGATTTTCTAAGTGTATTATAGAAAAACTACCTTGTAACAAAAGTAAGGCGTAGCGTCGCCTTAATTTTGAAAATAAAACATGATCATTATCATACATAAATATCACAATCATCATAAGTGCATAATACTTACACGCTACATCTTAGGTCGCACCGCACAGAACGACCCCTGCAAGTAACGCAAAGGAAAAACTATAAGAAAGTGACAAATTTTGACATACAAGATGTCAAACCGTTGCTTCTCAAACACGTGTCATGTCATTCTAAACGAATTACACACGAATGAGGCAATAGACATTTTTAGAGGAATTTCAAACGAAAACAGCATCTTTAAATGTCAAATGAGAAATGACGTTCCAGAACCTCAACATCTTCAAATGACATCATTGTTTGACAGCTGACGTTGGAACGCCAAGTAACTAAGAAACCGAATAATACGAAAAGCATATATCTCCAACTCTAAATTCTAAAAACCCCTAACATAAATTAAATCAAAGGAATCCGCGTTGAAGAAACGAACGTGAAAATGCCGAGAAGAAGGAAAGACATTTTGTGTCAAAAAACCTCCCATACATCTCCCTTAAACCGGTTAAGCCTCGAGGCTGATGGTGGATTCAACTAATAAAGTAAATGCCGAATTATTTTGACATGGGTACGCACCACCATCCCCAATCCTTAACAAACAGGTATATTCCCAACACCTCACCACCCGCACTGGCATCTTACGTAGCGTGCTTTTGCGGATCCGGAGACGAACATTTTTCACACAATCAACTGAGAAATGAAAAATTATTTTTCATATTATACATTGAGCAATGTTTTTTTATGATTGTAATTGTTAAAAAGAGAAAATTGAAAGAAAGTTCGTAATAAAATTTTCGGATGGTGGACGGCCGAAACACCACCCCACCCACCTGCCGACGTCCTGTAATTCGATACCAAGTCCCTAAGCATCAGCTGCCAACTTTCGCTTATTCGTTTTATAAAATCGAAAAAGACGACGCGAATGAGGAGGAAAGCGACCATACAAAGAGGATGAAGAGGAAGAAGATGTTAACGAATGAACGTTAAAAGTATTGAGACAGATGAAAGAGCAAGACAATGAGGAGAATAAAGAAGAAAATGGAACACATTCTTTTTGCATGGCAGGGATAAAGGAATAATTGAGTTCACGGTTAACCGGAATCATTTCAAGAACTCAATTTGAATTACTCCGAGGCTAAAGATATTTTGTTAAGAGCTTGTTTTTGACTGAGAGGCTGACATAAGGCAAGATTTATTTTTCTCCAAAAAAATTCTTAAGTGGGCGGTATTCAATGCATTAATTTTATATTCCTCGATAATTCGGGCTTTTAGAATTTTATGAATTATTTAAGGAAGAGAATTGAAGAACTGAGCGAGACTCCATAAAATGGCAAGGAGGTAGGTTGTGCGGGGATTATGCTATTCATAATGGCCAATCAGATTTGAATAGAATTAATAATAAGAGCCAAATCGAATTTTTAAACCTCGCTAAGGGCTATCCCATCGCACCGCCTATTCGTTAGGTAGGAATCCTTTAGAAAAATTAAAAAATTCCAATTCAAATAATTTAACGTCTGTAACGTTTTTTCAACACTAACCGATGCCCGATGAAGGTAACAAATAACAACAAGGGTAGGCAGCCCCAAAAGACCAATATTCGAGGATATACAACATTCTTCTTCTCTAATGAACGCCTCTTGACCTTACCAGCATTTTGGTGAAGGGTGGACTTCACTGATCCATAAATATCACTTTTTAAAAATTTGATTCTTTATAATCTTACAGAGTATCTTACAGATACATGGTATATTCTCTACCCCGATTCACTCCCCCATCCCTTCAAGAGGTTACAGTTCATGATGTTGTTTTTGTATTTCGCAGAAAAAACACCGAGTGAGACTACACCGAGTGTAGTCAGAAGTGATTCGCTCACTTTGCGAAGCTTTTAAATTAATCCGTTATTTTTAAAATTCCCTTCAGGTTAAACAAAATCAATGAAATGAAAGAGATTTTCTTTTCAAGCCTGAATAAAATATTATTATTTATTTATTTTTGCTATTATTTTGATGATTTGATTTTTGCACGTCACTCGTTGTTTCTTCTCGTCGATTCCTTCACGGCGACGTTCACAATCGCTTCTAGCGCGATATTATTGCTCAAAATTTTATGAAAATATAAAAGATTTCGCATTCGCATGAATTAATAATGCAAAATATGTAGAGAAGGCTAGAGAGTTGATGCCACGACATACTCTCGACTATCCCCACTAGTGCTTTACAATATTTTATTACAAAAAATAAGCATCCTTTGATCATAAAGCGTGACTGGGGCGGTCGTTGGTGGTAAAGGGGTCGAAGCCCGCTGAAATCGAAATTCAGCAGATTTGATGAAAACTCCGGGATGAAAGAGGTGCGGAGGTAAATAGTTAAGTGTTTCGAAATGCGAAAATTGTTTAGTTATTAAAGAAAGTAATTTGATATGCATCCCAGTAAAAGGAAGAGAAACACCCACCGCCTCCCACCGACTTCGAAATGGTGTTTCTAATCCATTGACAACTAGTGCAATGCAATACTCCCACTTGCATGCATTTGCGTGTGTGCGTGTGTGTGTTCGTAAACTTCTCACCTGTACACGAGCTTCCGTTAGATTGATTTTCATTGCCAGATCCTCTCGTGTGAACACATCCGGATAATGAGTCTGAGCAAAAGCGGTCTCCAATTCTTCTAGCTGTGAATATAAAAAAGACAAAGAAAGAGCGAGAGAGAGAATGTTCAAAGAGAAGAAATAGAAAGCGAGAAAAAACGAAGAGAGAAAAATAAAAGGTTATAAAATATAAATCGTACAGAAATGGAGTAAATAATTTATTATTATATACAGGGTCATTCGACAAAAGTTCAGAAAATTAGAGTACCTGTTGCAAAGTAAATGTGGTGCGATTGCGGCGTTGTTTCCGACGCACAAAGGTTTCATCGTGTATTGCCGGATGATAGGAATAGCTAGTATCTGAAAAGGTATGAAGGAGAAAGAGAAAAGACGAAAAAGAAAAAGTTAGATAGAGAGGAATTAGCCTGAGAAATGAATATTTAATAATTGACGAAAGAACAAGAACAAGAAGAAGAGTAAGCGCAACAGGGGGGTTGTGGGTTTGAACGGTCATAGCTTGGGCGGCTATGGGTTTTTGCATCATACTCTGTCGTTAGGATGGCACTGATGCAAACTGTCATCGAACAAGAGCGTTAGCCACACCTGCATACACTTAAGTTGGTTTAAAAAGAGTTTACCTAGCTTTGCGCAACTTCATAATGGTATGGGCATCTTCTCCTCCTACTGCTTTTACTTCTACTACTACTGCTACTCTTTCGACTACTACCTTTTCTATTAGGATACGATTTTCTTCTTCTTCTTCTTCTATTTCTTTCAACACCTTCAGCTTTTTGAAAGTATGCTTGTTTGTCGACAAAGACTTTCAACATAATTTAATTTATTTAAAAGCAAAAAATTATTTTGCTGTTTTAGGATCCGTTCCGACCGGCCGTACCGACCCTCAGTTTCCGTTCGATTTTAAAAGTATAATTTCTCGAATACATAACCTCCTGACATGGTGAGGTTATGCTGCTGAAGGGAGTAAGTAGTGGAATGAGTAAGAGCGAGAGGGAAAGAGTGAGGGGAAAAGAGGGATTTGACTATGGCTTTAGTTTCCGGTACAGCATTCCGTTGGCGCTCAACTTCCGTTTGAACTTTTTACTGACATTCTGTGAAAATTAATTTTCAATTTTCCTTAAATAATTAATGCGGTAGCAAATTACAAAATTTAATTGTAATTCTCAACTTTCTTTTTCAAATCGGTCCGTCGGTCGGTCGGTCGTTGGTCGGTCGGTCCCATTTGCGTAAATCAGGCAAAAGTGCCGTAGGAAAAACAAGCGGAGGAAGTGCAGAAAGTGCAGGATTCCAAAGTCGATTGAGTAATTTTTGTGGGGTGTTAGGGAGAGGCGGGGCAGGGGCGAGTGGAAATTGATGTTTGGATTGAGAGGCGAAGTGGGAGAAGGAGTTAATAGAAGCTTCTTCATGGCATAAAATAATCCGATTGTAAATAAATTTCGATGTTGTTGTTGTTGTTGTTTGTGTTCGGAGGCTGTTGTTGATAAAGTTGTTGCCATTTCAAAACTGAAGACAGGCAAAAGGGTTAATCTCAAAAACCAACAGAGAGCAAATATCACGGACGGAGCTTTAAGAGCAAGAAATTAATTTTGTTAAAGAAGCTCCCGCTACCCCTCAAGCAAATTATCACTTTCTCTTATTTATTTGTAAATGATCTGCTTACGAGTAATTAATAGCGTATATTTCCTCATATTCGTATCCCTTCGAAACGTATCCTTCTATTGCCTAATAAAGTTCTCACTCATCGCCTCGTACCCGAGCATCGCACAGATGTCGCAACGGTCGACTCCAATTCAAAATGGACTACAATTAATGTGACTGCCAATTATCACAATTAAGTTTGAAAACTGACTCCAATCTAATAATAATCGCAATGTCCTATTAGGAAAGAAAAGATAGAATGACCGAGAAGAAGAAGCAGAAGAAGCACAAGAAGCAAAGAACACCCTAGAGAATGAATGCATGCATCCTCGCCTGTGGCAATCAAATACATTTAGAAAAACCGAGAGTATGTATGACGCAGGAAGAGAAAAAGAGATAGAGTCAGAGATAGAGAGAGAGAGAGAGAAAGAGGGCAAAGCAATCTAATAAACAAAAAGCCATTCGACTCCAAAGTTTCCATCAATCATCTCAATGAGTACTTACAACCACAACAACAATAACAACAGTTATAACGAAAAGACTTACTATGCACAACAACACAACATCTATAAAGACACCAATACAATCTGCAACAAACCTCAACAGCACCTCCAAGAAGAACAGCAATAACCCTAAAGCCAACAACAACAGAATTAACAACAACTTTAACAACTTCATTGCATAAACGTAAAACCAACCGCACTTGTCAAGAGACGAGATTAAATAATCCTTATTGCAAATTGATTCAAATACATTTCCATTTCCAGCATTACGTTGCGTTGCGTTGGGTTGCGTTGCGTTGCGTTGCACTGCTTTGCGCTGAGATGTGATAGGTTGAAGGTTTTTAAGTACGGTGGGGGGGGCGGGTAAGGGAGGGTGAAGAGCGGTTAGCAAACCAGTCATTTTCTCATGCTTCTTCTGACATTGCCGCCACAAACGAGTCACTCTGTTTGTGTTCTTGATTATGACATTTATTGCAGCGTAGAAATCATTAAACAAGAAGAAGAAGGAGACTGATAAAAACAAAAACAAGATTAGAACTACATCAGAAATCAACTCGAAATAGTACAGGAATCATCTCTTCCCGTTACGTTGCAACCCTCATTGCTAATCAATACATCCTTCTAACCTTCTATTCTCCCTTCCGTTTCTCCATCACTTTCAACAAATTCTCCAGTTTTTATCCTCTTCACCTCCGGCAAAGGCTTCTTCGTCAGCGTTGGGTGGGAGGGGGAGGAGGGGAGATGTTGTGTTTGGCTCGTTAGAAGCACGTAATGGAGATAATTCAATTTTCAGACATTTGGTATCGTGGCACAAGCATCATTAAAGGATTTTCTCTTTCATGCTCCGTCCCGCCTCGTCTCGATTTCTTCATAAGCCTGCCAGACTTTTGCCGCTTCACCGTCAGTCAACTTCATCTTCATCGAATGATCCCCATATAACCCAAGTTTATTCTAAATCATACGTCAACTTGTCACCCCTGACGCAACCCCTGACGCGATTCCAACAAACAGTCCACCAGGCGGTGATAGGCAATTTTCCCCTAAACAAGTCCAATAACAAGAACAACCAACAACAACGGCAACAACTAAAAACAACATCAGATGTTGTGTAATTCAATTTTCATACCAAGCCCGATGCAAAGGAAGCTCGCTCGACCCGAATTACCGAGAATCAATACAAGAAAGATGAAAACTCATTCTCTGGGAATTATAGTCGGTTTTTATAAGGAAGTCACTTACTGAAGAGTATGAGTGATTGGCAGAAAGGATTTACTACATGTGTAAACCAGAAATGAAGGGAGGGAAAGAGAGAGAAAGATATAGCCCATAGGGAAAGTGAAAGTGAGCAGGAGGGATTTGTTTTAGCGAAAGGCAAGAGGAAGTGTTAATGGGTCAGAAAGTTCGGAGTAATACTCGTCGTATATTTCGGTAATGATGACATGACAAAATGAATTAATTTGTTGATTTGACATTATCAACAAGTTCTCTTGTTGAATCGATCCAGGTGATGTGGTTTGAATGATTGATTGAATGAGTGAATGAATGAATGATTGAAGGCTTGAGAATACTGTGTGGGGAAATTGAATTAGCTCAGTCTACCTCTCAGGATGATTTAGAACTCATGAAAATATAGTCGCAAGTTGTAGGAGAGATTTTAATAGAGAGAGGGAGAGAGAGAAAGAGAGAGAGAGAGAGAGTTAGAGCGGAATTAATATAATTCTAATTCCCGAGAGCAGGATTTTGGAAGTGTATTTGGTTAAGTAATACTAATTAAACACAGAATTAAATGATTCAAATAGTCGAAATCTGGACACTCGATAAATAGAGACGATAAATGAATTTATGATTACTGAATTTTTCGATGACTTGAAAATTGATAGCCTCGTAATTTGAAATAGCCATCATATTTCATTCTTTCCTCAAATCATTTTTGCATACTTAATCTGTTAAATGTTAGACTTAATCTCTTAATTTCTTAGGCATGACGAAATATTTCGTCATACACAAACCACTACTATTCCAATGGTTAAGATGAAATATTCCGTCATATATGAACTCATATTACTGCAGTGGCTACGACGGAACGTAATTGCTATTATAGCTTCACCATTGTGAATTTGCAAAGGCGACATACGGATAGCTGAACGTGAGGGAATAATAAGCAAATCGAAATAATTTTTTGCGGCCAATTAAATTTGAAGAAGAAAGTTTTAGAATCTTTTACTATTATATTTAATACTATTCAATATTATGAAGCAAATATTGAATACGGAATATCTTTATTACACTGTCTTCTACAAACATCCTTGTAATAATTCGATAGAGTGATAATATCCTTGACAATCATTAGTATGTCATAAATAATAAAATTCTTTTACAAGCTTTTTGGTTCTTGATGGAATTGAGAGCTTCAATTACAAATTCAATTTGGGCCGTTTTAGTCAAGAATCATCATTGTCACTTGCTCCCATCACTTGTTGTTGTTGTTGTTATTGTTGTTAAGGTCGTCGTCTCTTATTGTCTTCAGCTGATAGTATTGATTTCGCCGATTGACAAATGCTATTCCGAAAATCGAATCCGAAAATCCGATGGTAATTTTATATTCCATCGAAATTGACGTTTGCTCATTCTGTCGCCAACGAAAATCAGTTGAAATCGTCAGTCAAATTCAATTTCAATTTAGAATGCAAATTAGTTTTCTTTGATTTGTCGGGTAAATTTTACTTAGCGTTCGTTCGTAAAAAGACTTAGAGAGAGCATCATCCTATTTTGGGTAAAAAAGGGCCAAGCGACGGAGATGGTATTTCTTCGAAGTTTGTCGCGTTTTGTAAGAACGTGATTCTGTGAAATTGATATCATGATGATAAAATGATGATAATGGCGAAGAGAGTAGTCGTGATGATGATAATAATGACAGTTTAAGCGATGATGATGGCGATGATGGCGATAAAGAAGGTGATAATGACGATGATGGCGATGGAGAAGGTGATAATGACGATGATGGTGATGATTATAATGATAGTACCCACAAATGAGTCGGCTAGGATTTCTTTAAATTATTACTTAGAATCGAGTCGAAGTTACTTCACCCACACAAACTCACACACACACGCATACACACACTCAAAAAGGAAGATTTCTAAGGTAATGAAATCTTCTTCTATCTCATTTCATCTTACTCGATCTCGTCTCGTCGTCACAAAGGATGTTTTCATAATGAATACTTTGGGTTTTACTCGGTGCGTCGATGCATTAATTAGTAGTCGTATCACTAATATTTGATTAAAACTATTTATAAATTGTATTACTAACATTTCATTTCGATATTACATCCAACAAACACAAGCACAATCCAAGCAATCTTAAACACCCGTCCATCATATGGTGTGATTTATCCATCCGTTATCTCTTCAGATATTGCACGTTTGATAACTAATTCAAATTTACGTCCATCGTGTGTGTGTGAATGTATTTGTTTGTGCTCATGCCGTGTACGGACATATTAATGGGTGTATGCGTGTGTGTGTATGGTTGTGTGTGTATGTGTGTGCATGCATGTGTGTGGTTGTGTAAAATTATCTTCACAAATTCGATGTTTCACACCTCCCTTGAATTTAATCTTAGCGTTACGAATTGAGTTTGCACGTACGAGTTAAGTCGAGATGAATTTACGTTTATGTAGATAGTAAGATATCTTGGGAGAGCTCTGCGAATCGGAGCCAATGTAGTTGTTGGTGCTGCTTATGGTCGGTAAGGTGTGGTTAATGGACAGAAATATTAACGGCAACTAGAATCCTTCTATTCCTTTCATTAAATACAAGCCAGACTTGTGTCGAGCAGCAATAGATGCAATAATAAAGGTGGCAACGGGTTCTCCTAATGCGTTTACAAGTCCTTAAGATTATCTCATTATCCTGTCAAGAATTTGATAGAAAATAAAGTGCGATCAACACTTTTGCTTACTGACTAGTATCGTTATTTTTGTATGTATTATATACGTACACATATGCATATATTCCTAGAGAATCATACACACATACGTATACAATACGAACAACACTCTCTTATGCATTTACGAGGCAAATGTTTTTGCCAGAAAACTAAATTAATTTCATGTATTTAGACTTCAAACTTTTACTCAAGCTTTGGAATATTGAATAAATTTTGATTACTGACTAATTAAAAGTTCAAAAACTTTGTTATAATTTCGATTTATAGAAATCATAATATGAAATTTCAAATTCAAGATTATATCGAAAAATTTAATTACCTTGAGAAGAAAACAATTTATTAACCGAGAATTGCAAAATTGATTTTTAAAGAGTCCACTTTTTAATCTAATATTTTTTACATTTGTCACGTATAATTTATTGCATTTCTTGCTTTCAAAAATTCTAATTTGAAAATATGAAATTATTAAAATATGAAATCATATAGAAAATTTTAATAAATTTTCAAATTTCAGTTTAGGAGTTTCAATATTGAGTTTGCGTCACCTCGGAACTTTTATTGCGAGAAAATTGAATACATGTTTAAAATAAAATTAGATCGAATAATTTTTGTAATATCTTACTGAATTTCTGTAATATCTTACAGAATGGCTTTAGCAGAATCAAAAGAATGTAATTTCTGTTTGTGCTAATCGAAAAATTCCTCTACAATTGATCACTTTGTTCTGAGGCATGGATTAATATGATATCCTTTAAAGGTATTCCTGAGGATGTGGGTCAATTTGTATCAGCCTAAAACTCCAACGACGCCTATTTAGTAAGACTATCAAATTCTCAAAGAGATCGAAAATTACACATTTTTATCTCTTCTCGCATCCGTCAATCCATTCGACAAGACATTTTTTGTAATTTATTTCAGAAAATCTATTTTCTTAACATCAATTTGATTGATGAAAAAATTGCAAAAATTGCTCCTTTGATTTGATCCTACGTGGTGTCACTTAACTCTAATTCCTCTGATTGACTCAGATGGAATTCTTTAATGGAATGATATAGAAAAATTGATGACTTCATTGGAATTGTTTTCAAAAGGAAATTTGCATAAATGCATTCCGCCAACATTCATTGCTCTAGCAGCATTTATTGTTGTTATTGTTGTTGTCATCGCATTGTTGTTATTGCATTGTTTTCGTTGTTTTCATTGTGTTAACAGATTTTTTTCTTGGCGAAACACAAATGATCTTTATGATTAATTTGTTGGGAATCATACAAACGCGCCGCATAAGATCGCATACTTTATCCTCTTACACCATCCTTCCGCCCACACAAACTTTGCTTTGCTGAATATGCGCGCATTGTGAAGTAAACTTCGTATCCGATGGAGCTGCCTATTCTACGCAAACAAATTGAACTGTTATCAATAAGTGAGAGTACTCACGCACCTCACTTCATCTTCTTCTTCTTTCTCTTCACACTATAATAAATCCATTTTTCGATTGTCTCTTAAAAAATTCGGCGGCACACAAAATTGCGTCGGCGGCACATAAAAGTCAAAGCATTGCGTGGTAGTGAAAGCGCGTAATATGAATTGAGCGTATGTCAATTTGGTTGCTGCAGATTTCATCAATCGGAATTTTATTGCAAGTCGAACGATAGACTTCTTGATCAAAGTCGAAACCGACAGACACTCCTGTGCAAAATCCATGAATTGATCGGCTTAACTGCTCGCCGACAAAGGGACAATTAAATATGTAATAACACTGATTTAAAAACAAAAAGTATGCAATGAATAATGGAAGGGAGAAGATTGGAGGAAGAGTGAAAACTGAGTAAGGTGGAAGCAAAGTGAAGAGGAAATCTTTGAGTATGATATGAATCCGTCATTATTGATCTGTTTTTTGAAATTGTTCTCATATATCAATAATTACGTCATTCCCTGACTGTCGACTGTCCGTTAACTGTTTTCGATAAGTAAAAAAAGCAGGTATGGGGGAGTCCCCCCCCTTCCCTGTTGGGTATCTCTGGAATGAATTGAATTAATGAAATTCCTGCCAATAAAAGTCGGGAACAACTTGCCAATAAAATGTTAAATGTACGACAATAATTAATAAATTATTATTTTTTCAATTAATTCCTAATTTTCCTTTTTTATATTTCCATCACTTTCACACTCATGTAAACTGTATCTCTCGCAATCTATTTACTATTCTATATACTTTTCTTACCTATTTCTCACAATTTGCAAATTAGTTTTAGGCTCTGTCTCGCAGAGTATTAGGTTTCCTGATTGCGAGGAAAGGACTGACAGATATATCCATTATCCAGTAAACTTTGCGCAGATAAATTGATGATAACTTTTCATGGTGTTGGGGCGAGAAATATTCGATGCAAAGGATGGAGGGAAAAAGACAGGGATAGAGAGGGAGAGGGTGTGAAAAGCGAATCTAACGAGTAAGGTAGAGCGAGAGGAGAGGAGCATAACGTGTATTCTGATGAAAAAAGGATGATGATTGAATCAAATGCATTAAAATCTTTATTCTCCGGGAATAATCGAAATAATCGCGCACCAAAATCAGCAGCTCGATGTCATACACGACGATGCTTTATAGAGGAATACCATATAATTCGTACCTTCCTGGTGAACCAGTTACATCGGAGGTTGCCCCGAAAGATCCTTCGACATGGATGGAAATTTGATATTTTTGTTAACGCGCGTCGAAATAATATTTAATGCATTTACTTCAACCCTATTCGTTCCAATCGTCTGACGAGCTGTATATTCTTTGAATACTCTCCCCTTCGTCGATGCCTGAAAAATGACTAACGTATGCGCGTAATCTTTGCTTTTAATCTAATTCTATTACAGATTCTTCTTCTTCTTGTTCTCGTTAATTTTTTGTGTAACGATTAAGTTATTACGGTGTTTGCTCTTTTATGGACGCCAGCGTAATTTCAGAGGCTTTGTAACTGCCTAAGTGTCTCGTGTATGTTTTTTCCTTTTTTGTGTTTTTAATTTAATAAAATTCATCACTTACAAGGATGTGTTGCAGCAAAAGGATAATCGAGCGAGGGCAAGCGTGGTGGATGCGGCCCACACGGATGTAAAGCAGGCGGACACTGATAGCAAAACATGCCTCTTCCCGCAGCAGCAGGACCGAGCTGAAAATAGATCAAGAAATTAACGTAGAATATTTGTTCTGTAAAAATAAACTTTTTATAAAATCAAAATTATTTCTGTATGTGCGAGAATTATGCAAGAATGTCGCTAACAACCCTGTCGTATCAATCGTTGGAATTCATAACACCAACAACAACAACAACAACAACAACATCAACAACAATACAATTACCACAATTTTGATTTATTCGATTTTCAATTCTGGTGTAAATTAATGCCTCCAATCACGCGATTGATCGCAACGAAAGTAATTGAAATTCAATTGAAAAACTGCGACGAACGGCCGCGACTGTGCGAGATATGCGATGTGCGAGACAAAATGTATCAAAAGCAAGCAATTTTGAATCAAAGCAAATCATGCTGTGAAGCAGTTGCCGAGGCAAAGGGAGACGACACTGTGGAACACTTACACCAATCGTTTTTGTTCTTAGTGTTCGTTTCGAACACATTCGTTTGTTGTTGTCGCGGCAAAGCAATTGTAACTCTAATTCGATTCAATCAAAAGCAATTATTTTGTTTCTTATAATAATATTTAATTTAAAGAAATTGCTATAGAAAAAATGTGACAAAGCACGCGCTACAAAGCCCCATAACCCAAAAATGTCAATAATCGATTTTAATAAACTCCAAACTACAAAAAACTCTTCCAATAAAAAATACAAAATATATCATAATTATTGTTTGTTTTCTTGTCTCACGACATTTCTTCTGTTCTCGATTGGGTGGGTAAACCTAGATGGAAATGCATAAACAGATGAATCAATACAATTAATGTCCGGAATAAAATTAAATGGAGAACGAAAAAAGAGCCCCGTATGGAAAATAAAAGTCTCTGCCCTGAAGTTTGATGCTTTTAACTTCGTTAACGAGTATTTATTCCACTAGAATGGAAATAGAAGTGAAACCAAATATTCTTCTAGGAATTATTGATTTAAAATAAATTAATTAACAATTAATTACAATTAAATTATAGGCCAAATGAAAATTAATTAACTATTTTGGCGATGAGAAGTAATTGTAATGTCATCCTCTAAATACATTTTTTATTGTGCTTGACACTTGCACACCATTCGCTGACAAAATGAGTAAGAACAAGACCGATAGATACGTGCATGAATAATTTTAATATTTTATAAATATTAATTGCAAAAGTCAAATTATATTAATTAAAACTAATAATGATCATCTCGGGATTGAATAAGAATTAATTAAAAAAATATAATATAGAATTTTTTATATATTAAAATTATTTATTCATTGATATTAACGCATATTTCGAAACGACATTAGAGATATCGATTATATTGCTCAGATTCTGTTTAAAATTATATTTTATGATGAAGACTTAGGTTAATTGTTAATTTGATTCAAATTTAAATACGCAGTTAGGAAGATAGTGTTTTTTCTGAGTGAAGTATCAAAGAGTATCTAAAAAAGTCGTAAAAAGACGATTGTTAGAAAAGAAGGTTTTTATTTTTTTCAATATTTTAGCTTCAATTTAATGCGACTTCCTAGAAATGATGTTTTCAAAGAGTCATTAGAGCTCTACTTGAGAATAGAACTCCACCACTATGTAGTCATCATTACTGACTATGGCATATGTTAAATACGTTAATATAAATATTAATTGCGTTAATGATTTATTTTGAATTTTTCCCTAACGATAAAATATATTAAATTTTAGCATGACTTTATTAAACTGGATGCTCAACAACACTCCAAGGGCGTTAAGGGAGCTTAACAGAGCCTATGATTAGTGTTCTTTGATAATGCCATAACTCAGAGAATACTTGCACACACCTGCTAAAAATGAAAATAACTGCAAACGACAACAAACGACAACAAATTAGTGCATCATTATGAAAACCATAAATTTCCATAATATCATCGTGTCGTGTGCTGCCCACCTGATGCTCGGTTGGTTGGTGGGCGTAAATTGAATTCTATTAGAACAAAAGTTTTGAGAAAAAATAAAATTGTTTCTATGGTTTGTTGTGGTCGTATTCGATCGTCTTCTTCGTCTTACTTCTCCTGAAACGTTTGGTGGCCAAAAAGTTAATTTACGAAATGGAAGTGAAATAATGACCCCATCCGACCCAGACACCAAATTTCACGAAGCAGCAGGTGCAATCAACTTTTACAAATGGCGAAATTTTGACAAATTTCACGGAAACCATTTTAATTAAATGCATCGCAATGCGTGTACGTATGTGTATGTGCATGTATGGGTTACACAATAATTCTCTCTAACCGAATAATCAGTCGCGCTAGTTGCAATAATTTCTATACTCGTTGAAATTTTTAGAGGTACACACAAGCACACATATCCATTCACACACACACCCACACACACAAAAGAGGCACACACATTCGTAAACAAAGATATATTTCAAATTCTAGTGGCCCAACCTTTTCGGGCGACATTCAATGCGAGAAGCGTTTCTAAATGCGCGTTATAACCCTTAACCCTTAACATATGTCAACCACCAACATTATCATAATCGTGATAATCATTATCATCATCATCCAACGTAGTCATTGTCCAAATGAAGTTATATTCAATTCAGCCACTCGCTGACTTTGATGAGCCGCGTCACGCGTTTGCAAAATTCAATTTAGAAAAGCGTAGCGAACCCACAATCAAAATGTGGCTCTGCCTGAACATCTCCTGACGCGATGAAGTTTTATGCTGGTTATATGACACCATCCACTATAGGATGTATGATTTGGTTCAGTCCATTCATTCCGTGACTGCAGCTATTGCCGATAGCGGTCAAGGTGGGCCGCAGCAATTTCGAATTTAGAGCCGCGAAAACTAAAAACCCATTCGTATAATTTCAACGTTTTGACGACAGTAACGGTTGCGGCGGTGAGTGTGACTCATAAAAACTGGTCCTGTCATCTGATGCAGATTGCGCCCAAAGTGCACACGTCCTGGAATGAGCTTAGTCAATTTGGTATGAATTGAATTTGAATGCAGTTGGAAATCAAATTTGGAATACATTAGGCCATTATCGTGGCAATGTTAGGCCCATGTAGAGTACACACAGATCCACACACACAATTGATCAGTTTTGTATTTGTCTCAGAGAAGAGAGTTCGCCTTACGTAAATTATTCGATTTCTCTTCGTTGATTACTTAGTAATGCAAGTGGTAATGACTTCGAAGTAAGTTGTTTATTTAAATTCAATCTCGTTTTTTAAGAAAAAATCATTATTAATAAAAAATAAGCAAATTAGCAAATTGTATATAATGCAGAATATATTTTATGATAGGAAATAATATCTCCTACTCATCCTTTTACATGATGCCCGACCACCTTTAGTGGACACAACCTTAATGGACACCGAGACAATTAAAAAATTGACTAAAGAGAAGATATTTCTATATATTATACATAATATATATTTTTCAATTTATTCATATATTCCCAATATTCATTTTGTCAAAAGCTTTATCATCCCGTGGGTGGTGGGTGGTCCACTCTTCAGTTTTTACTTAATTCTGAGCCGAATTCAGATTAATTCGCATTCCTTTGTAATCCCCATAAGGGCGTCTATACCGACGTATTCGTTATGGAGGAGGCGCAGAAGAGGTTGAAGAGAAAAGCTATTTATTTGGGACTCAGACAGGCTAGTCCCTCCGGTCGTCCTTTTCAACAGCTGCTGAAAATTTCATTAACTTTATGGAACCTGCCAATAAATAATAAATCTTTTTTTACATTTATATTTTATTGAAAACAATATTTTTGCATTTTATTTGATTTTTTTAATTGTTTTTCTGTTTTTTGATATTGTTGTGTGGGCCAATTGACTTCCTGTAAACGAGGTGGTTGTTGTTGGTTTTTTAATTACCCGCACTCTGGATTGTCATGAAGTGCACTTCTTCTATTCCCGTCGCCTCTTATTCATTCATTTTTTGTAATTGCTACAGCTGCTGCTGCTGCTGCTGCTGCTGCTGATGCTGCCGCTGTGGCCACTGATGGACGACTGTGCTTCATTTTAATTTACTTAATTCAAATTAATCAAGTCGAATTGCATTTCGTTTGAATGCAATGTGTGTGCATAAATTAATACAATTGACAACAGTCATATGTTGTCATTGTTGTTGTCGTTGCTGTTGTTGTTGTCATTGTTGCTGTTGTTGTTGTTGCTGCTGTTGTTATTATTGTCACTGTCCACTGTCATTGCATTGCATACTTTTGTATGAATCAATTAAACAATTTGTTTGCATGCAAATCGAATTGCTGTCGGTTTGTATCGGCAGACATCAAGACGGAGTCGTCGTTATCGGGTTGAATGAATGACGATGACAATATACGATGTAATAGTTTATGAAGCTGTTAAGGGAATAGTTCGCAGGATGAGGCGTAATATGAAATTATTCGATATGATTGATAAAGGCATCCAATTCAGTTTTTTCTCCGTTGAAAATATATTGAAACTGTTGGTGCTTTACACCTTTATTCTTAGTTTCCTTTTTGTTTACACTCAGACGCTGTAGAAACGCAACTCAGCAATCAAAAGACCTTCCAAGACAATCAAGCCTCTCCTGAGAATTTAATCGTATGGTGTGGGGTATCCAATTGCCTACTGCCCAATTTTCCAATTAAATAAACTGCCGCCGAAATGACAACCACGACAAGCACGGGTCGCTGCTTGCGCTGATGCTGCTGCTTTTTTAATCGTATTAAACCTTTTTAAATTACTGTACCGTAGGAATCCATTAAAGAGAGCTGCTGCAACAGTATGCAATGAGCATGCCATAAGCTGTGAAGCGCTGCGTAGCTACACGTTTGTTATGAATTATAAATGAATTTGCAATTCGAAGAGAAACACTTGAAAGTTCGACTCCAATGGGGGTCAGTCCTTCACCATT
Organism: Physocephala rufipes; assembly: GCA_963966595.1. Taxonomy (NCBI): domain Eukaryota; kingdom Metazoa; phylum Arthropoda; class Insecta; order Diptera; family Conopidae; genus Physocephala; species Physocephala rufipes. The sequence continues at coordinate 36,678,484 of OZ016502.1, read as the reverse complement.
GGTTCTTTTTACTCTTTTAAACGGTAGCCCGAAGTGAGCAAAAACTGGTAAGCGCCAAAACCAGCAAAAATTTGGACGTTTCTATAATTCTTTGATACTGAATTTCAACGCTTAAAAGACTTGGACTTGACTTAATTTCAATCAATTTGATCTAATTTTAGTTTGAGCAAATTCTAACTCTCGCTGGGGCTGTTTTCCGTCTATGTTGCAGAAAAGTAGTACGAGTCAGTCAGAAACAATGACCGAGATTCGGTAAATTCAAAAATAATCGCTCTACTGAATGATCCACGTGCGACGCCACCGCACGGCGACGCGTTCTTTAGCTCGATTTGGGTTCTGTAATTCTTGTTCCGACGACAGTTGGCGGCGTCAGCGTTACTTAATTCAGTTTTATGGCGGACGGACAGACAACATCAGCTGCTAACAAACGTACGCCGCACGGTGAATGCGGCGAAGAAACGAAATGAGAACAAATTTAGTTGAGGCCATTCCGGAGGCATCTCCAGCATACGCATACGTCTGTCTGCTGTCTATTTTTTCAGTATCAGTGTCGCCGGAATTTAGTAGATCAAATCGGAATTAAGTTGCATCCGTCCTTAACGCCTCTGGCGTTTGATGCCTCTTGGCTTCTTCACCTTTAGCGAGGCAGATGTTGGCTGGTAGTGGGCTGGTGTCACGTTCATTCATTCAGTTCAGAATGGGATGCAGTGTCGCCGAGCGTCGCATATCGTGCATCGCGCTATTTACTAATTAAGTCAATTGTTTTTGAATTCGATTGAGGCAATTGAGCGTTGCGAGCAGCGTCGCGTTCGTCGAGCGTAGGTGATGAATCTCAGTGATGAATCTCATTGCATCACATTGTACGACGTCCATGCCATTGTAATCATCCCAAGCGTCATACTTATCGTCGCAAATGGATGTTTCCAAAATAAACCGACCAAGAGAAAGAACAAAACCACCTGCGCGCGTTGCACGGTACACGATCATCATTCTGCAATGGATCGGACGAACAACACGCGATCTCTTTATATGCGTGATAATGCGCAATTTATTGTTGGAATAAATTCAATTAACACCACCAAATTCAACAATAACAACAACAACAAGAATATGAGAAACGAAACCAACACCAACTGCAACAACAACAGCAACAACAACCAACAACAACAGAATTACAACTAATGATGCAATACTGAACAAATGTCGTCCAACAACCACCTACCCACAAGAAATGTCATCACTGGCTTTGACAGCTAAAGTTCTTTGAACGCATGTCAAGTTCTTCGTGATAATCGCACGCAGTATTTGTCAACCCTTCTTCCTGTGGCTTCTCATTGTTTATTAAATTGGTAAAGAATTAAAAGTCAGTCAATTGTTGTTGGATGATGCTTCTTTTGTTGTACGATTAGTGTAATTTTACGTCCAATTAAAGCAATACAAAGAGCAAATTCATGACATGCGCTCAATGATTGACAACAGAAAAGGAAAACAACACGTGCTAAATATTTCGGATTAAATATAACTTTAGAAGTTAGTTTCTTTTAATATTTGTGATTCAAAACCGAAGTTTGTTCTACAAAAATTTAAATTTAAATCCTATTCTGATTAATAGAAGTTAATTAATAGATAAATTATTTGATAGATAATTTTTTACTAAATTTTTGTTAAAGGAATTATATGCATTGTGAGAAATTTTAGTGGATTTAATTTGATTTTAGTTCGGTATTACATGTAAGGTTTTCCAATAAGGGCATATCAATTATTTATGTTAACATAAGCACACCCTTCGAATACTTTTCATTATTTGACAACGCCGGAAAAGATGTTTACCGGTAATTTATTTACTAGAGAGCAGATTTGTGATTTTTTTTATAAACTTTACAATTTTTAAATCGTTTAAAATTCAAACCGAAGTCATTTACCACCCGAACGGCTGCTGGACATTTCTTGTTTAACGGAAAAGGAAATGGTCCTTATAATAATTAATTATCGAATTATATTCAAACCTTATAAAACCTCTATTTAAGTTTTGTACTGAATGAATTTGAGTTAAATCAGTTCGTTTCTGGAAACTTTCTCGATTTGAAAAATAGCTCGAAATGAATCGCAATAATATTGTGGTGCAAATTTTTACATTTAATTTTTGTTTCAAACCATGCAAAGCAGTTTAGGATGTAATCCTTTATGATTCTCGGCTTGTTAATAACGTTTAGTAATCCAATCCGAAAACGACTACGATGAAGCGAGATATTTTTTAAGGAAACAATTTATTTGTGTGAGGTAGTGCTTTATCTGCAATGACTGCTGCTGCTCCCGTCTTGATTACTCCCACAAAAGCCTAATTGAATTTCCATAATTTTATGAGAATTTATTTAGTATTGTCATTTTTTTTTAATTTTTTCAATTCCATTGGAAGCAAATGAGAATCTAAAATAAAATTCTAAAAATACATTTCAATCATCAATTATCGGTCGTGTAGCGACCGCCCCAACTGTGCGAACGGTACACCAATTGGTGGAGCTGGCTGTGACCGTCATCATTAATTAATTTGTGGTCCATCAACTCAATTCCAGCTTCTTTTTATTCTCATTTCTCTTCTTTTTTCCCTTCTTCAGGTTTTTCTTGTTGTTTGTCCAATTTTCAATTTGCTTTACGCTCGGATTCGTATGGCGGGTTATTGGCCATTGATTTCAGTTCTCCGAACAAACAGACTCTGTGTATTTATCTGTGTATGTTTGGATGTGTGTATTTGTGTGCGTGTGTAAATTTGTGTATATCAAAATGTTTATGTGTGCGCTGAGAGTTCCTCCATTAAAAGACTCCCGATATTCCACTTTTTATCTTTACGACAACATCTGTCCACTATCTATCCACCCGTCCACCCATCCATCCATCCATCCATCTATATATTCATCCATTCAACATCAATGACGGCGTCGGCGTCGTCGTTGTTGGTCGGTTTTTAATTATAATCAATTATTCAAACTGGATTTTAATTGATCACTTTTTGGTTTTTTGGATTGAATTTTGAATCAATTGAAAAAAGCTTTCCAATATTCATTCCTTCATTCATTCATTAAAGAAAAAAGAAACATAAACGAAACGGAAGCAACGTGTGGGGTCGGGTCCTGCCTGCATTTCTGCATTCCTCTGTCATCCCAAAGTTAAAATTTTCAATTTTATGTGCACTATATTTATTTCTATTTGTTTTCTCCCTACGATTCCGTATCAAAAGCTTTTTAATTTTGTTACATTTGCAAATGTTATTCTCACAGGATTGGAGGATAGGTTGCTGCAGGAGCACACATCCGGTTCATAATTTCGGTCAATTAAATGCAAATCTGCCGCAAATAGTATTTCGTGAATTCATATCGACGGACTTTGTTGATTTTCGTAGAAAAATTAGATTTCTATTCGAAAAATAATCAGATGAATTTTAATGAGTGGGGCAGCATTGGCCCCATCTCTTCCGGTGGGCAAAAATGTTTGTGATCGATCGCATTCATTGAAGGCTGTTGGTTTTTTCATATTATTTCCTTAGTAATTAGGAGTCCATTGCCATCGCAAATCATCAATTATTATTAATGATTCCAAAAGTTCAATCAAATTTCAAACAATTTTCAATTCAAAGAATTTAGAATGTGAAAATTATTCAAATGAATCAAATAAAGAATTAAATAGAGAGAAGTAGAATAACCAAACAGAATATTAAAATACAAATATGAAATATGCGTCAGTCCCTACGATACGAAATCTTGGACTTGGGAGCAATGGACTGAGCGGACTTTCGTAGGATAAAAGCGATTTTCATTTCACACTTCCAAAAACAATTTTTGTGGGCGTATTTTACAGACCTATGTAGGAAATTCACTAAAATGGGTGTGGCATAAAAGACAATTGCAATGAGATTGGAAAAACTAGCCTCGGAAAACATTTAGAGCGTATTTTTTATTTGTTCGCTTGGTCGTTATTTGTTTGTTTGTTCGTTTGTTTTTCATGTTTTGTTTGCTTTTGACTTGTTTGTTTTTACTAATGTTTTTCTTTCTTTCATCTTGTTTTTTACGCATTTCAGTTTGATTGTGGGTTTGTTTGTTTGGCTTTTGTTTGTTTGTGTTTTTGCTTGTCAGCATGTCTATTTGTTTCGGTGTTTGTTGGTTTGTGTATTTATGTATGCTTGCCTTTGTTTGTTTGTCATTCCGTTAGTTTTTTCTGTTTGTTCCCGGTTTTGTTAGTTTGTTAAGGTGGCTAGCATGTTTGTTTGGCCCCACGTTTGTCGCTTGATGATCGTGTTTTTGGGCTTGTTTGCGTGTTTTGTTTGTTTCGTTTATTTGTTTGCGTGCTCGATTATTCGCGGATTTGCGATATCGTTTGTTTGTTCTATTCTTTTTCAAGCATTTGCTTATTAATGTGTTTATGTTTGATAGCGAGTTTGTCTGTTTAGGTTGATTGCAGTTTAGGTGCTACTTATTTGTTTGTTGTTACTTTAATTTGTTTTTTAATTATTGTTTGCTGTTTAATTGGGTAGTTAATTGTTCACTTTTTTCTTCACTCACATTTTTATATTCCCATAATAATCAGCCTGGACAAAATGTCTTCCCAAAAATTGGCGTGGTTCGCTCAGCACAAACACAATTATAAAACCGCATTACAGGAAAATGAGCCCTATTCTGAAATCTTCGGAGAATATTCTTTATTATTATAAATTATGTCGTTATCGAAAATGGGCGAAGTCGGCCTACTGCCGCACCTACTTTTTATGAAATAAAATTTTTTTCCAGTCTATTGAAATTTTGTGACCAAGAAGACAGAGTTATCATTATAAATTCATTAAAAATGGGTATGGGTATCATGCTATAATACTATACCATGAACTTTTTTGAGAGGAGTTGCGTTGAAGAGAAATTAGTAGATCTAAATTAACCAAGAAGAAGGGAACTGTATCGTTAAGAGGCGCGTGCACCACCCACTGGTTATTAGGCTCACACTAAACATTTATATTATAGATGAAAGGTGTGTAAACTTCGGACAGGCCGAAATAAACGTTGTTACTTGCGTATTCATTGTTGTTTCTTTTCACTAGTTAATCGAAGTATATGTTTACTTGTTTGTCTTGGCAGTAGTTTGTCGTAACATTTTTTAAAATGTGATTGGTCCATAAAGCGATTGGTCCATATTTCATGAATATCTAAGCTTCGACAAATAATTTTTACTACACCTCTTAGACCTATCCTTCAAATAACTCTTTCATCTCAACAGTTTATCTCTTTGAAGCCGATTGTAAGTTTAAAAAACTCTAATTTGACCTCTCTTCAAAATGGTGTTAAATTATTTAATCGTTTCTTTATGTAATTATTTGGCTGCTGGAATTCAAATTTCTATTAAATTCAATTTTTTTGTGTCCATCGAAATATTCCAAACCTACCCTTTATGTGAAATCGGGCTACTTTTGATATCTTTATTATTTAATAATAATAAAATTGAAGAAAAATCGCGTAGTTATTGTTTTTATTATGTTTATTTTTTAGTCTTTAATTCGTGTGCAAATTCACAGGAAAGGCTCGAAACAAAACACGTTTCAAGGATATCTTGATCGATCTGATAACGAGCTTTTGTCAAGATTGCGCGCAAGCAATTAAGGAATTAAACGAGTGTTCGCTGAGACACACTCGAGTTACTCGAGAAAGAGAGACAGATTTAATCAATTCGCGCATAAGCAAAATAACGCGATTATTATAATTTCTGTTATTTAGGATTTTTAGTAGTTGGTAGAAAGTCTTGCTTTCATGTTCGTTTAAAGTGGTTTGGGATTGAAATCTCAAATTTGATTATGTCGTTACCTTAGGAGGATCTTACCTTATTCCCGTCTGTGAAAATCTTGGCAGAGATGGTTTGGCGGGTTCCACAATGAAACCCGTCGCACCGTATTCCAAGAGTTAAACTACTCTGGCGTACGTATTCCTTCCTTGTTCCTCAGAGATGTGTATGAGTGTGTGTAATCAGTATTTGTTGAATCAATCCTTCGCCTTTGGAAGCAAAGCAAAAGTTTTGAGCTTAATTGTCCACGTAAACGACCGTTGCAGAGGTTGTGAGGAATCGGAAAGATGCAGCGCGTCTTGCACCTGAACAAATTTCAAAAAGTTCAACAACAAAAGTTTTCTTTTCGGTTCGTCGCACTTGAATGTAATTCACGTGCGTTTATCGGGGCGGAGTGGGCACATCAGAATCGCGCACCATCAAAAGATACAATCGATACAAAAAGTCACACACGTAATCACGGTTTGCACGCGCCGCAAAAGATACAAGTTTTCTTTTTCGAACTTTTACGAATTTTTTAATCCCGTTAGAAAAGTGAGAGCGAGAGAAGTCTTTAAAGGATATTTTTGGATCGCTTAATGTATTTAAGGACTTCACGATATCATCAAAACACTTTATGAATTTCGACTTCAAGTTTATATTTTCTAGTTCTCACCGACGGATCTCTTCTTCTTATTGGAGGATCTGATCTAATCTGATTTAATTTGATCGTACCCCAAAAAAAAGACTAAATGAAATCACGTCCGACAGGCCGTAAGTTCAACGCACGAATGATCTTCCGTCCGCGACTTTTACTTGAAACTACTTTTCGTTTAGAATTGCATTTGTTCGTGTTTGTGGCGAACATTGAATTTATGGTGGTGACGACGGTGGTGGTGGCGATACTTCTCTAGAACGACTACTAGTAATGCTTACGATCCGAACATTTCTCGGTATCTGTTTCAACTGCTTCACGGCATGCTGCTGACGAACGTCGTTCTGAAATGGCCGTCCGTTTTTCATTGGGTTTGTTGTGGGTGGTTGCGGGTGGGTTTGGGAGTGGTTGATGTTTGCTTACCAGTTTCAAAGTATTTCTATGCGTTTCTGTAAGCCCGCCCTCTTCGTTTTTGAATATGTGTGCGTGCGTATGTGTTTGTGTGCATGTGTGTGAAATAGATGGTTTTCATAAAAATTTCCCTCTATTGCGGAAATATCGCGTCGGCGCATTTGATATACTTTTCGAGAAACAACAACAACTACCACAACAATTCCTTTACTTTTCTCGATTTCCCTGATGGTAAAATCTCTTTCGCTTGTTTCGGTGGGTTCAGTTAGTATATTTCCCTCTCACCCCATGAATTTCCCCCTCCCAAAACCATCACGGAAAGAGTTTCCATACGATTTTCGCCTTCACAAAATTAAATTTACAATTTGTTGTTGTAGTTGGTGTTGTTATATATATATATATATATATATATATATATATATATATATATATATATATATATATATATATATATATATATATATATATATAATGTTGTTGTTGCCGTTATGATTTTTGTTGTTGTTGGAATATCCAGCTACTTTATTTTATTAGAGTTGTTTGCGTTATTTTTTATTGTTTTCTTATCCCGAACGATTGCGGTCACGTGCCGTGAGTGCGAGCGAGACATCCAAATAGTCAAAAAATTGGATTTTCTTGGGGATGCTTAAGTTCTATTTTCTGTTCTCTTCCTTCCAGACCGGGTAGACAGGTTACGACAAACTGTTTAAATGGGTGGGGATATTTTTTCAAACAGTCGGTTTGTTGAAGGAGATGGAAATGGTTGAATTAGGGATGAACAAGGATGAATCGATGGAAGCGCTCTGAAGAGAGAGGTGAAAGGACGTCTATTGCTGTGGGCGCTCGTTCGTTCTTCTACTCTCTCACTCCTATCCGCTCATTCATTCACTGCAACGATTATTCACCGAGGAATTTATTCGGATATCATTTCTGACAACTCAATTTATTTTTATTAATTTTGTTCTCCTCCGCCCAGTCGTAGCTATATAGCCGCAGCATTTCCACCAGCACAAACATCACCATCATCGGCATCGGCATCAGCATCAGCTTTGTATCCATTCGGCGTAAGTGAATTTCAGTTAATTTATTATCGAGAATTATTGTCATCATTATTTCTCTGCTACGACTTCTGCCGCTTCTAATATTACCGTTTGTTATTGTTGCCATCGTTGGCGAAGTTCTGCCATTGTGGGTGGTTGAGATCATCGTGAGCAATTAGGAAATGAAATTGAAAATCATTTCGCTTCGTTTCGGTCGTTTGTTCGTTTGTTCTATCATTCGTTCGTTTACACTTGAAAATAACGAGAGCTCTCAAGAGTGTAGGAGAGGACCACTTCGATTCCGTTGGGAGATGGCGGCTTACTTTACTCCAAGTGAAGCGAGATGGAATGACGTAGGGGGAGGCATGCTGGTTGGCTTAGACCTACATAAATTCAAATTTTTTAGATTCTTTCTGATATAATTAATAAATGCAATAAATACCAAATGCAATAATAACAAGAAGACAGTGTTGCCGTATTGGATTCTTCGCTTTTGTTTTACATTTTGATTGAAATTGAACGCAAAATCTTGGGCGGGTTTACAAGAGATCGTATTCAGACTTAATTGAAAATAATTGAAAAATATTTAATTGAAAATTTAATTGATCGTATTGGAAAAAATATTGAAACATTTTAACGAGTTATAAGTGAGTATTGTTGTTGGAATTTTATTTAAAAAAGAATTGGGTTAATAATAAAAGCTTAATAAATGCATCTGAATGCAGATTGCGTTGTGATGGTATTATATCACTTTAAATTAATTAGGTTTTTTTTATTAAATGAATAATTTAATAAATTAGGCAGTAATTATTATATAAGGCGTTAATTTTGAAAATGACCTTATTCCAATTTTTAAAAAGCACTAATCAAAAGGAAAGAGAACATTCATTTTTTTAATTTGCTTTTCTAATTCCGGGATTAATCCTTGTTTTGAAAATATTGTTAAATTGATGATTTTTTCAAGATATTTCAATAACGAATTAACAATTTCTTATTGAAGGACTAACGTATCGTTAGACGCCCTCCCAAATCGTATAGTGTGAGACAAATAAGCTAAGTTAAATTTTTATCACGCTTAAGTCGGTGGATGATCAAGGAACTTTGGGAAGCTGAGTCTCTCAACGAAAGTTTTCAGTCGCAATAATTTCCCCACTAGGCGAACCTTGCATAGTATAGCTGATTAATTTTAATCAAGGTATTCACTACTGCATATTAATAAAATCTTTCAAAATTATTGATTGTATCGCGGCCGTTAGGGCCTCCTGTGAAAATAATTCAGACCGGTCAACCCGCAATTGGTCAAATAATTGCGAATTATATTTAAAGGTATTTTGTTTACACACCAATATGAACATTACTGAACACTGAACACATTGGAGAATCGAATTGAGAATCCTGATAATTTGAGTTGCTGCAAATTCATTGAGGATTAGGTTCTCCTAATGGTATGTCCTTATTGAAAAATCAGTCCCAATTTAATTGTTCACTTCTCAATTGAATCTTTAAATTATCCCAAAATTGTGCCAAAAAAAATTAATTTAGGAATTCAATGCATTCTAGTTAATTTCGTAAACAAGAAAAAAATTCTTATGGATTTGTCCACTCACAGCGTCTCAAATAAATCGAAAGGACTCCCATGAATTTAAAAATTATAATTTATTTTGAAACATAATCGAAACGTTGGTCAGGAAAGAACGAAAGAGGATGTTTTAAGACACTTGAAAAATTATGGGGGGGTGGTAAATGAGCGATGGGTGGCTGTGGCGCACAAAATGCCAAAAGGGACAAAATTAATTGTTGACAATAAATTATTGGAATGTTGCAAATGTCTAAAATTTGGTTTCTGCATTTATTCGTTTTCAAATGGCAAAACGTCGGCGTAGTGCGGCAATGAAAAGCGACGGCGACTGCGACTCCGACTGCGACACCAAAATTACCCTTCATTGAAAAAAGCCTTTTATACAAATTGGCGGAAGATAAATTCGTATTACGTTTTCTGATCCAATAAATAATTCAATATTCAGGTGGCACCACCATTAGGTCTCATAAGGGTAAGAAGAATATTAAGAAGGGTAAGTAGGAGAAGAAAATTATGATGAAGATGAAGAAGGTAGAGAAAATTACCTGCAGCGATAGGGCAATGAGGAACTCCTATCTCTTTCGCTTAGCAAGCGATTCAACAGCAATACGATTACCTTTTTTTAAAGGTGGGTTAAATGACTCTGCTTCTATCCCCTCCCTCCGCTTAGTAAGACCACATGATGCATTTGTTAGACTTCATTGGTTGGCTGGAAGTTTTGCTAGAGTGGAAAATACTATGTGGATACTGTTTGCCGCCATGCAATAATTCACCGAGCCGAGTCCGGTCAATTCGAGCTGTTAAGGAAAACGCAATGCAAAACAACGTAAAACGACGCAAGTAGAATGAAATTAATTATTTTCCATTAAACTTGAGCGTAGCATAAAAGTTCCTCGGGAAAAGGCAATACAAGCAGTCAAGTGCTCACATAAATTACTCGAAACCGCTTGAATCCTTTCGCCAGCTGGAGAAGGCGGGACGACTGAAATAGCCAAATAAAATGATCGCCACCGCCACCACTACCACGGTCATTCAGTGCTTCTTCTGGTGAATGTAATCTTAAGGCATTCTCTATAGGAAAAAAGGACAAACGACGCATCGTGGACGTCGTTGCGTCGATGATTATAACATCGAAAGACAAGAACGAATGCGCTCGACAAACCGCCGAATCATCGCAGCACCGTCTAGCCAACAATACGTGGATCAGCAATAAAAACCAACAACTCATATCGCCTCTCAACGCCTCCATCGCTTTACATCTCCCGGACTTCGTCGGTTCTTCGTTATTTATGACTTTTACGGGGCGGTGGTAGCTCATTCACTGCCTGCTCTGGAATGACGTAAAGTGAAATGCTCTGGAACGAAGTGGGATGTGTGTGGATGGAGGCAGGAATGAAAAGGTACCTATTCAATTTACGCTATTAAAGTAACTGCGAATAAATTGCTTTGGAGCAAACGAACGAGAAACGAGCAGCGTCGAAGATGTAATGAGCGGCGGGCATCAGCTGCGGGAGGAATCTATGGAAGAATTGGTAGCGGATGGCAATAAATATATAATGAAAAGAATGAACTAGCGTAATATACTAAAACAACGATAAAAAAGGGAGGACGATTGGAATGGATTGTAGTGTAGGAAAAGATTGTTGGTTCACCACCGTTACATCGCTTCAGCGGAAGGGGTGTGATGTAGGTTCGAATAAAACCAAATGAGTCCTTTTGAAGAGTATGAAAAAGATCGGCGGTTTTTTCAAATTCTTATTCACGTTGAAAAAGACGCTACTCGCTTCGAAAATTCCAGGAAGACTCAATCGCCTGAGGATCTGCAAAAAAAGGACCAACCGACGTTCAATTAGCAAAGTGGCAGAAGCCCAACACTCAACATCCTGGAAAATATGATGGCTATACACACGTCAGCCATGTAATAACGTGCCATAAAAAGGCTATAAAACGAAGATAAATAAATGATCCTGCTATAGCAGGTAGGATGTATACATCCTAGCAGCTCGTAGGGTTCGTGGCGTGGAGTTAAAGGAGGGAAAGTCGCAAATTGCTCGTCGTAGTAAAAGGCGATTGACAAGGATCACAAACAAATACAGTCGAATATTGGCGAAACACAAAAAGGAATCGTTAGACGGTGTCTTTTCAATTGATTTCAACAGATTCAAGTCAGATCGACGGCTTGAATTTCTGATCTCATGCTCCAAAAAGATCGTTAAATGGTGATAGAGAGAAAGAGAGAGAAAAAATTAAACATACGCAAGGAGCGACGTACCGATATTGCGGTTTTCGTTCGTTAAAACAAAAAATTAATTTCACTTCATCCATTTCATTCCAAACAACGAGCTTTTTCTTTGTTTCTTCCTTTTTCCTGAAATCAAAAACGACGACGAACGCAATTAATTTACACTCGAAGCAAATATTAATCACAAAGCAATTAAAAGCTTGCCATTTTCGTTTTCACAACTCTTTCTTTTGCATCAGACGCCATTCAAACAACAACACTCAAAACAACAACAACAATTACAACAACAACATCAACTGTGAGCATATTAAGCAACAAGAACAAAAATCTAAGAACAAGAAAAACTCTATGATGAAGACGATGATAATGATACTGTTGCTGGTGAGCAGAAAATTAAAATGGATCGAAATGAGGAAGCAATGAAAGGACGCTGTAGAAGAGAAAGAGAAGTAACGGTAGGGAAAGAAATGCTGATTCGAAGATTTAATAAATGAAATTGGTGTGTGATTAAAAACAAAAAAAGATAAAATAAAGAAGAGAAAACGAAAAACCGAAAATCCATCTAATCAACTTTTGTTCTCGCACTCTGGATAATTGTTACCAGCTACAACAACAACATTAGAAATGAGAACAGAAACAACACCAACAACGACATTAACACCGTCAGCATTACCAAGCAATTGAAATCGTTTTCTTGAGTGCTTCTAATCTCCCGAAGACACTCTCGACGATACACCCACCGGAAGAAGCCATTTTATACGCTCTGAGCGCAGAAGGCAATTCTATGGGAACGAGAATTGGCTGGACATGGTAGTCGGAGAATTCTTCTGCGGTGTCGTCTATCGTATGAATTCAAGACGAGTTGTGAGACAGTAAACAAGACAAGGCTTTGGAAATACTCTTAACATCGAGCCATCACACTCACTCTTGTACAACGTCCTTACCAACTTTAACCCATACAATCATACATATTCTATTTCAATTTACAACTCGTGCTCTCGTGGGTGTGGTCAATGATTTCAAATCATGCGCCATTTGCTGAGAAATGTGGTCTCTTTGGATTTATTTTCACGTGAAAAATTCCCATTATTTCCTTCTGTTTGGGGTGGTGAGTTTATATTGGAATATACGAATATAAAGATTGTCTTCAACGAGTAGGTGCAGCAACTAATTCTTAAACCATTTCTGATGATTTCGAGCTCATAAAGTTAAGACAAGAACCCGTAGCACAAGAGATGATAGAATTTATTTTTGACATTAAGGAAGTTTTGTATCTGACATTTCGCTGACGATAAGCAAAATAAGTTTGCGTAATCTGTTAATTTTCTGCATAATCTGAGAATTTTGTAAATTTGCATAATCTGAGAATTATTGAAAATATTAATATTGAAAAATTCTACCGAATTATGAAAAACATCAATAAGCACATCATAAGCAAAAGAAACATTTTTAGAATTAACTTTAAAATATAAACTTCTATTTGTCGATTATAATACTAGACAAACCACCTTGTCATATCGTTATAAAAGTGGAAAACATTTAATCCTTATCTTTTTCAAATTTAGCAACCAATTTATTCAAAATTTAAATCTTTATTAAAATGGTGTTACTGCAATATCGTCCGAAACTCTTCCTCTCACGCGTTTCTACCAATTGTGATTTGTTACCAAACGTTTAAAACCCATTAAAGAACACTTAGCGATATTGTTTTACACATAATTGTCATTTTGATATGATTGGCACTTTATTCGACGTTTAGAGTTGGATACCCTACCCTATGTTTCCGTTAGGTTAAGGGGGCGAGTGGGAAAGGCTCTGCTCAAATAAGAAATAATATCAAACCGTTGTTAAACCAGTCCACCATTTATCCCTTGCGGGGATCGAACCCGCGACCTTTGGATTAGAAGTCCAACGCGCTATCCTCTGCGCTAAAGGGACGCGCGTCTATCGTTTGGGATGTAGGTGATAAATCTTAGGGTACTCTAATTGATATTCAAGTGAGTAGGTAATGATGATGTTATATGATGAGTGTAGATGCCATTGAATAAATATTAAATACTTATTGGCGTTATGATAGTGTGCGTATGTGAAATTATGAAACATAAAAACTTTTATGGTGATTATAAAATAATTTTATCAGTATTATGCAATCTCACATCCAATTATTAGAGAAAACAATACAGATTATTAGATCAAAAGATAAAAATCAACAGATAAAGAATCCACCAAAAATAGGCCAGAAACTTTAATTGCTCTCACGACAAAGTGCTTTAGTTAGTTATTAAAATTCAAATAAAATTCAAAAAACTCATACTTTAAGGAAATTACTGAAAATATCTGAGGGCTCTTTAATTTATCGATATTAGTATTGAAAATAACTATAAATTCCAAAGAACGTCCAACGAACATTTCTAACGTTCTAAGAAATTATAAATTATTAATTTCTGAATTTTTTTATTAAACCGCTATTGTCTAACACATTATTACACTTAATTAAGTATGATAACAATCATTAGTACAATCTGATTTGTGCTGTTTGTGTTTGCAACTTTTTAAACAAAATTTATTTTATTCCGATTTGTTCGTCGTTTTCTTGTCAGTTTTGTGCATCCTTCCTATCCCTCAAACATATAAAAATTGTCGCTATCTCTAGGGGACGGAGTTGAAGCTCTTCGAAATTCCAAATCTATTTACTGATATCTCCTAAACTGTACCTATTCTGCTAAACCATAGCTATAATCGTGATTTACGGCTGTTCTCTGTAAATAAACCAACAATCTACATGAAGGAAATTTTGTATGAAGGCTTATATAATCTAGCTTTTTATTTCAAATATAAAATACACTAAATACATATTTGATAAAAAAAAGAAATTAAGAGGAAAATTGGTAGTAGGATGTTAAAATTTCGTTTATTTCAGAAACCATTAGCATTTCGATAAAATTTCATTTTACATTAATTATTAATATTTATACAAGCTTCCTAATGACGCTAACCGCACGTGTTCTAATGACGTTAATCGTATCTGTTTTCAGTTTATGAGATACCAATAATTAATATTCAAATTTCAAAGGCCATCATACCTGCCCCCAAGCGACGACGAGAATTCTTGTATATTTAGGATCAGGAAGAGAGAACAAGAACAACAAAAAAGGTAAAAAATAAATAGGTAATACGATTATGTTTATATATTCTTTTATTTTAAATTGTTGATTGTTTTATGCAAGTCTAAGAATTTTAACAATTTTTCAGGAATACATATAGTAATTACCTTAAGAACAAATTTCTGACCTAAGCCCTTTCTTTAGTAGAATACTGGTTTTATTTTGTTACGTGCAACTCTGTGCGTATTTTTTGTTCTCTTAGTCAATTTTACTCGCTGCTATGCTATGAGTACGGTGTTACCGTACACCGTCTAACGTGTTACACTCGTTGATCTTCATTCGATTCTTCCACATTCGCTTGCGTCAACGTCTTTTGTCTCTCGTCCTCGTTCAGTTCGTTGTGATCTTTTTGCGGTGTTAGAGGTGCTTCAGTGAGTTGTTTTTTGTAGTTTATTGAATTATTAGAAACGCCATTAAAACATATTTTAGTGCTTATTAATTAAGTCGCCAAAGTGAATACAATAATAATAATAATTACAATTATTATGTGCAACTAAATAACACTCCCTACGCATAACAACTAGATCTATTACTGAACTTATTAAAATACACCGACAAAAAAGTGATTAAAAATGCAATAAAAAACGTATGATCCAGATAACCGCAATAGAAAGGGAAATAGAGGAAAAAAACGAAAGCCAAATACACTGCGCATTCCTGACCGTCAATGTACAAAACCGCGTACCAAGTCGCGACGCAACGTACCGCGCCGTACTTATCCACCCATTGTTCCCAGAACTATTGACCATACGCATCAAATAATCAATTAAAATTAAAGTTCTTAGAAAATCATAGAAATTCTCCAGATAAGCGCCGATCTTCGTTCTAAAAGATCATGAATTGATTTTGTTTGTTGTTTCGATTCGCATTTTTCTCATAACGGTCGAGCGCATCGGTCGGGTCGCTGACGGTCATACGGGATTATCTCGTCTAATTAAATAAAAGGCCAATTATGACGTTGATTTCCTAAGACTACCAGCATAATTTTTAATTATATATTTCCTGTTCTCCTGTTTATAAATTTTCTAAAGTGAATCGGAACCAGCCGGTTGTCAATTATTGGTCTTATATTTTTGATTACTACAGGTTGGTCACGGGCCTCAGATGTGTCGTTGTCGCTTTTAATCAGTCTCTGGTAACTAATCGGTTTTAACATTTTAATCCAATATCAACTTATCAAGCAACAAGCCACAGATAGTGCGAATCGAGACGGTTATAGAACGTTTAAAGTTATAACTCGAGTCAAAAACATCAGTAGCAAAATAGTCCCAAGCAACATTGTCAGAACGAAGCACTTCAGTTGAACTTCTCCGTATTATTTCGAAAATCCAAAGAGACTAAAATGTAAGTGTTTTTTATAATTAAAAATTCCTTTCTTATTTTTTATATTTTTCAAATTAGTTTTTTTATATGTGTCTGCTTTGTTTTTTTTTCGCGGTGTACCTTTTCCTCTCCAGTAACCACTTGTTTTCTATTTTTGGAATTGCCTACCCTTGTCCCCTTACATTTGTAATCAGCAGATTCCTATCACTCTTACACTCGTTGATCGTTGCGTCCATCTCAAGAATTTTATTTACTCTGGATTTGTTTTGTGTAGTCATTTCATATCAACGATCGCGGAGTATTTTATTTGTTATTGTTTTTGTAGGCATTATGAAGGTTTAGTTGTTGTTGTTATTGTTATTGCTATTATCGTTATTACTGTTATTATTATGATTATTATTATGATTATTACGTTTATTACTATTATTAATATTATTAATATTTTGATTATTATTACGATTATTATGTTTATTACTATTATTATTATTATTATAATAATTATTAATATTATCATAATTATTATTGTGATCATTATTATTATTAATATTATTGTTATTATTGTTTGTTGATGGTTCGATTGAGGAGAAGCGCACCAACGAAGAACTAGAATTGAGAGAAGCACTAGAGAAAAAAAAATAGCGACATATTGTCTTCCGATGATGATGTTGTCATCGCTGGCTCGTGACTCGATTGTTACCGTCATCATCGTCTTCTACGTCATTATCGTCGCCACGTTTTAGTGTGGATTGGATTGTATGGTGCCTCACTATAGTGATGGTTGTAAATAAATTACTGAGTTTAAATTACTAGAATTTATAATTAATAAAAGTTGCACCCGCTTATCGTGTCTTTGAATTTTTAAAAGTCGCTTAAAACATTTAAAAATCTTAATCTTACATTCATGATTAAATCGACAAACAATTGCTAATAATTTTAGGATTAATTAACATTCGGTTAGCCAGTAATAAAGCCAAAACCTTTTTCGGATCTAATTTTGATCGTATGAAAGAGAAAATAGAGAATGAAACAACACCGACAGAATACTGAAATGGGGAAAAAAACAAGTAATTAAACCGAAAACAATTACTTATGAGAACGCATTTGTGGTCTTTTTTAGAGCTCTCTACTCGTTCAAATGAACCGCGCGGACGAGTCTATTTCGTTTATTGCATCGAGTTGTTGCCAACTGCACAACATGCGCCTTCCTTTCTACTTTTGCAATTCATTCCATCACCCATACATACGACCATTCATACGACCCATCCATACATCCATGCACTGACTGCTGATTATCGCACTTCGCAAATATTTGGGTTGTCTATGAAGGGGAGCCGCAGTTTGCCAGCAATGCAAAAATGCAGGCAATGTGCTTCTTGATAATAATTATATTAATAACAATAATAATAATAATAATAATAATAATAATAATAATAATAATAATAATAATAATAACATTAATAATAATAATAATTACATATGACATGATATTTCTTTATATTTCTGAAGTATTTCTTAAGTCATTCCTTAGGAGTAGGCGTGCCCAACTTTTGTTCTGCGTGTTTTGGTATTCATGTCATGTATGAGGCGTTTGCAAGGAGACGCAAGTGTAGTTAATTTTTTCATACAATTTCGTAAAATCAGTACCATATTGAGATCCCGTTTTATAAAATGTTGGGAACCACTGAGACGTTCAGAGAATGTGAAAAACTGAAAAAATCAACTCAAGGATCTCAATTCTTTTCAATGCTGTCTAATGCTTCCCCTTCTCGGGGTCGAAATTTTAGCTACTAAACATTTTAGTTCGTCCATAAACCTAAAGTCTCTCTTGCATTGTGCGGCATTGTTGTTGATGTTGTTGTTATTGCTATTGCTACGGCCAATTGAAATGTCAATTGCATGGCAGCGGATATGATGCAAAATAATACGCCGCAGCAGATGTTTTTTTGTAAATAATTTTTGAGGGATTTTGTTGAAATTGTTGGCAAAATTAGATCGAAAGTTAAGTGCTTTGTTTTCTTTGGTCACCTTGTATACTAAGTAATGAATGAATAGTTCACGAACGATTCGATTCTACTTCCCGGTTGTTTTGACGCAAATATATTTTACTTGATTCTGTCTTCCAATTTCGTTTTATTTGATTTTTTTGTTTGGCATGAAAATGACCACAAATCAAGCATAATTAGCGAGCAATAAATTTCGGTGACGGTTATTTTTTGTTTACAAAAATATTTTTTTTCAAAATTTATTGCACCGTGTGTTTTTGTGAGAGAGGGGGTGTGTGGAGTGTCAAGCATGAAAGTGACATGAAGTGAAATAAAATGTCTTATGTACATTCACATAGTTGTTATTATTGTTGTTGCTGTTTTTATGAAATATTCTAGGGCAGCAGAGATAATCTTCCGTCATTTCTAAAAAATATCAATTATTTGAAATGTTTGTAAACAACTGTCTACCAGTTTGCTTTCTTGTTGTTGTTGGCACTGTTGATGTTTGTCTAATTCTTTTATTATTTTTAAGGGGAACTTAAGAAACAAACTCGCTGTTGAAATGAAATCGCTGTCATTGCCGTTGCCCCTTTCAAAGAATTTTAATCGAATCGCGCAGAATATCGTTCAAAATTGCTTTAGAAATACAAAAATATGATTATTATTCGTCGTGGCTCTTATAGTGAAACAATATTTATTATCATATTTTTAAATCGCATTTTGCCAATTATAGAATATTTGGTGATTAATCATATTTTTTGCGTTATAAAAATTAATCTGAAGCAAAAAATATATTAAGAAATTTATGACACTTAAAAGGAGTACTTCTTTTTTTATCAAGAAATATATATATATATATATATATATATATATATATATATATATATATATATATATATATATATATATATATATATATATATATATATATATATATATATATATATATATATATATATATATATATATATATATATATATATATATATATATATATATATATATATATATATATATATATATATATATATATATATATATATATATATATATATATATATATATATATATATATATATATATATATATATATATATATATATATATATATATATATATATATATATATATATATATATATATATATATATATATATATATATATATATATATATATATATATATATATATATATATATATATATATATATATATATATATATATATATATATATATATATATATATATATATATATATATATATATATATATATATATATATATATATATATATATATATATATATATATATATATATATATATATATATATATATATATATATATATATATATATATATATATATATATATATATATATATATATATATATATATATATATATATATATATATATATATATATATATATATATATATATATATATATATATATATATATATATATATATATATATATATATATATATATATATATATATATATATATATATATATATATATATATATATATATATATATATATATATATATATATATATATATATATATATATATATATATATTTTCGCCTAAAAATAACTGCAGATAATTATAAAGAATATTAACGCTGACAATAACAATTTTTTTGGATGTAATCTTTATTAAATTTTCTAAAAATATATTTCTGGAAAACAATCAATAAACCTTATAAAATCATTATAAAATTAATAACATTTCTTAACTCAATTGATATTTTTTAAATCAATATTTTTGAAGATTGTACTAATCTAAAGAAAACATTCAGTTATAAAAAAATTCCCGTGTCAGTTGTAAATGAGATGAAAGGTAATAAAACTGAGATTAGGTCAACTGAAAGTGAGACATTACTTTAGAGTATTTTGTCAACTGAAAATGCGATATTGCGTTCGAAAATGACATTTCATTAAATTGCAAACGGCACATTTATTTTGAAAACGAGTTTGCGTCAATTGAAAATGAAATGTTTTATACGATAATGATGATGAAAGAAATTTCCATATGAAATTGAGGTTAGGTCAATTGAAAATAACGTATGCCATTCGAAAATAAGAATATGGCAATTGCAAATGAGAATAGTTTAGGTGCAAATGAGAACATTTTTCTACCAGCAAACGATCATTTTTTTGTTCCAAAACAAATGGACGATGAAGTAGCTTAAAATTTCAATGATTTTATCAATTGCAAAACGTGGTTTACATGGCTTACCATGTAATTAACATAATTGTGAATTATATGCCTTGGAAAAATTCCAAAAATATAAATAAAATAGAATTAACAAATGTAATATTGAAACCGGTTTTTATAGAAATTGAATACATTAGAATTATGAGGAGGAAGTCTCGTATTTTCTATTCTCAATTTGTGAGCATAGAAAACGAAATTTTTAAATTTTTTTTCTCATTTAAATTGCCTTTATTCTCATTTTCAAATGAGATCTTACATTTACATATGCTTTGTGTTTTGTTATTTAATATGGAATATTTCATTTTTAATTGATTCTGCTCATTTTTAATGTCGATTATCTCATTTAAATTATTCTTTTCTCAATTTTGCTTCGAAAAATTGAAGAAAAAAAATCTTATTTTCAATTGACGTATTTCTATTTACACTTGGCCTAATCTCATTTACAATTGAATATGGTATACTGAAATTATTTCAAATAAGACGCGACGTTTCTATTTTTGAAAAAGATTGCGGAAAATTCCGTGCGCTCTGTTGGTTATTAGAACGTGTCTCTTTCCCCAAAGTCTTTAACTATGAGTGTACTGTATTTAAGTACATATACGCATACATAGGGGCACACACATATATGCGCGAGAATACATTAAACATCTCATACGCGATTACTATTGTCAGTACTGAGTGATTAAATTAAAAATAAAACTAACGAAACGTTTATTCAGTTATCGCATTTATAGAAGGCGGCAGAAAGCAGAAAGTAGTTACCGATCTCGTTGAAGTTATTGCGGTTGTGATATTTTTATTTTATATTGATGAACTATGACTTTTTTAAACGCATTGCGCTGCTTTTCTTGTCACAGCATGACAATGAGAATTGCTTATTCGACGAGTATAATCAGACAGCAGGTACTAATTAGAATTCACTTGATTCCAAAGCTCTTCATAGAAACGTATTCTGACGTAAAAAACGCACACAAACACCCTCCCCCCAAGAAGGGGGCTCTTTCTATTTTCATTACCTTTTCCTCTTTATTTGACATTTATAAACAATGTTCTAAAGTGACCCTTAGTCTCTTGATCTCACATTCCTGTAATCGATAACAGGTTTGTTAAATTAAAAATATCTACAAAAAAAATCAGGTGTTGTTTTCAATATTTTCGTTGCTATCATTATTGTTTACATGTAGGAAGTTAACTATTGATGAATGATGACGTAGAGTGAGAATAATTTGATACTTAATTTTTTTCAGTTTTTATAATTCTTTAAATTTTATCATATTATATTTGTCGCACAGTGTATTTTGCATTTTGTGAAGAGCGTGCTTTTGCAGATTAGAGAGTAGGAAGCTTTTTACAACTTCTCTTTAAATTTAAATCACGTAAGCTCGTTTCGCTTTACTCTTCAGCATTGTCCATCAATGTTACCATATTATAGTTTCCGCTTTAGCAATCTCTTACAAATTTTATAAAATTATTTCTAATATTATAATTCGTTCAATTTTTATAAAATATTAATTAAGTCGTTCGACCTGATCAGAAGTGTTTTTTGCCTTCTTCACCTCCACATGCTTTTTAATTTTTGTTAAATTTGTTAAGATGATTTTTTCAAAATTTCAAAATAGTTTACCTATTTAGATATTTATAAATTTATTTCAATTATAATTTGTTTAAAATCCAGTTCATTTATTTAAAATTTTGAGAAAAATGCAAAAACCTTTACGACCTCTAGAAAAACAAACCTATTTGATGGATAAGTCTGATGTTTGTAGTTAGAAACTAGTAGCCAAGAAAGTGGCAAACTGCGTAAGATGATGTCGTTTATAAAAAAGGGCCCCCCTCATTGGGGAAGTAAAACATTTATAAAACATATTTAAGGGAGTCATTACTAAGTTAACACTCGAACGCTTATCGCTCTAAATTCGCTTATCGCGAAGTAATAGATCTAAATTTTGTGTTGTTTCGTGTACTTTTTCTCTCAAGAGGCAAAGCGTAGTAATTATGGAAATGTTCTGTAACGTATTTAAACACAAAGAGCAAGGACCTTTCGTTTTTTTATAAAACTGTAAGCATTTCACTGCAGGAGAAATTTTCACCAATCTTATTGACGATGATTTGAGAAGAATGTAACTGTGAGCAAAAGGGAACAACGGAGTATAGCAATGAAATCAATCTCAAATATCTGTAATCATACGTCCTTCATTAGCAAGTTCGAAATGAAGAAAGTTCGCTCGGGATTCAATAATTAGTCCACCTAAATGATTAGGAAACAAGCTTTTTGTTTACTTAGCGAGAGGTTTGCAAACATCTCGCTCGTGAACAAAACGAGAATGTGGCGAGTTTTGTGATCGAAATATTGCCAAAGCTTTTTAGCAGTATTGTCAGTTAGTAAAAGAAGCTTTAAAAAGCGAAAGAAGCTTTTATAGATATGAGAAAGATGCAAACGCAAACGATAGAGTACAAATAATTAAGAGCTTTTACAGTTTTCGATTCATTATGTCTCTTTATTGCGGCTTAAGAAGTTTTTTTCACATTCACAGTTATCTATGTTAGAATTTTCTCTTTTCATGTTAGATTTTATTAAAATTTGTTTCTATGGAGATATTGAGAGTAATTTGGTATTTAGTTACTTCACTATATCTTATTATACGTCATACTAGAGTTTGCAAAACATTGAGAGATTCCGCTGATTAACCCTTAAATGACGAGATGCCTGTATGGGGGACTGCGATTTCTATTCCTGCTTCTAGTTTAATTCAGTTAACACGAGAATGCTATCGATGAGATACACTCTAGAAACTTTTTATACTTTAGAAATCATTAAATATATTTTTGTGGTTTTAATTTTTAATTTTTATTTCAAAAATTAACAAAAATAGTTGAAAATTTGTTAAATTAAATTCAAAAGTTTTCAGTTTCTGGTACTCATTATTAGTATTTTCTTCTCAAGGACGTAACAGACACTGTCATTTTTAGTAAAATTATCATAGATATTTTCAATGGCAAAGTAAGTTTACCAGTCGCCAATTTTATCGAGAAGACAACACTGAAATCTCCACAATTTTACACATAGCGTTGTACTCCATCGGGCACATCTGAGCTTCATCAGCTCTTTCCTCGTATGGCTGCCTAGCGGTGTCTCGTGTCTTAAAACTTTTAAATTAATTTATTACTAAAATATATTAAGATATCAAGACTCTTCTACGTTAAATAAGCGTAAACTAATATTTACTTATCAATACTTGCATCAGATACCGATTCACGTGTTTTCAATTGGACTCGGTGAGAGAAGCTCTCACATTCAACTCGTAGGATTTAAGGAGAGCGAAAGCTTTTTGCAACTTCCAGTTGATTTTCATTGTGAACTAGTCCTCTTTAAAGTTGTATACTATCCACACCCGGTGTACTAACCACTCTCTCTCTCTCTCTTTCGCTCTCTCTCTC
This sequence comes from Physocephala rufipes, assembly GCA_963966595.1. NCBI lineage: Eukaryota > Metazoa > Arthropoda > Insecta > Diptera > Conopidae > Physocephala > Physocephala rufipes. Next base: position 36,654,629 of record OZ016502.1, on the reverse strand, counting down.
ACCCTCTCTTTTCCTAGTGTCAAGTTTAAAGTAATGTTCCAATTCGCAAACGGTCCTGTTTTACTTCGTAGAATACCCAACACAGTTTTATTACGATCCAAGCTCGACAGTTCACTTCGAGCACTCTATGAGCGGGTGTTGTTAACGTTAATTTGCATCTTTCCGTCGGCAGTAGTGTAATTGCATACAACTTGATTCGATTTTGTTACGATTTAGTTCTACGTCCTTTTTTATACACGCGCGCGTGTCATCCTTTTCAGACGCGAGACGAGGCTTTTGCTACTCGTGTTGGCCAAAATAGTAATTAATACTAAAAACTGGTCCTGTAGGATTATTAAATAAAGGCAGGTAGGTAGGCATAAAGATAAGCGGTAGCTGGATGGACGGCTGCTTTGAAATATTAATCACCCAAAATCTGCATTAATGAGCATTTTAATGACGAGGAAGTGGAGTGAATGGTGATCGGTGATCGGTGATGTGAACTGTTGTTGTAATTGATGTTTCTTTTCTTAATAAAAATCCAACGAAATTGTTTTTCGTTAATTAATTTTTCATCTTTTATAACTGTTTTTTTTTTTGGAACTGTTGACATTTGTACCAAATCAAGGATGAATGAAAGTGATAATGCTTGATTAATTCCAAGGCGAAAGGAGAAGAGAGAACGAGAAAAAAAGACATTCCGGGGGAGAAAGACCAATCATACTATACCAATTAACTCTATAAGCACTATCGATCCATCGATCGGCAGACCGACTCTACTTAATTGCAGTAACAAGTTTTATAATGAAATATATAAAATTGTTGTTAATTCCATAATTCGAACGAAGTTATTCGTTGCGAATTTATTCGACTCATGCGTAGCCTGCATCTACAGTTGCCCGCAATACCATTCGGGCCGGGGTGGATGATCGCTTTATTCGACATTCAGGATTGAACGATTTTCGTGACTCCTCAGGCGGCGATGGAGGTGTACCAATGGTGATACCTTCTACACAATGTACTCCAACGCCACACAACGCATTGAAAGGCTACGCAACGCAACGCAGTGCATTGCGATGATTGCAACTGGTTGGTATCGCCGCATTGCTGTTGCTGCCCGTTGGCCGATCGATCGATCGCTGTCAGTACTTTGCATTTTCTATGAAGAGTTTTCTTCGAATTTGCTACCTCGTTAATCATCGTTTATAAAAATTGGATAAAATTTTCGAATTAATTGAAAGAAACGAAAATGAATGCGTGCCGTTTAAATTTGATACGCAAAAAAATTTGACGCAAAAATATCTAGAGGCGTGTCGAGATTGTAATTTGTTTTAATCAATTTGAATCAATTTAAATTAACGTTTCGTTTCGAGGAAAATGTGCTAGCTTTGTTTTCGAGCGGGAATGAAATAATAAAATACGTAAATTAATAGAGATTCTTGAACAAAACCGAGCGAACGAACTATCGATCGATCGACGGATCGATCGAACGAACGAACGATGATTGCCTTTTTTATAAATCGTCGTTAATTATTAAAATTATTAGTTGTCGTTTCGCAGATGGCTGCCGTCGTTGAACGGCGTTGAATCTTTATTAAGATACCTTTTCAAGACGATCAGTTTTCGAATGAATATTCATTATACAGATATTAAATTTGGTTTGAAGACAAATTGGTTGGGTGGGTTGAAATGTCGTGTTTAGTGTTTCTCTTCATTTCCTTTGTAATAAAATTATTCGAAAGTTCAATACTGTAGATTGATTGTTGTTGACTAGCATGAATGATTGTCTATAGGTGTGAATTACATTGTTCCACTGCATGGTTCTTCTAAAGATTCCACTATCTAGACAGTCGATAAGTTCGAAGATCGTGGGTTCCATTACGCTTCGATATATTGACCATCTGTAGATTCTAAAACTGTTAGCATTCAGCACTGAATGTATGCAGGCATGACCATCCGGTATGAGTGGCTTAATCCATACGTCACTTAATTCATTTTCAATTAAAAATCGAAAGCAATCGTTCTAAAAGACGATTCTAAAGAATGTTAATGTAATGTCGTCAAAAAGTGTCTTAATGGAATTAAAAAAAAGAAATTTTCAACCTATCTCACTGTTTGTTGATTCACTGATTATCAAGCAGCCATTGTCGGTGATTTCTGTCGGATATAGTTGAAACAAAAAAGTGAAATTACGATTTGCATTGGAATTGGGAATAATCACTAATATCAACTGTTAGTGACTGATAATAAATGATTGTTATATAGTGGTTCGTCAGCAAAAGCGCGCGCACTAATTTGAAACTCAGATGAAGCAAAAAACTGCAGTAATTCGAGTGAAAGTTGAATTAGAAATATTCAATGTTAAATATCATAGATAATGATTTTCTTCCATAAATCGAATTTTCCGCAAATCGCAGAGGTCTTTACTTTTGTTGGTCTTAACTCAAGGAAACAAAGAGGAAGGCTAGAAGGTATTAAAAGACTGCACACTGTAATTATGATATTTGTTGTTAGTGAGTGGATCACGCTCATTATTGAGTGGCTTGTGGCATTGAAATATTTGCACAAGTCCATTTGTGCACACATTCCAACCAAACAACCCGAGACGACGAAAATTGTGATCTTTATTACCAATGGACCGTCCACGATTAATTCTTCGCGAGTTAATTAATTAATTCTTCACCCGGCTTCATCTCTTGCCTTAGATGATGGATTCCAATGATGATTCCAATGGAAAGGTTTAGCTTTAGGCTTACTGTATGAGGTCTAAAAATTTTCGTGGCGGTGGCCCGCTTCCATCCATCTTCAATACCAAATATTCAAGGGACAAATAGACAAATATCCTATTTGTCTCGGGGGTGATGAAGCTGATTAACAATATTTAAAACTTTTTATATCTACTACACCTTATTTAACCCGTTACGGGAGGCTAGAACAGTGTATTACTTCGAGTGGAGGCTGCAAAAATATATTTTACATGAAATATTAGAACTGATATTGAAAAAATCTTTCAGGTTATTTAAAACGGTATCTCTATCAACTACGTGGCTGTTGTGGTTTACGAGATATCGCTCCTTATTTGACTGCTATAACTAATACATGTGAAACTATATTAATATCTTGTATTCCTTAACGCATATATATTATTATTATTTGTATTAATGTCACGAAAATGGCGTGCAATTAGAGTACTGTCAAGACAAGTACTGTCTCGCATTAACCAGTTTATACGACGGCAGGTGCGTTACCAGTCATCAAATCAGAAACATGAAAAACAAATTAAATCAAATACAATAAAATACTTTAAAAATAATATATAAGTATTTGAAATAGCTTTCTGACAGCCCCGCCCAAGCATGTCGGACTATCCAGGTGGAAACTATTTTCTACTGCGCTGCAACATTGAATTAAATGCGTAAAGCGATTGCAATTTGCAAGGTTTTCCACATTTTGTTTTCAACAAATGCTGTTTTCGTCGTCGTCGTAGCCAATCAGCATAAATACTGATCGATCGAATTTCATTGGCTGTTTATTTTTACGCGTTTAAATTAACTGAAGCGTTTATTCGCTTAACCGCGGAATTCGTTTAAAATCCACACAAATCAAAATTAAAACGACTCGACAACTGACAGCCTAAATGCTTAGAGAATAAATCATTAATGGCATCAAAAAATTTCAGTGCGAGGTTTGATATTAAACAACAACAACTATTGATTGCGGTTGTTACGTTTCGATTAACTTTGACGTTTTCTATGCTTCGAAGCGGCAAACATAAGAATTTCATAAAGCAAACAATCTATATAAAAGTTTTTATAATGATTCCTATAACTAAAAAATTCTCTAAATAAATATTTATAATAAAATCTATACTAAATAATCATTTTCTTATGATAATCTTTCTTATCGACGTATGAATTGCATATTTTCATAGAACGTACGAGCAAAATGAACGCACAAAATCAATTATATGACTCCGGACAATTATCGCGTTCTATTTAAGACGGAGAATATGTCCGAATTACCTCTTTACTTTTTTTACCCTACATCACCAGATGTGGCTCGCACAAGCACGACAAACTCGGCAAAAGTGTTTGGGCCGCTTTATAAAATGGACCATTGAAAAACATCATCAATTCACATTTGCTGTAACAATAAGTCGTGTTAAAAGTCCAACAAAGTAGAGGGTATATTCACTTGGTACTTCCGTTTGTAACGCATTAGAGGATATATGACGGTTATAGAAAAGTATATATATGCTGCTCATAATAACTGCTCAGAATAACCTTTTGACTTGATTTAGTCATGTTCGCTCGCGTGTCTGTCTGTCTGGAAATAGTGATTGCGGTTGAATAGAGAGATTATCGACATGAAGTTTTGTCACTGTTATCGTACGTTATTCACTATTATCGTACGTTGTTTGGGATTGAAAGCGGGGTAAATTGGATTAGCGGCATGCCTACATTTTATACAAAATTCCTTTCTAAAGGCCGATTTCCCAATTTCTATATAGGTTTTCGAGATGGAATTTATACTTGATATATTGTTTATTTGTTGTTGTTAATTTATACCCTCATTTATCATGTATGGGCCTTTTTGACACAATTTGTGTTGAAGATGGGAAGCTTATAGAGCTAAATAAATTAGGAAAATTAGGAAATATTCATTTCCACGTCTGATAACGATATCCCTTCGCGTTCACCTCCAATCGTGATTCCCATAAACAGTCGAATAGAGTGAGATGTGCGAACGACCTATGGGCAGTGCTAAACCAATTGCCGAAGTAATATTGAGCAGCATGAATACTATTCTTTATTTACTGCCTTTTGTATTATGCGTCACAAGCGATATTTGCGAATGTACCTCCGTCTCTTCGGGTGTAGGGTACAAAAATGTGGAGCTTACTTGTCTGGGAGTAAATTTATGGCTTTGAAAATGCTATTTTCAATTTCACAATCACATTTTCGATTTCACTTATTCCCTATCCTTTTAGACCTTAAGAAAGGGGGCCAGAAAAATAGCTTTACAGTGTAATAATTCACGCCAAAAACTATTTGGGAATTTGTTATTAATTTAGTTTTTCCCTAAATTTATAAATAGTGTAGAAATAATCCTTTCTTCCCGCATAAATACGTTAATGTAATCAAGTGGTTTATGTCTCTGCTAATTCGAAAACATAACCAGTTCGCCTTACAAATACTCCAAAACACATACCCAGTACTCTTTACAAAAAGTTTAATCTACAGCTTCCTAACTGGATATTTTTAAAACCTTAAAACATTTGGACGCATTTCAATATATTTTATAAATCTTAGTATATCCAAATATGCTCTGTAGACAACTTTAGACAGAAATGAGCGAGAAAAAGCAACAATAGTTACGTAACAGTGTAATTCGTAATTCATTCTAACCGCAGTGATAAATCATTCAATTCTGACTAAACTGCAAAACTGAATCATATCTAAAAACCAGGAGGGTAGAGAGTGATTCTCGAAGCAATAGGATTGTGATCACATATTTTGCAAAACGTCCTCTGAAATGCAATCGTAAATCACCTAACTGTTATAACTATTATAACTCTTACGTATTTCAGTTTCATCGCTTATTTTCCTTGCTTTTTATTTTCTTTCTGTTTTATCATTTATGATATTTTCTAAAGCGAACTATAATAAATTAGAAGCAATGGTTGGTTGTTTCACCATGAATTCAAATTCACGTAAAACGAGCGCATTCTAATTTGATAAAGCGAGTTTATTTTTTAACTGATAAGTAAAATTTTGATTCTAAAAATATTTCACAAATGCCCGCAAAACTTTCCAATCAAAGAAGGTCGCTCACAATCTAAGGCTTATGTTTAATAGCGTTAAAATTAAAGAAAATGAATATAAAATAATGAAAAATGTTAGAGAATTTTTTAGAAAAACTTATCTTGAATAATATATATTTGCCGATATTTAAAAGTACGACGTAGACTCAGCAGACTTTAAAATCTCGAAAATTAATTTATCTATTTTAATTTATACTCTTTTCAGGGCATTCCCCGAGGACGTGACCCCGCTAGTCTTCTTCACTTATCCGGTGTTTCAAGAAAATTCTTTGAATGAGGATCTGTTTGGATCGGCTGTGCTTCGCAACTAAGAGGCCAGCCACATCCGAAAGCACTGATAAGGAAGTAATTGAATCTTGCCCATATCAATATAAATCGGCATTAGAACCGCTCGGCATTATCTCAGAACCATCTCCAGAACAAAGGCAAAAACGAAAGAGCGCACACTCTAAAGCATTGTCGTCAAGCAACGGAGGACAGAACGGAACTGACTGCACTGTCAGTAGTAAAATTATTAAGCGCTTAACACCATCATCATCATCCTCGGTCATCCACACTAACGAAAACACATCAATCAATGCCCTGGATCCGCTTATCATTCCCACGCCTTTTATCGTTAAATTGCCAAAGGGTGTCAATATTTTCGATGAAAATATTCCATCTAAAATAAATCCAAACAATTCAGGAAGAACCTCGAACTCACCAGAATCACTTGATGTATCCACATCAACCGTGACAACAACATCCATAAATTCGCACATTATTCTTCAACAACCCACGTCAGCATCGGCCGCGGCTACGGCTCTGCCCGCGGCTACGACGCATAAAGAGAGAAATTCTCATCATAAAGTGAATTATCAAAAGCTGGCGGCGGATTCCAAAGAAAACAATAAAAATAAAGATAATATTTTGTCAGCGATATCCAACGGCGATAGCGTTAGAGACGAAGTGCTAAAAACATCCACGTGTCTTCTGCATCATCGGGAAAAAGAAGAGAACGAACGCGAAAATATGCAGTACGATCCGAATACCAATTATCAGTACTCGGCCGATTTGGGTCTCGGGAAGAGCGACAACGATAGCATTTCGGTAGCGAGCAATATCAGTGGCATTAGCGGCAATGTCATTGGTCCCACTATCAATAGTTTGACTTTACCTTTGCCAACAGCAGACGTGTTGACGCATACGCTTATATACGGTACCCTGCCGACGACACTTCAACAAATCACAACAGACCCAAATCTACAAGCCCGCAACCTCCTGCAGCAACAGGAACTTCAGCTCCAGCGACGTTATCAGGAACTGCAGCAACTTCAAGCTCAAACCCAAGGCTACTTTGCGACCACAGCCGGTGTCACACAGGATTCCATTCTCGTAGCAGCCTGCACACCAGGTCAGGGTACCACCCTCTACACAACCAACCCCGGTTATTGCATACAGCAAAATCTTCTAAGTGATCAAATGCAGAGTCTTTGCCTAACGAACGTTGCCAGCGATTCCAGTCCCAATACACAACAATCCTCTAATGTCACAATCGGGACTGTAATCGATCCTACTGCTACTGCAATGGGCCTCTTAAGTCATAATTTTGTGCCATCGACGCCACAAGAAGAACGCTTTGTACAAATAGTCCGGGCTAAAGAATTGAAAATTCAAGAAATGCAACGTGCAATCCAAATCAAAGATACCGAAATTGCCGAGCTGCGATCACATTTGGACAAGTTCCAGAGCGTGTTTCCATTTAGTCGTAGCGGTGCTACAACGCCTGGCTCCGGCGGTGCAGCCACACGCAAGACAGGGCATGTTTTCCAACGTCAGCGAGCTCAAGGCATTTCCGCAGAACCGCAAAACGAGTCTTCGGTATTGCTGGAGCACGTCACCTTCCCCAAATACGATAAGGATGAAAGGTAAGTGTACATACCGTCCTTCTGCCAATAATTCTGCCAGGCCACTATCTCTTTCTTTTTCTTTATAAAAGTATGTGTTTAATGTGGTGAATGGTTGAAGCACTAAACGCATTATGCGTGTGGGTGCCTTTTGCTTAACGGAACACCTTATGTCTGTCTATGTCTAACGATTAACTCGCTAATTTGAATGTTATGCCGTTTATATGCGGTTTGTCTGTAGGCAATGTCGCGAGTGTTGTGAGGAAATCCGCCCAAACACAATTTTATGATAAATTAAGTGCTCATTGAGGACACTAAAGCAAATATTAATGCATGTTTTTTCTTAAGTATTGAATGAGGCCGATTTACGAGGTACCTCAAAATGCCCCGAGATAATCTTTGCAAATTTATTACTTTCAACGCAAATGTGAAATGTTTCGTAAGGATTTTGCTATGCGATCTATGCGCATTTTACTGCCTCGTCTGACAGGACAGAACATGGTTTGGGTTTTGATCCAAACGGCCTTCAATGATTTTTTAAATTATCGTTATTGCTTTATATTTTTAATCTATCTTTACGATGTTATCGTCATATCGGCAAGATCGTCCAACAAGGTGTCCGTGCCAAAAAAAACCGGTGTTGAAGACCAGGTAATGCGTTTGCAGTTTTATTTCGTTTTTTTTTTTTTGAGTTTATCCTGCGGCAAAGCAATTGCGTTTCAGATGCCCCCAAGCATACGCAATAATTATACATTGATTCTCCGCATGAACTAAACGTGATCAAGCTGTTTTTCTTTTTTTTAAACTAAATTTTAGACGCGTATAATTTGTCTCCAAATGACGCAGGCATCGATTTCGCGTTTCACGTTCCTTCGTCCGATGTTTTCATTGCGCATTGTTTTGCGTTGCGCTGCGTCTACGCGCTGTTGGAAGTTCGATTAACACGAAAAAATTTGTTTAATAGGCCATTTTGAATTAACACACCCACATCGTGTGACAGCAGTTGGGTGGGGGGTAGGGGGTTGGCAGCGTCTGGTTACCATAAGTAACGATAAAATTAATGTGTATTAAAATGTTGGAATTCCACCAAAATTTATTCCATTGGTGGAACTTTTAAATCAAACATTTTGAATCGATTTCAAATTGATATCGAATGTTGTTGTAAAATACTGTCATTGTAATGCACACAGTGCGTACTGTGTTGTTGATTTTTGTTTTGTCGGAGGCAAAAAAATTGAACAAGACTTGCGGCGCTCGTTCAATTGATCTGCATTAGAGAACCGTTAACCCGCAGGCAACTCGTAAACCGTGAATCATGATAAACTTGCCACCTGTACCGCCACCCCCACCACCACCGCCACCATCACCATCAAACAACGGACACGGTCCGCCACGCTGTCCACGGTCATTATGGATTTCGGACAATTCATTTCTATGAATAATAGAAAAAAACGAAGAAATATATCATTTAACAAAAGTTCATTTTTCATTGCCGTAAAGTACCAGCAGTACCGCCAGTGCCACCAGTGCCAACCAGTACGACCAATAGCCGCTCCACTTCCATTGATCGCTGCCCAACTTAATTTAGCAATCAGTTGACAATTTAACGATCAGAGACGTCGACGGTTCGGACAATGTATTCAATTGAGTGAAACGATCGATTGGCGTTGAAATGAAATGGCTGATTGCCCCTTATTTGTTGGTTTCGCCATCAGAACGAAAGATCTAGCAAATATTGAATAATTAAGACTGAGAATAAGACGAACGGAACGGTTTACGGAATCAGCTTAAATTATTCGATATGCTATTAATTGAAGGAAGTAATTTCTAAACGAGATTATTATTGAAAATGTTATAGATGTACGATTATGTATGCATGTTTGTGTAAGTGTTTACGCATAAATAAACTACCGATTGATCTCATTGGCTTACTCGAAATACTGGAAATGGCATAATACGAAGCTTCATCTGAATATAACGCACATAGTCTTTATAAGGCATGATAAACCGTAGAGATTATAAATCAGTTTTTTGTTTTTTGTTTGTTTGGAATTTGGTCTTGGTGTTTTGTTAAGTTTTCCTAGTTTATCCATCGATGTTTTGCCCATGAATTAAAACATTTTTGACTTACGAATTGCGTAGTGTTTTAATAAAGATCTAAATCGAACTTTAAGTGCTAGGAGTGCTCTTAATTATATTTCTCAAAGAAAAAAAAACTACCTGCTCTAGCTTAAACCACAATTTGGGCAATATCGTTTTGGATTTTCTTTTGGAAGATAGCTCTTAAGGCTCTAAGCATTTAATCTTTACATCATTTCATCTTTATCTATCATAGTTATCTTCTAAAATATTCTTTTGACTTTTGTTAATCTATTCTAAACTTTCTCCCTTTAGTCTCTTTTACCTTACGAATGTCTTTATTTTCGAGGCCCGACAGAATATTGTGTGGAAACCATCGTCGTCTCGAAATTCGTTTCAAGTGAAAACTTTTTTCTCGTTTGCCTTCAGTTTGAGGCAGTCTCTCATTACGCAGATTACGTTAACCAAAGTGCAAAATTAATTCTATTCTGGGGAAAAATACGTTTCTTATTTTGTGTGGCAATATCGTTTTCGAAAAACTCAATGTTTTGAATCTTTGGATACCTTTTGAAAGTAGATGAAGGTTCAATTGATTTCCTTAAACACTATCGTATATTTCCTTAAATCCAAAACTCTTTCTCATTCTCAGAAACTAATCTCAAGGTCGAAAATACTTCCCCTGATCAAATGGCTACGTTCCTGCTACGAATGATATAAAATATATATTCACAGATTATCAATAATTACATTAGATGCAATTAATAGACGTTCTAGAAGATTATATAACATTTTTTCTTCTACACTTAAATACACTGTGTAGTACAGGATGTTCCTTTCCATAAAAATATATAATTTCTTATTATAAAATTCTTCTTCTTCCTGACAAATTGTCGATCATGTTAGATCGTCGTTATGCAAAATTTCCTATATAATGCATCGCTAAGATCATATCGATATTTCCTCTTCAATGTGTGTCCGTTATCGTGACCAGCACAACCCACTTTAGTGAAGAATATGTTTTTTATGCTAATAAAGAAAGAAAAAAGAGGAACAAGAATAACGAATTGATTGAATGTATTGCCAGCAAATAAAACACGCGATGCTCGTGTGTATTAATTGAAATCAATTGAAATGGTTTTTTATTACTCCTATAGTTCTTTTTGTTTACATTTGTGCTGATCGATCTACAAGACAATGTTTGTTATTTATTCATTGTTAAAACTTCATTTTGTTTTTGGTTGTTTTTTTCTCTCGTTCTCGATGGTACTCGCTGGTCTGTAAATTTATTGCTAAATTAGTAAAAACTCATAATATGCCAATCGGGAAACGCCTTGGTGTCTCGATGCGTTCAAGTCACAAGCGTCATCCTGTTTTGACTTTTTAATTTTTTGCAGGCGTACGTCTTGTCACTTACGCTGACTGAAACACAAAAAGCCGCATGACATGTGCCACAACTCCAACTGTGCGCAATGATCGCACTCAATTTCGAATACGCGATGGCGAGTTTTAATTACTACTGCGCGAAGTTTACTGCTGCCCCGGGCGTCAAGCCGGCTTCCAAAGTTGGCTGATTTCTCTACACCTTATTTGGTAATCACTTTTGTAATCATTGCTCTAGCATAATTTGCTTTACACTCCCGTATTTACTCCAAAGACTGACTAAATCTTTTTTTCTTCTGAATCGCGTTTTCAAATTTGTAACGAATAAAAAATGGTCATGCCTTTCAATTTCCAATCTGTAAATTGTCAAATGAGTGTGATTATCATTAGACATTATTATCAATTCTTTTTATCATTATCGTTTCGCTTTTGTAGCCTTTGATTATATTGTTGGGGAATTAATTTAGATAAAATATTTTGTCATTTATCAGTCAAGCCGAAATTGAAAGTCAAGTGGCCCGACCCCTTTCTATAAAAAAAACCGTTTGCAATTGTTATCGTTATTGTTGCTTCTCTTAATGAGTGGTAAACAATTAGCTTTGACTATGGAAAGCAAATACAATAAATTTGAGAAAAACAAGTCAAGTCTGCGTACCATAAATATCATGTTGATGAAGATGATAATGATAATCACTTGTTTTCAAATATGCCATTAATTAGAGAGAGAGTTTTCTCTAGACTCTAGACTCTAAAGTCTAGAGTATTGAAAGCTTAATATCTCGATAAAAGGCATACAATTTATAGCGGAGGATACTGAAAAATTTAAATAATCACAAATTAGCTTTTTACTCATTTCTGAGTATACTGAGAATACACTGAATGCTCTACGTAATACCTTTATACATCATCAATTTTAATTGCAGCTATTTTAAGTTTACTCCTTTACTTGGATTATCAGCAGGTGTCGTAATATCAGTCGGGCAATCAGTCGAAATTAATTTACCAGAAAGTCTTTTAAAGTAAAATTAATTATCACGCAGTTCATAAATACTGAACATTATCTGACAGACCCATTTATTTTAAACAATTGATCGAAACTATTTAAATGTTCTCAATGAGTTATATGATCATGATCTAGGCGCTTGTGATAATAACCTTTCTCGCATTGATTATTAATAGTTGTAAATATTTTCATCTCTTACACAAATCATTTATAACACAAACCAATTCCAAACTCATAATAATCAATAAAATTAAAATGATTCGAATAAAATTAAAACGATTCAAATAAAATTAAAACGTTTGAATGTAAACTAATTGAAGTAGATTTATCATCGCCTACCAATTAAAAAGCTGCGCCTTAATTAACTCTTAGTGTGCTTGTAATCATTTGTTAAGTATGCCTCAAGTAATTACTTGTTATTCATTACGATTACACGATTCCACTTGTTAACTCTTATTAAATTAAACACGCTATAATATTAGACTATAGAAAATTATCTCCTTGACCCCAGAATTTTAATTAATTCCATATTTCCTTTTTACTTTCACTTCAACTGGATGCAATTAAAGCCTTCACAAATTTTTTATACCAAAATGGCAACAGTATTTCCTCTGGAGAAAAATCGAATTCAATAATTAATAAAAACATTCCTTTGCTCTAATTTGCTGGTGTGGTCTGTTATTTTTGCTGGAATTTATTTAATTAAGCAAATAAAAAAAATATATAGAATATATTTTTCTTTTGTTTTAGAGAGAGACGATAATAAACTCAATCCTCTTAAGCTTGTCAAACGTTTCAAATGAAAAGCTTTTAATTTTTATAAAATAATTGAAAAGATAAACTGAAAAAAATAACAATACAAGTTTCAGTCACTTTTCAACAGATGGCGCCGTGGTCGATAAAAGCTTTAAAATCATGTAATTTGGTCTTTTGAAAATCAGAAGCAACTTTATGTTAAAATCGATCGATTTATAGATGCATTTATGTAAACTTTAAAAAATTATATAAACATTGACAAAATGGTTGTCCAAAGTGGTTTGGATAAATGTAGAAAAACTGCATACACTTCCCCCCGCCTCTCACAAAATGAGTGTTATTTGTCATTAACTGATTTTTTATGAAAAACTGGACTTCAATCATTTTCAGAATAAATTATTTTATCTGTGAAATGGATAGTTAACAAGTCGTTATTTTAATAAAGAGGTGGATACATTCATAATTTTCAAAATCTTGCTAAAATAAAATTTTAAATTTTTATTACCGTGGGCGTTATTCCCCCAAAAATATCATAATTACTTGCTTGACCAACATTATATCTCAATTTACAACAAAAAATTATTATTTCTCACCAACTTTATTATTCCGATCGTGAGTGAGATTTGTAACATTGTAAAACACGTTAAATCTGATGGTGATGGCTTGTAATTATATACGTTTTTGCGCATATATTTTTACTTCTGCTCTAAATTAATTCAATTCCTTAATTTATAATTATGAACGCAGTTATCATGGTGTTGATGATTGGTTCTGCCAGTCACCTGTCTCACAAGCAACCCCCCCAAAAAAATGGACTAAATGTCGACATTTTCTTAACGTTTTTACATCGATCCATCGCGGCTAGTCTGCGTCGCCCAACATTTCCACATTAAATATACGTTTTGCAGCGTTTTTATAAAGCAGCCAATGGATACGTAACAATCAGTGGCTTAGATCAATAACTTTTTTCCTTCCACATCTTTTTCTTCTGAAAAAAAGAGCCCCAAGGTGTGCGTTTAAATGCCGCTTCATAAATAAACAGCCGTCGCTGCGTGTCGAACGGTGTGGCAATGGTAGTTTTATGTGACACTTTCGCAAGTTACTTCGCGTGTTATACGTTCTCGAATCGCATGTTGGGGCGGTTGATTGGTTGGCGAGTTGATGGGTTGGTCGGCTGGTTGGTTGGTTGGTTGTTTGGTGTGGACTATGCTACACGTTGATTAGTGTCGCCACAAAAATAAATAAAAAAAAAGAAAAACTACCAACAAGACCAAGTGTTGAAGAGCCCCACGCGAACCTCATTCAAGTGAAGAATTTTATGTGTTAGTAGGAGGCAGTAACCTCCGTTGAAACTGCGTCAAAACTGCAGCACAGTGTTGACAATGTCGGGGAAAAACGACAACAAATAACTGTCAATAGCTTCATGTTGACAGTTAAGTTTTATGCGGTTATGCGTCAACCTGTATGAAAATTTCAATCATACGAAAATTTACGGTTATGCAAAAAGTAGCAAAAGAAAAAGGAGGAGGACCCTGTAAAAGTAATGGGAATGCGAGAATATAACGATAAGATCAGAAATTTTAATTTTCGATTTTATTTAACGTCGAACGAGAAAGAGCGTAACAAACTAATAATAATTTATAACGATTTGATCGCTGATAGGCATATTTATCCAGGCAATTATGTGTGTGTGTATGTGTGTGCGTGTGTATGGGTTTATAAACTTGGAAGATTCTTGTTTGTTGCCTGCAGGGGCCAAACATACTTGATGTATTCATACAAACACCGTATAATGATTATCTAGCACAGAATATAATAAGCGAAAAAAAAATCGAAGAAGAACAAAAGAAAAGCAGGAGCGGTTTTTAAATGGGCCGGAAATTGATCGTGCAATTTGAAGAAGATTGTTTGTAGCTTCATGCAATTGTCATTCGTTTGTTGTTTTCCGTGGGATATTTTTGTTTGTTTGTATTGAACATCGTGCTCTGGAGATGGAATCTTTTTGTAATCACATAAATCTCACTAATTACTGCTGTTATAATTAGAAATTTCAAATATGTCAACTGTTTGACAGGTCTTATTGCACCGAGATATAAGTGATCGCCATCGTTGAGATCATTTGATGGATTGCTCTTTCGATTTCGATTGAAAAAGATTAAATTGTCAATTAAATTTTATTGTCAATTAAAGAACTTATGATTTCATCTTCTCGTTTGGATTAGAAAATTCTATCAAATTATAAAATTCTATCAAAATATTGGGCGGAAAAAGCTTGTATGCTCAACACTTCTTTATTTTCGCCGCATACATTTTACTAAAAAAGGGTTTTTATATTAAATTCCTTCAAATACTTCTAACTCGAAATTTGATTTAGAAGTTGAAATTAAATTTTTTGATAGATTTTCGGCTTAATTACGATAATCCTTTTATTTTCATCGCTCTCATTTATTCACTCTTATCGCTTTTCTAATCAAATCTATTTTAATATGATAACGACTATTCTATTCTAATTCTTCCTGTATTTTTTCATATAATTTATAATAATTTTCTCAAATATTTCAACACGACCATATTTATTTTGTTTTGTTTTTTTTTTTTTGACAAAATAACGGCCCTGAGTGGACTCTTGAACTCTCCTGTATCGTCGATTTTAATAATTTTTGCTATATTTTTAAGCTTCTACGATGACGCGTATTCGAGCAGTCTTGAACGCGTGCCGATCATAAGCAGATCGTTGAACAAAATCGTTTATAATGAACTCGTACATTTTAATTATAATTTTATAAAAATTTCTTCTTGAAACTAATTAAGTTTTCATTCAACAAAAACAAAAAAGAGAAATTCAGAATATTAATAATATGCAAATAAATACAAGAAGGCAATGTCCTCGCAACGCGATCGATTGATCAAAGTTTATCAATTACGATTATAATGATTTGTTCTAAATAACTTCTAGGAAATCAGTTTTCAATAATTAAAATAATTTCAATAATTTTATGGACTCAATAATTTTCAATGTGAAACGCGTATTATTTTTGGCAAACGAAATTATCCGTCGACTGCGAATTTACCTGGCGTGGCGTGGCGTCCCTTGGCGGCGCGATGTGGTGCAAAAAACGAGGAGCATTCAACAAATCGAAATTAATAAAATTACGAATAAACAAATTAATCAAAATCAACAAACAAAAATAATCTTATTCTCAAATCAAAAGCTGAACAAATTGAGAGAAGAAAGTGTTAGTGCGATTATTTAACCTCTATCACATTGAATGCTATTTCTGTCTCGTAATCGTTGACCAATTAACGATCGACTAATTCAATCACCACAGTTCGAGTACATTTAAACCTAGAAAAAATCGGTTGCACAGTTAGATAAGCTAGCCTTAATACGCGAGTTTGTTTTCTTTCGTTTAGGAATTATCGATTATCAGAACAATCGACGGAACGGGCGATGGAAGCATTTATCGAAATATTCATTCGACAACCGGATTATAATTAATTAGTTTGATTATCAACTTATTGAGTGACACACACTACTACTAATATTCATATTACTACGACCACCACTACTATTACTACTACTACACTTAACAAGCGGCCTTTAATGGCAACAATATATTTGCCTGATAGTTCATAAATTCACGGTTAACAAATTTGAATTTTAACGATCGATCGTCTTTAATGAATGATCCATAAAAATAACAGAAACCTTGTGCGACCTTTTGACGATTTGTCACGTACCGGTGACGGTTGTCGGTGCTGTGACCTGCATTTAATCATTAATTAGCAGCCGATCAATTCAAACATATTTTTTGAATAAACGAACGCGCTTTAAAAAGGCTTTTAACTGTGGAATTATTTTTAAAATGGACCACAACAACATGGTCGAATGTCTGAGAGAGCATCGGTTGCTTGAGGATAAAATCGAAATGTTACGCGAAGATTTACGCCTTGCCAACGATTGCTTAAATGAAAAGAAAGCAGAATGTCATGCATTGCAGAAGGATATTGAAGATCGAGATACGAGTTTGAATTTTTTAAAAATGGAATTTCTAAAACTCAAAGATACCTCCATAGGACCATCCAATGCCGCTACCACTCCCCTCAAGGCGTGCTCAGATCGAATGAGTTTTGTATCAGCGAATGAACTCACTCGTTGCCAACATCGTGGTGCTCAATGCGAGTCAGATGCAGATTTTTGGGAATTGCAAGAACGATTACGTAACGAGATTCATCGGAGGGATCTCATAATTGCCGATTGCAAGGAGAAGTTAAATTTCTTTAGAAATAGCATTATCCGTCTTCAGAAGGAATGTTCTGCCAAAGATGATACGATTGTCCAATTGCAAAATGAAATTGATAAATTTCGTCAAGTATTGCGACCTCTTACGCAAGTTTTTTTGGAGCACAATAAGGCGAATGATTACAAAGATTTCCCGACCAATCCGGGTGTTCAATCTACGCGTGTATTCAATTTAATTGAACCGCGTATAAAACGTCAAGGTTATAGCGCAGAACCTCTTTCTCAAATGGCCGGATCAGACAATGATTTAATCAAAATACCCAAGAGTTCAGTGTAAGGAAAATGATAATACTTTTTTATATATCAAAATTTTCCTAAAAAAGGCGGATCGAATATATGTCTCTTCTTTTAAACCCCATGACCGCGATGTCCGCGTTACAAAAACAAAATAAGATTGCGATCATTAAATTCACGAGGGTATTCCCTGAATGCGCGATCATTTCTTTTCAATTCCAATTTTTCGAAAAATTCTTAGAATCACCGCAATTTCTTAATAATTTCTAATTTATGTTTTGTAATTCTTTTCAGATCTCGCGAACTTATAAAATCCGCCATTTTAGACAATGACTTTATGAAGAATTTGGATTTAACACAAATTTGTGAAATAGTTGACTGCATGTATCCAGTAAAATATGCCGCCAAAAGTCTGATCATAAAAGAGGGTGATGTTGGCAGCATTGTTTATGTGATGGAAGGTAAGCGATAGATTTGAAAAACCCTCAGGGGTTAAAATTTTACCATAAATACTTTATATAGATAATCTTTAATCAAATAGCGTAAACTGAAGTGATCAGCGCAAAAGTATGCAATGAGAAATTTTCTAAAGTGCCTAAATGCGCTTTAAAATATTAAAAATTATCTTCAATCGTTAGTAAACCTTATCCACAGTCATTTTACGTTGTCGGGGTTTCAATTCGTTCTATTTTTGTTGTTGCTATGTGGTATTGTTTTTTTTTTATTTCAAGCTGACACATTTAAAAATTTTATATGAATATTAATAAACCCCTAGACTTAAGGATTCAATTTATTTGAGTCATCCTTAATTGATTCCGAGTGATGAACCCGGTGTCAGCTTAAGAAACAAATATCTAGACTCATGTCTAGTCTTTTAAGGGCCAATCGAATTGTCTTTTTTAAAAGGAATCACAATTAAGAGCCTTTTCGCAGGTATAAAAGGCATAAAAGGGATAATTTCCAATAACTCAGAATATTTGTCATGTTAAAAGAAATAATATTAAAAATATTTTGTTTATTTGTTTTTCATTTTATAAGAAAATTAAGCGCATAAACGAAGAAAGAAAATTTGTTGTATCGAAAGACGAAGACGAAGAAAATTTGTTGTATAGAAATTGGATTGCACAATAATTTAAAAAAATAGATTATTAATTCATTTAAAGTTTTTGTGCTCCCCAAAGAGTTTCATATTAATTCATTTATTTTTGAACCAAAATCTTTAATGGATAACCTGGTCGTACATTCATTATATTTTCCATTAATCAACTTATTTTAGAATTAGCAAAATTTAAAATTGTTTCAAATGAAAAAAATAAATCGAAGTTGTTTAATAATTCAACAAAAATGATTGAATAATTCAATCATAATTCATGCATTTTAATTCTACATGCGGAATTGATGCGTTCGTAAATATATGCTATTTATAAACATCCTTCGCATGTACTTTCTATAAATTTTTACTATTAGTGTACCGTGAGACAAGGATAGAAGACCGGGTCTGGTGAGAGAAAGGGCTCTAAAGTGTGTTGAATCCACCCCGTCAATTACATTCAACAGTTTTTTTCTTAGCTCGGAATTTTTTCGGAATTGATTGAATTAATACGATTTTTTAATATTATTGTAATTAACGTTTTTCAATAATTTTGGAATGCTTGTTCGGTTTTAATGCGGTTCAATGCTCTTAAATAAAACTGGTTTCCTATTCATATCTTGAAGGCCGGTTTAAAAATGTTTTCGCAAATTTCAAAGTAAAAAATAATTTATTGAAAATCGTGTCAATAAAATTTCTCGAAAAGGGATAAAATTAATGGAATTTTGTTATCTCATTTGCTATTATTCTGACTCTACCAGCTGGAGCTCATTACTTTTTAAACAATCTTGTCTGAAACATACATTTAAACAAATATAAAAAATTTTAACATAGATTTAAATTTTTTACTAAAGTATATAATTTACTTCTTACTATCGCGTGCATAGAAACGACAGAAGAAAATGTTTTGTTTGCTTTCAATTACAAAAAACTCAATTTTTATCATCTTATTATTATTTTTAGTTTGGGTTTTTTACCAGTTTCTCAATTGTGTCACTTAAAAAAAATTACTAAAATAAAAGGTAGCTCTTTTTAAGTTCATTTTTTTCTGTAAGAAAAATAATGGACTTGATTGCAAAAGCAATGTTTATGGACTTGAATGTAATTTAAGCTTCTGATTGTAAGCAAATTTTCAAAGCGTGCTTTTCTTTAAAAGTTACTCTAGCGAATAAAAAAATGCTCTAAATATCTTGACGTATTAAAATTCACTACGAATGAAAAGTGAATGCGTCCGATTAAGTTACCTCTTCGGAATAAAGGTAACACTTCGTACATGATATTTACATGTGCATTCGAATATACATGTGATACAGGGTGTGTCCCGTTTCCGACTGCTTGGAATCAACAGTAGATTACAGTGTCATCTATTCATTTGTGTATTGAATTTTGTAGATACCTCACTCATCTATCTTCACCCTGAATTTCGTGGCATGTCCGTTGTTTCCTCAATAGTTACGACATTATAACAGTTCGAAAAATCTGCTCAAGAAATATTCGAAATGTTGAAAAACGTTTGAGGTGACCAATGTCTATCCCGTGCACAAGTATTCAGCTGATTTTCTAAATTTCGTAACGGTCGTGAAGACCTTGAGGACGACGAGTGCGCACTGAAGCCGAGAACCTCGAGGAATGAAGAACATGTTGAGAAAATATGCCTAATTCTGTTAGACTTATTGAGGAGATGACTGTTATTTACCTATGAGGATAACACTGATAATTTTTTTCCTCCACCGCTTATTAAAGAGCTTCAGAAAATAGCTTAGCCAATTTATTTTTATGTGAAGGCTTTTCCAATAAGAGCATAACATAACCTTAGCGGAGTTTAGTCGAAGAAACTTTGATGTTCCATTTATTAGAAGACTTCACTTCTGGATTCGAATTGACTTCGTAAGAGGTAAAATATTTCTACCAAATTAACTAGAACTCGACTAATTATTAGAAAATGAATGCGGAGACAATGTGGAATTGACTGATCTGGTTTATTTGGAACTTAATTTCTTACGACTATTTTCAATGCTTAGGATGCTTCGAATGCACAACAGAGTGCATTGTCTGTTTGTTGCAGGATCACTTAGTAGTAAAAACTTTGGCTCGAATTTATCTTTTATAGCAAACACAGCTTGTTTGGTGGGACGATTTTTTTGATCGAAAATTAAAATTGCGGTCGAAACGAATCCGAAATTGCCGAAGTTGAAATTCTTACATTTTAGTAATTTCCAAACGTTGGTTTATTCGTCATTACGTAACAATTAACTGATATTTTTAAATAATCAGATCATAAAAATTTTGAAGTTTACTTCCGTATTTGAAATACAAAATTGTTATGTATGTGTTGGAAAATTTTTTATATGAACTTCTTTTCAGGCTAATTCATTTTTAAAGCAATAGACTTAATACACTTTCAAATAAATCATAATCACTTAAAACTATTAAAGCGATGTTGATCTGTAGAGGCTATAATTTTAAGAGATTATTATTTCAAATTATGCCCAAACAAAGAATATCGAAAAAGGTATTTTAGGGACAAGATTCCTTGATGCAGTTGACCACTTCCTGAAGTGTATATATTTGTATATAATGACCTTATCTATATATTCCCATAATTGCAATACGATGCTTTTGCTTTTTCAAAAAAAAAGTCGCTATCGAAAATTTTTACCTGAATAATTTTCTCGAGAAACAATTTTTTTTACCATCGGGAGAGCACAGTTTGTTGATATTTTGAGTTGCTTTAATTGAATTAAGTTCGAATTCGATATCGAAATAAAACTGCACACAAAGTAGACCTGACGATAGTGGTCTCAGCCTCTCTAGCTTTAGCATTGTCTGATCATTCGTGGTGATGGCACGGTCGTAATCGGTCGTTGAAGAGAAAGCAATGAGTTCGGGTAAAGTGCTGTGAAGTGATTTTCAATGATCTCGAGTGTAAGCCGAGACTAAACAACGGATAAGGTTGAAAAGAGAATTCGCAGAAAATTTAATAAAACAAATAAGTTAAACGACAAAAGAAAAAAAATATGCAACGATATAGAAGAAATCTGCAAAATTAAGAAAAGCAAAATTAAAAAGAACGTGAAACCAGATTTAGGTTAACGTTAATTTTATTGAACGCTATTGTTAAATTGATCGTGAAAAAAGTTTAATTAAAAGAAAAACATAAAAAATGGAAATCGATAGAATGTATCGAACAGCTGCTTTCGCTTCTTCTTTTTCTACGTCTACGTCTGTGACTGCACGCCCCTGACTTACCTCATTCCAGAGAGCGTCTTTAAAGAATTCTATTATTTTTTTTTTGTCTGTTTAGTGATCGTAACGAAACCAAAAGTCAGTCAACTTCGTTGTGTGGCAAATTCTTGTTAAAGTTGAAATTAAGGTTTAGTTAAGTCGAAGTTTGCTTTTAATCGAAGCCTTTGCTTGGTTGGTTACACACACCGAAGTCGCTTTAATGCTGACTTTAATTCCGGTTTAGTTGATTTTCAGCATCTCTTCAGTCCTTAGTCACAATCGATTTGTTGCGGAGTTTTTGCAAACAAAAGTGACAGACCACGTCATTTAGCGTTGCCAATACGAATTTGTGATTGCGACGAAATTATGATTAACGAGTATATGAAAACGAGTATATGAAAGTTGCGGTAATAGTAATAGTAGTAGTATTAGTAGTAGTAATAGTAATAGTAGTAGTAGTAGTAGTAGTAGTAGTATTAGTAATAGTAATAGTAATAGTGGTAGAACTAAGAGGCTTTGATATCGAATGAGGATGTTATTTTATAGTCCTATCTCTTTTTAAAGTTTTAAATGAGTTAAGGAAAACTTCAATAAAATAAATCCAATGATTTCATTCAATAAATGAATAAATGAATAATGAAATCGGCAACGCACTCTGGATAATTGAAGCTAGTTGTTTTTGTTGTTGTTTATGACTTTTAGCGATAACCTCGACAGTTGATTAGTAGGAATAAGTTCCTTAATACGTAGTAATATATTTGTAATTTTTCGAGAAGATTGAAATAGAAATCTGTTTCTTTAGGGAAATAGAAAAATAGGAGACGATTTTCTTGATGCTGATGACTTGATGTGTCTCTAATCGATTATTAGTCTCCAATTAATGAGAAACATTACAAAGCCAAAGGAGTGGTTTTTTCAGTTTAATACCTAAATAATTTTAAGGAATGATGAAAAGTAATTTATTTTAAACTTTTTAGGGGCTCGTAATTTTGCTTTTGTTCTCTTCTCGACCGTTAAATGAATACTAGAAATAAATAATACTAGTTCACCTTGTAAATCTTGCATATATCATTGTCTGTCCGTTTATCTGTTTTAAGTAATTTTAATCGATCTCCCTTTCTTTATCTCCCCCCCCTCTCTCTCTCTCTGCCTGTCTCTCTCTGTCTACACTTACCGTAAGAACATACCGCGCAAGAACGTAGAAGAGGGCGAAGAACCAGTTGTTTTTAAAAACAAAAAGAAAACAGTAAGACTGGTTTTAAAATACTTTGCATTTTATTTGTTGGCAATTGGTACGAAATTTATGATTTGTTATATATGCATATGTTGAATATGAACCGTATGAATAAGTTCATTCATACTCATTCACGTATTAAGTCAAAAATTTTCCATACTTCGGTTTTGTTTCTCGCCAGTATTTGTTTTGGTTATAACGGTTATAACGGCTTGTTTAATAACTGTATCATATTGTGATGTGTTTAGTCAAAGGAAATTTCAATTCGTACGATTTTAGTGCAGAAAGGTCAAAGGTCATAATACCAATATTTCGATGTTAAAAGGTTCGTATACGTCGTAGTAGCGTATTATCGTAGAGCGATTAGAAATATAGATGAAGACTAAACAAAAACCCCTTTAAGCGTCTTATTATGCTTAAGAGTTTTGGCGGGGACAACTCTCCCAAAAACACCTCCAAAGCTACCGGCCATCGTCTCCTCCGTTGGAATCTCGTGCTAATTAAGAGAGCTCTCTTCCGGAATCTCTCTATTGGTTGAGAAATATATCGCGTTATGAATCTCCTTTCAGAATTATCAACGTAATACGTTAATATAACTCTTTGGAACATTAAAACAAAAATTAAAAGAGGAAAAGAAATTAAGAAATGAATTTTGAGGGCTGTTAAGACGGAAAGTATTAAATTAAATTCTTTTGCAATAATTTTTATTATTCAAGCTAGACCGTCGATTTAGTCATTATCTATGCCCGCATTTAATAACCGAGAAACAAGCATTGTTTTAACAAGCATCAGTCACGCTGACCGAATGATTACAAAATCTTTTGCTTCTGAAAAGAAGCTCGCTTAATGCGTTGTTTA
This sequence comes from Physocephala rufipes, assembly GCA_963966595.1. NCBI lineage: Eukaryota > Metazoa > Arthropoda > Insecta > Diptera > Conopidae > Physocephala > Physocephala rufipes. The sequence continues at coordinate 36,630,778 of OZ016502.1, read as the reverse complement.
AAACCAACCAACAATGACCGACTCAATGCGGCGGGAATAAACAATTTAGCGCACAAAAATTATGACTTGGAGAAATCGTGTTGGACGATTGAAAAAGATAAGAAAGATCGGAAGAAAAAAAAAACAGAAAACAATTGAGATAAACAGACAGACAAAACTGACTGAGAGCAAGGCAGGCAAAAAAACAAATAGATACACAGACACGCACACAAAGAAAATATAAAAAAACCAAATTGATCGCACAAATCATAATTATAATTATTACGCACGATCTTCTATAATCTATATGTATTTTATGAAAGTGCCACTTAGATGTGTCTCGAGAGGTTGGTTGCCAGAGTGTTTTCTTCGCATGTACTGAAACATAATCATCTCATCATCACCATCATCATAATTATCGCCATCGTCGCCGTCAACCTTGATACTATTCGTAGGTTTGCTCACTAGTAGTAATTAAAACTGACTCATTGTATTCGCAAGCTCTTTTTCGATGACCCTGAAGATTTCCATTCTTTATTGTTTTTTATCGTGTCGGTCGGAATGTTAACGGTATTTTTGTTCAGTAACTATCATCGTCGTCGTCTGATGTCATCGTATATATTCTAAAAAATATACCATTCTTTTTGGAACATTAAAACAAAAATTAAAAGAGGAAAAGAAATTAAATCGTTTATGTCTCCAAAATTATTATTCGTGTATTAAACAACTCTAAACGTAAGCAATGAAAATTAAACATTATCCTGGAAAAGCGATCGATGCCAGTCTCTCGCTGGAGGACACGAATGCCATGGGTATTATTTATGAAGCCAATTGGCTTAATGCTCATCAAAATATCAAAAGCAGTCGCACGAAACCTTTGGATTTGGATTTAATGAATAATGAAATCAATACATCCACACTTTCTAAAAGTAAGACGAATAGCGGGAGTGGTCACCTACATATCGGCGGCATATCGGCTCTTGGGAAATATCAAATGACATTGGATCAAATTAGAGCCCTGGAGCAGAAATCACGGGATGAGGGAATTGTCAGAACAATTAAAGATTTAAACGGTTACAAGTCTTCAACTCTACGACGGAATGTATGCAAAGAGTATCCAGAATGGGATGAATTTGTATCGGATGAATCTCAATCGATTGAACGCGAGTCGCAGAAAGTGTTCGTGCAACAGCCAAATCATTACGTTTTGGATCCAACGGAGACCAGTAGACGTCAACAACGTCCTCGTCAGCTGATTCCTGCCGATAATATTGATCGTGGTTTGAAACGTTCGAAAACCATGAGTCACGTGTCGAAACAATCTGCATCTACGTGTTCCACGTTGGATATTAAAGACTTGCGCAGCATTTGGAGACCGCAGAAGAAAACTATAACGCCAATAAGGCCGCCGCTTTCATCGATGCGAATGACCAGATCAGTGATCGCTACGCAACCACAATTGCGTCAAAAAATTATGCCACCACCGCCACCAATTCAATACTGTGATGAAGAAATAGCTTGTGAGTTAAATAGAACCCTTCCGAGACCCGCTTCAAGGCAACGGGCACCACCAGACATTTTATCACCTCGCTCATCCCCAAAATCCGGTCATGGATTCAATGATAATGACCAACTTCCTCCTAAACCGCCACCACGGCGAAATATCCCTGTTAAGAAACAGTCACAACAACAACAACAACAGTTGCAGGAACTTCTTGTTGAGTCTAGGTCTAACGACATGGATGTAAACCGCCGTACAAAACGTTCATCAAATGCAATTGTGCCATCACCTCGAAGATCAAAGGCTGCCCTTTTACCATCATCATCATCATCATCGTCATCATCATCGAATGACAATTTGTACGCCTACGACAGTCTGACTAATTCATCTCAGGTGGATCCTAGAAGTCAGAGGCGGAGTGAGGTGACGTTGCTAGAGGATTCATTAAATAATCTTAGCCTTAGCTTGGATAATGATGCTAATGATGATCAGAAGCAACAGCGCCGGCAGGCGGGCAGTTCGTCATCCATCAATAGTACATCACATAGCTCTGACGATCAGTTTAGTATACCGCGACCTAGATTAATCGTACCGGTACATACGTATGCCCGCAAAAGACGTACGGGAAATTTAAAAGATCAGGATTTAGAACACATAACCTCAACTCCAGAAAATACAACATCGATAAATGATAATGATGGTAAGATTAAGAGTGAACGATTTTACTTAGTGTACGATCTCTGATCTCGTCTGTGCGATCGTAATCTATAGACTAAACATACTATAGACTTTTATTAAACAATTTCTGGGTCATGAATTTTGCTTTTCTTTTGAAAACTTTTTCCTTCTAAACGAGATGATGACTTGTTTGTTGTGGATGGAAGAAGGGAGAGTATCTTCTTACCAAACCTCGATTAGGAAATGGGATCTCCCATTATTCCAAGCCTATCCATTCCGTTTTTATTTCTTCTTTTTTTTCTCTATGATTCAATTCTCATTTTGCCTTTTACACGTATGCGATTCGTTAGAAGAAATAATAAAACGACACCGTGAACTCAATTCACGGAGGTGATGACGATAAACGATTGCAACCGCCATTAAAAATGAAATATTGTCGGCGTGGTGTCGCGATTATTCTGCTAGCACTAAATGAAACCGGAATCCTAAAATCGAATGGCGACTGTTAACTGAAGATATAATCCATCCGCCACAATACGAATTATTAGCATAATAGTAAAAAACAAATCAGTTGCAGACTTAGCAACTTGCCAAACTACTTCTTGGGCTTAAATGTCACAACCACGACTTATTTTGGGTCAAAACAAAAAACCGAAAAAACGAGTTCATTTTTATGTTTGTCAGGCTTAGACCATAATTAAAATATTTAATCATTCAATGCAATATATTTTATAAAATCGCTATACCTACTCGTTTTACTTATTCATTACTCGTATGAATAAATGTTTGCTGTAAATTAAAAATTCGTTATACTGGCTATTTGTTAAGGTCTGTTGAATTCGAGAATATAATGTGTGAGAACGCTGTTCTCGATGATGTTGTTCTTGTTTGCTGTGTATCTGCTAACGAGCATAATGCAATATTTGACATTAAGTGTGTTAAAAGCATTTTGCACACTTATTTCTATATAATTTTTACAACACGCAAATAATAGCGGTGGGCTTCATTCCAAGCAAATTATTGGGGAACTACGGAGGTAGACGATACCGCAATATCGATACTTAAAATCTTAGATAGATATGTATAATTGGTTTTTAATATCAAGTCACCACAAAATTCGTTGCAGTGAAATACTTTTACCTGAACTTCGTGTATTAGAATAAAATAAATTCTAACTACATTAATTTTCACATTTTATCTACTAAATCATAATAGTTTATATATCAAATTGAAAAACAAGAAATAATAGTTTGTATGTTCAATGAATTTTCTGTCGGTTTTCACACTTAACTCCCCTTAAAATCGGTACCTACGCGAAAACGCGAGTGTTAGCCTCGTTCGTGGAGATACAAATTTCTGGAAAAAAATTGTACCAAATTCCTAAGAAAAGTGCACCATTTTGTGTATGCATACCAAATATGCGCAAATATTAGAGTGTGTGTCATATCCCATTATCTCGCGCAAAAACAATGTGTCTTTATACTCGCTATATAGTTCACTTAATGTCTTCACCTCACTGAAGTTTTTATACTTCACTCACATTTATAAGAATGTTGAATGAAGTCGATTATATTTTGTTAAAATAGACATTTTTTACAAAGAAAACCTATCTAAGCTAATTTCAAGACTCAATTCATTTTAAGAAATTTAGAAAACTATCTATAGAAATGAAAATGTGCATTAAATTTGAATAGAGCTCATTTACAGTTATTTCTCTGAAATTTTATACGAAAACAATGTTGATAAAAGATGGACTTCTTTCGTATTGTCCTTCGCATATCCCAGAGTTTTGTTTAATTAGAATTCTATTTGAGATTCTATAACGATTATTGCCCGAGTTGGGCGGTGTGCCATATTCAGTGTTTATGTATTCGTTATATTTCCAAAATCTTAAAAATCTAACCCTATCGGGAAACTCAACACACATCATGAAGCTCCTATTTGACGCAAGAATAAGCAATAAATGACTAAGTTCTTCGCTAGAAAATTGTAAAAAACGTACTTATACGCATTAGTTTTTGAACAGTTTATATCGGGTTTTGAGAAATTATTTATCTTTCCAATTTTTATTAAATTTGGAGCTTACTATACAAAAAAACGTACTAAGATAGTATCAGATAGTATTTTTTTCTTCAAAATCCTGATTTTTAATGCTAATTTCGAAACAACACGATCAAGACCAGACGCCTTTGCATAAAAATCCACGAATCCTTTAACAGTTTCGTTCAGAATTAATGCATTAGTTATTTTTTATTTATTAAATAATTATTTTTATTATTATTATTATTTTTAAATAATTATTTTATTTAAAAATAATAATAATAATAAAATTAATTGATTAATTAATTAATAAAAATAATTATTAATTAATTAATAAAAAATTAATTAATTAATAAAAATAATTATTTTTAAATAATTATTTTTATTAATTAATTTTATTACGAAAATAAATAAATTATGTATAAATAAATTAACTAATCTAAAAATGATAAATTACATAATTTTTTGCGTTCCATTCCGTCTGGGCTATTTTTAATGGAATAATTTCATTAATTATAAGCGGAGCGGCCCCCCCTCTCTTTCTAGATCGGATTTTTAATGCTACGAGTATCTTTTTGCTAGTTGAGAAAGGTTAACCTTCCTTTTTGTTGTTATATAGTTTGAACGAGTGAAGAGTACAAATGAGTTGATGGTGGTTTTACTTTTATTCAGTTTACGTTTCGCGAGAGACTACGGCTTCATTTCGATGGCAATTATTTCTTTAATAATTGCGAATGCTATTATTGTGCAATGTCTACAATTTTGCATACAAATTGAATTTTAGTTGAAATTTTTGGTGTCTGATATTGTTTTGTTGGCAAAATTTGACTTAAACCCCAAAAAAATTTAGTGTTTTTATAGAATATTTTTTTCTAGATCTCGTCATTTAATCTCGTTTTCAAACGTAATGGTTAATGTTTTCTCTTGGTTTTTCTATTTTCTCCTTAATCAGAGGGACGCGTTGAAGTCTCGCGCGAGGGTAAATATTTGTCGACATTATCGGGCGCTAAAGTACTTGGCGAGCTTGCGATACTTTACAATTGTCAGCGCACCGCAACAATAACAGCAATTAGCGAGTGTAAACTTTGGGCAATCGAACGGCAATGCTTCCAAACGATAATGATGCGAACTGGACTGATACGTCAGGCCGAATATACGGATTTCCTCAAGAGGTAAGATTAATGTCTTAAGGTGGTTTGAAACATATTTAAATAAGCTATAATTAATTAAAATAATCATTATGTTTTAAGTGTTAGAGACCGAACTCCCAATCGCCTCCATTTCTAAGACTTGTATTGGGTTAACTTTGCTTCGATGTAATTCAGAAGTCAATTTTCTTGTCATTGAAAATTTTTGATGTCGTTTCGCTTTATTAACTCTTTTTCGTCTTGATCTTTTATCTGATCAATTTACTGCCGCCCGTCCTCTTTTCTCTCGAACCGAATGCTAACGCTTTTTAATTGATTCGCGTATTCCCTACGCGATTCATTTAAAACGTAACGAATCAATTGAAATGTTGGTAGGCCGTAAATTGGAGCAGTCCGCAGCGAATTGTATGAAATTCTTGTATTGAAAAATGAATACGATATTTATTTGACGCTTCATTGCTCATGGTTACGTCATCAGCCGTAACCTTTGCCGCGGCTAATTTCGTATTCAGCACGGTCCTTCAACAAGTTCTTCTTGTGTATTTCGGTCGGCCTGCGTCATGATTTTAATATTCAAGAGTGATCGTTTTCAACCATTACCCAAATACGATAAAATCCAATTCCACTGAATTTTGGATATTTCGAAAATTTTTGGAATATTTTTTTCCCCATTTGCGCCAAAAAAATGGTTGTCTTTCAACATGTTGGTGTTGCGAATATTTTTCCTATCATAAATTTAAAACAAAAAACAACCTGTAGTTAAATGAACTTTGATCCTGAAATCCTTCCGGAAACTTTGCGACGGGCCCAAACGAATCGAATTGAGTTGCTGCATCAGGTTTTAAGTTAATAAAATATTTTGAAATATTACCTAAAAATTCACCCTGATCTCTCCCTCTCTCTCTTCTGCTAAACGCTAACTTCCAATAAATTGTATACTTGTGTGAGCGTGTGTTCGCCATCCAACGAAAGTGAAATTACTATGCGATAAAATGCGATGAGCTCAACTGTTTGAAATTGGAAACTTTTCATGGGCTGGCCGGCCTCTTGATGCCTACGTGCCGGCGTTATTCACCGCATGTTTGGCCAACACGCTATGCTTCGGTTATTTCAAATTGTTCGCTTGGACGAACAAATAGTAATGGTGATGATGGTAATGATGATTATGATGTTGACGATAATGATGATATTGTTGATGATCGTGAATTGCGATCATGTAACACTATTAAAATTATCGCTGACGATGGTGCGAAAAGCGAATGCATTTTTTAAAAGAATTGTTCGACCATTCGACTACAAATTTCAATAGATCCGTTGCGATGTTTGTTTGTATGTGTGAGATGCGGCAGAAGACTATCGTTAAGGCGACGAAGAAGAAGAAGAATAAGAAGTAGGGGTTATTGAACTCGCCCAACGGCAGCAAAGTAAACTGCTTGCAAATATAATATGCCGTACTGCCGCACTCACTGCATCGACGCTTCACTACGCGTTCTGCTCCACGAATTTCAATATTTGAAAATAATTTGATATTTTTTCTGTTTTTGTTTTTATGCAAGAACAATCGAAAATAGTGCCAGATGTTTTTATATTTGTTCTTCTCGTGGGAATTTTGTTGAAGGAATGAATTTGATGTTATAGAATGAAAGAACTTTAGGGAAAGAAATTGTCTTAGATGCAAGAATGCAAGCATGTCGAGATTACAAATGAGAACTGCATGGATCTCACAAACGAAATAATGTTAAAATTTTCAGTTTCAATTATATGAACACATTATTGATGCTTGTTTGATTCTATGATTAGGGACAATGCAGCAGTGGACTTAAGGTTTAGATCGAGGGCTTAAATGCGTCAGAGTATTTTAATCGTAACGAGACGGGATTTGTTAGCCATGACTAGATCCAAAAAATGCTTAAATTTTTCTTTATCACACTGATCGAATAATTAACAACTTATTTGAATAAATTTATGCACTTTTATTTCAGTGTGCCGATATTCAAAAATCTCCAAGAGGACACCCTTATCAAAATTTCCGACGTACTCGAGGAAACCCATTACCAGGAAGGTGATTATATTGTACGTCAAGGAGCACGTGGCGATACCTTCTTTATCATCTCGAAGGGTCAAGTACGTGTCACGATCAAACAGCCAGACACATTAGAAGAGAAATTCATACGAACTCTCGGTAAAGGTGACTTTTTTGGTGAAAAAGCATTACAAGGGTGAGTTGGTTGTTTTTTTTTTTTTTTTTTTGAAATATTCATAAAATCGAAATGTATTAAAATTGCTAATACGTTTCGTGATTTCAGTGATGATCTTCGAACGGCTAATATCATTTGTGATTCGCCTGATGGTGTCACCTGTTTGGTAATTGATCGTGAAACCTTCAATCAACTCATATCGAATTTAGATGAAATTAAACATCGTTACGATGATGAAGGCACGCTAGAGCGGAAAAAGTAAGTTGAAATTAATTATTTCTTTCAAAATAAATAGATAGATAATTCACCTCAGCTCATATTTTTTAATGCTTTCACTTGAAAAAAGCTTGAGTGAGTTTGTAAGTTTTAAATTTTACCCCAAAACAGAAAACATTTAATAACACATTCTCCCCTTACTTCCTTTCCCTGTCTTCCATCTCTTTCATTCTTCACAGAATCAACGAGCAATTCCGTGAGGTGAATTTATCAGATTTACGTGTAATTGCAACGCTTGGCGTTGGCGGTTTTGGGCGTGTCGAATTGGTACAAATTAATGGCGATAATACACGTTCGTTCGCTTTAAAACAAATGAAGAAATCACAAATTGTCGAAACGCGCCAACAGCAACATATTATGTCCGAGAAGGATATAATGGGTGAAGCGAATTGTCAATTTATTGTCAAACTCTTCAAAACGTTCAAGGATCAAAAATATCTCTATATGTTAATGGAAAGTTGTCTTGGTGGTGAATTATGGACGATCTTGCGTGATAAAGGCAATTTCGATGATTCAACAACACGCTTCTATACGGCGTGCGTTGTTGAGGCTTTCGATTATTTACACTCGCGTAATATTATCTACAGAGACCTGAAACCGGAAAATCTACTGCTGGATGAAAAAGGCTATGTGAAATTAGTGGATTTTGGTTTTGCTAAAAAATTACAGTCTGGTCGCAAGACATGGACGTTTTGCGGTACACCGGAATATGTTGCACCAGAAGTGATACTTAATCGCGGTCACGATATTAGTGCAGACTATTGGTCATTGGGTGTTTTAATGTTTGAACTATTGACAGGTATGTGTGTGTGTGTTTGTTTATATAGATGATAATAATTTTGCAAATTGTTTGTTTTGAAAATTGTTCAGGTGCTCCACCATTTACCGGCTCCGATCCGATGCGTACGTATAATATAATTTTGAAAGGAATCGATGCCATTGAATTCCCTCGAAATATTACACGCAATGCAAGTAATCTAATTAAAAAATTATGCCGTGATAATCCTGCAGAGCGTTTGGGTTATCAGCGAGGTGGCATTAGTGAAATACAAAAGCATAAGTAGGTTTCAGCTCGATCATTCCAAGATGATAAATACAATATGAAAATTTTCTTGTTTTCTCCATAGATGGTTCGATGGTTTCTATTGGTGGGGCTTACAAAATCGTACACTTGAACCACCGATTAAACCGACTGTTAAAAGCGTTGTCGATACCAGCAATTTCGATGATTATCCGGCAGATTCCGATGGCCCACCACCAGATGATGTGACCGGCTGGGATAAGGACTTTTGATTGGAATATCCTCAGCTTCTTCGTTGCTTCCTTACGGCTCACAAATTTTATTTATTTTATTAATTGTAAAATTTTGGAAAAGAGCGACAAAACGGTTTCTGCAGAACGGTCTGGAACTCTTAACGTCTGTGAATGAATGTGAAGATTTATTGTGCCTTCGTTCATTTTTGTTACAAATTTGTATCTATAATATATTGTATCTATATATATATAATATATATGCATGTATATAAGCTGTTGATTTTGTAGTTTTTTAAAGGCTAAAGGCTCTTCAATCGTCTTGCCAACTATTTTGGATTTGATTTTGCACTTTATTTTAAAGCGAATTTTTGACTAGAATTGAAACGCAAATTTGTCGCAATTGTAGCAATTACTGCATCTACAAAATCAATGGCTCATTTACACCTATATCTTTTTATAAATGTTTTATATTTATATATTCTAAATGGAAAATTATAATCGAGCGTTAATTTTTAAAAGTGTATAAATGAGAAATTCACAAATATGTATAATGTGAATTAATAAGTTAAACGTTGAGTGGCCAGAATCATGTCCAACCATTCATATTCATGTAAATTTCAACCCCATTTCCCCCACCCTATTCCTTTTTTACCCCTTGTAAAATATAGTTTTTTATCTATAAATTTAACTCATAACGCACAAACGTCAGTTTTAATCAGCTTTTAAATTTGGGGGAATATCGATTAGCATTTTAAGAACCATCCCCCACCCCTCTACACATATTAATGGCATACATCAGGCGGGAAAATTTGAATATCATCTCCAGAACCTTTACGTAAGACAAACCTCATCGACAGTGTTTAATTGCTGACGACAACGACGATGACATAGTGAACGTTGATCAGTTTAGTTATGTCACAATTCGTTGTATGATCACTTTTTTGATCACTTGGCGACATTTCATAATATTCGTACGTGACAAAAAGAAAAATAGTATCTGCTTGTTTTTTTCTTTTTATCACTCAGACTTTGTTGTAGCCGATTAGAAGTCAAGAAGATTTCTTTCATTATTTCGTTTTATTCTTTCATCGAAAATACATATATATGTGATATATGGTGCAGGGCCGACAAATATAAATCGTTAAAGAAAACTGAAATACATTGTATGCATTTTCAAGGTTTGAACAAAAATTCAGTCTGCAGAATACGCAATAACGTTAACGATGCTTTAAAATTAAATAAACTATTGAAGGTTTTAGTGGATTTTAGTTGGCTGACAAAGTGTTCCAATGAGTTCAAAATTGTTTTGGAAAATCTTGATGGTGATAACCTCTTTGTGCCTGGTATCCATTTTTAGTCTCGAGTCATCGGATGATGGTATTTGTAGTAATCGATCAGCAGGTATTCACATTTGTCGGAATTCCAATAATGATATTTTTAATTCAGGGCTTCTTCCCAGGTACCAGAGAGCTTAACCTACCGAGATCGAATCAAAACCATCAATTGCGCTATGTTTTTAATAAAGAAACCGGAAATTGTATCGGCTTCTATTCATCGGGTGCAACGACATCCGTGTCGAACAATTTCCTTACGTTCGAAGAATGTCGTCGCGATTGTATGCAAAAATTAAGATATTGACAAAACGTCTCGTTATCGGATACCGATATATATTTTGTATGCATTTTAAATTTTCATATTTTTTAAGTTTACCTTTTGAGGTTTTATTTATTGACAAGAAGGAAAAAAACAAGAGTGCAAAAAAATGTTTGTGTTTTGTGGAAAACAAATTTCAAGTAAGGTTTTGGTTAAATTAAAATGTGGAAGAGCATTTCTTCAAAGAGTTTGTTTTCGTTTTATCCGTTTCTTATGAGTCGCAACGAATTCTACTATCCTTCGATTCTTCAATCGCAATGCATCCCTGAAACATGATTAAAAATATTGGTTTCCCCTACGTTAATCCAACAACTAATTTTATTAATATAAGGATTTGTAAAATCACTAACAAAATTTAGAACTTCTGGTTTCATTTAGTTTTATAAGCTTAAATTTCAAATAATATGGGATGCCATCTGTATTCGTTCTCCGATGGGACTTGTTTCCGCCTGTTATAAGACAGTTCCCACAGTTGTTACCTCTAATGAATATACAAAATTTTGTTACTTATCTGGAAGCAGACCAGCATCATATAGTCGACTCAGGTCAGGTACCGTTGGTTACCACTTGATTCATATAAAAACTTCAGGAATAAATAAAACCATTTTTAGAAGTCCTCTATGTACCCACTACAGTTAGTTAAGTTGACAACCTTATGACAATATATGACATTGCTGCCAATCAGCTGATCTCTGAGTGTTTATTATGACATCCAATTTTCTATACTTGAGTAATAAATTCCACTGTTATTGATCATGAGATTACTACAGCGTCTATTGTGTCGAAAGTATATAAATCTAGATTTAATTCGAACTATTAACGAAATCATAAATAAATCTGTTTTTAATCTAGATTTCCTCCAATAAAATTCACAACGGCGCGACAATGCGCTCAACAGAAAGCTACTGCATCTAGTTCTCGAGCAAAGGAGTCGCATGAACCGAATGAGCCCATACACTTTTTTGGCAGTGGAGCAGCATCTTGGCGGGCTAAAGATAGTCGTAGTGGTGGAGTTGACGATGTGTTATGGTATCAACCGTATGTTGTCTGTGGTAGTGTAGCAATTTTTCTGTTATATTTTTGCGTGCTGCGAGAAGAAAACGACATCGATCAAAAGTTGGAACGCACTCTTTTCGATCACATTAGTGGACTTGAAGAAGTTCAATTAATTGCAACTTACAAATACAACAAAGAGAATAATTTGGACACCAAGAGCATTGAAAAACGACTATCTCAAATGGGAATTGACATTAAGGAATTAGATGCTTCGATTGATGAACGTACGTAATGGGATGAGCGCGAACAATAAGATGAAGCAGGCTGTTATTCTCTTGGTTTCTATTACGACAGCCCGAACTTTTATATATCGGTTTTATTTTGTAGTGCTTAGAGCTTAGACGCAGATTATCATTTTAAGAAAGTTGTGCTATTGTGAAAGATGCGACTATAAATGTTAATAGTTTTCAGCATTAATTTTTAATAAAGTCTATAATTACTATTATTGTTTGACGAAGTATACTTGAAAGGAACCAATACAAATCCATTTAAGGTTTATAATTTTATCTCAGTTTCATTCCCATTATACGATAGTTATCAACCAATTTCTTAAAAAATTTCTGTTATAAAATATTACTATCTGAAAATGAATTCCTTAAATCTCATTATCGCTATCATCATCATGTTTTGCTGCTTGCCCTGCCTCAATTGCCATTGCCAGCCAAGGTGCTGCATTAATACGATGAACGCCATTGGTCTCCTTACCCACCACACTCATTTCATAACGAAAATCTTTATCTTTCAGTTCGTCGTGTACTTGATAAATTCTGCAAAATATCCAAAAAAAAGCACAACGTATAATAAAAAAACCCTCAACATTTGTTAGTCCTATTGATTCTTACATTTTGCCAGCATTTTGCACCAAATCGTCTGTACTCATTTCGGTAAATGTAGATTTCTCCATTTCCGTTTTGGCCTGTTGTTTCGCTTTTCCGCTGGCACATGCAAAGTATCCAAAATATGAGCCCGAAGGCTCAACTTTATATAGCTGCGGACCTTGAATATCATCCCATGCTGAAAAAACCGCTGATACACCAAAGGGTCTGACAGCACTATATAATGTATAAGCATGTAAATAGGCTGCAACACGTTCCACCAACTGCTTTAGCGGAATCGTACGTTCAAATTGCTGCCGATAATTTGCTGCTTCCTGGCGTGCTATTTCAACAATATAGCGCCCATCCGCCAACAACCCGGCAATAGCCAAGCCAATATTTTTGTCTACAGTAAAAATTCGCGTTCCGGCATCTTCTTCATACAATGCACTCGTTACAATCTTCTCAACAGCTAAAACCACGGCATCCTTCCCACGTAGACCGATTATTGTACCACTCTTCTCGACTGCTTTACTAGCATAATCAATCTGAAATACGCGCCCGTCCGGTGAGAATTGTGAGGCGGATAAATCATACTAGAAGAAATTTTACCTTATCCAATGAACATGGAAACTGTTTGAAGTTTACTTACACCCGTACCGATGGAACTCATCTTATTATTTAGTAATTTAGTACTTTATAATTTGAGTTGAAATCCAATACTCTTTGAAAACCTCTTAAATGGATGGATGATCTTTTGAGGATGATGCGACACCTTTTGGTTGCTGAATTTTTTAGTTGTATCAATTTTGACGTCTTAACGTCAAAAATTTCACTTGCAGAGTTGCATGACAGTAGCATTTGTTAAGAAAATTTTGGTTTCTGAACAAACCCTTCGATAAAAGTTCAAATTTAAATGGATAATGGTTGACGTTTAAAAATTTAAAAATATAAATAAACTACTATATCAGGATATTTTTGATCTGTTAATTGATGATTTGTAAATTTGGTAAAAATGTAAATTTTGGAAATATGTATGGATTTTTCATTTACTATTGTTTACATGGATCTCTGTAAATGACAATCCCTTTTCGGCTTGTTAATGCAAACGCTCCTTTGTTAATTTAGTCGTCCGTCAATAGTAGAATGAAATAATTATACAAGAATTAAAAAATACGATTAAACTGTTTAGTCTCTCCACTTTATATTCAATTTTTTTTCAAAAATATTTACCGCAGTATTTATTTATAACGAGGATCTTTAAAAAAACAACAAATGCTAATTTATGCGCTCATCCGACCATTTCAACTCGAACCAACAAAAATATTCGAAGAAAAATGACGATGAAGTTCGTCGCTGCAGCAAAGTAGACCGATCTGACATCATACTACTTCATTCATTGTACCGAAATTGATGTCAACCAGTCTCATTGATCCGCGTATTTGCATCGCAATGTAATTAATTTACAATAGTTTTTTTAGTTGGTTTAGTTATTTGTCCGGTAAATCCTTCAATTTCCAACCCTCCGAGTATAGGGGGAATCAAACGTAACACGAAACAGTAGATTTATTTTTTAAAGCAATACAGACACAGGCATTTCCCCTCCATGCCAGTAAATTGTGTATGTTGGGCTTGTATAGAAACAAATTGACACGTAAAGTGTTAATATCGGACTTATTTCTATCTAGATATAACAATGAATTACGATATTGTCTTAAATTTTGTAAGCTTTTTATAGAATTTGTTGGGATAACAAGCTCGAAATATATTGTCAAACAGCATTGAAGAGGGGAACGTTATTAAGCGATGAAATAGAATTATATTAATTATATTAGAAAATACCTTTCCTGCATCCTTTGGGAAGTAGGATTTCGAAATTTGTTCAAAAAAATACATTCTTAATGATTACGTCATAATCAATACCATTGAATTAGTGTCGCCCGTTAAAGCTTAACAAAGACCAACTTGAAAATTTTCGAACGCTCGCAAAAAATAACAGCGATCTGTTAATACATATTGATGAATAAGAGAGTAGGAGATGTGTCAAGACCGGCTCATCTCTCAATAAATATAGTTTTACTGCTTCATTATTGCATTGAAAGAATAAAATAAAAATAGCATAAAATATTAATTAACGATAAGTAATACACGAGTGTGAAACTTAGCGATAGTCTTGTTTAGTCCAAAAAATTATATAAAAGACCGATCGAAACGGATTTTACTATCACAGATTTTAAAGGCAACCAACGGAACGCAGCATCATTGTATTTCAGTCGTCTTCACTATCCTCAGACGTGCGCATTACCCGTATATATTTACTCTTTACCAAAACCAACAATCACCGCTCATCAAAATGAGAATTTATTTTATTCTAATCGTGGCCGTTTTAGCGATCTTGTCGGGAGTGCAGGCAGCTGATAAAAAAGAAGGTAATTTTGCCATTGATAATCGGCAGACACATTTTTATTGTAATTAATATGCTGATAAAATTATAATTAATTATTAATTTTATTCTAATCTAGTTTGCAATCTTCCCAAAGAGGCTGGCCCTTGTAGAGCATCCGATTTAAGCTATTACTACAATAAAGACGTAAACGAGTGTAAGGAGTTCCTCTACGGAGGTTGCAATGGCAATGATAATCGTTTCAGAACTAAAAAAGAATGCGAGGAAAGGTGTCTTTAGAAAACTGATCGAGTTGGATGGAAATGGTTCTGTTTAAAACCAGTTTCGTTTTTATCAATCAATTTTCGAAATATTTACTGGCGATTAATTAATAAATCTATAGAATTAAATTGAGATAATTAAAACTCTCACATTTTTATGAATGCCCCCGATTCCACTTATTTTTGTTTTTTGTTTTCTTTTTTGTTTTTGGCAGAAAAGTTAAAGAGAAATCGTGTTCTTTATAATTATTAAAGTGCTTTTTTAGCAGTCGTTGGCGAGTTTATTCTATTATTATTGAATTTGATTTTTCGGAAACTTTAAAATTTGTGCAAAGAACCAATAGGACGGGCTTCGTACAGTGGTCTGGAATAGCGATTTTCGTCATTAAAAATTACGATCTTGAACCACGATCTACTTTTTAATTTTTCAATCTTCAGCGTTAGGGTTGTTCGCCTGAATTTAGAAGGATGTTTTTTCCGTGGCCTATACTCTTTTATAAGAGACTGCGCTATACCACAATGTAACGAATATGAATGACTGGCCAAGAGCAATTTTAATGTGGCAAATTAGAAAGTCATCTGGCAAAGCATTTCAATGGCCATCTGTAGCCTTGTGAGATATTCATTCGTTCGTCACCAATAACAACACTTCGTTCATCAAAATGAACATTTATTTTGTTTCGTTCGCTGTGGTGCCAATGGTGCTCGGTTTTGCAAGCAATCGAAAAGATATAATGTCAGTTAGATCACCTATAATTAACCGACATTGTACTTGTAATTAATTTGTTGCAATTGTAATTGTCTATTACTTTCTTGTTTCTGCGGGCAACTTGCCTAAAGGCAAACGTTTTTGTATAGCGTCTCACTTAAGCTATTGCTATGATATCGAGGTCCCGGTATGCCGGTCCTTAATTTACAGAGTTTGCGTTAGAAAATTTAAGCAAATGTGGCTCCAGAAAACCAGTCGTAAGGATGAAAGAATTTTACTGGAAATTAGTTTTTTCTATCAATCAATTGCTTAAATAGTGGTTGAAAATTTATTAATAAAACTTAAACTTAAATAAACTTATTAAATCCAGAAGGAAGGGTAACATTTTTTAATTTTGAATTAATTAGGATCAAGTCTTCTTTGGTCTTAACGTGCCTCAAACAGAGAAAGATACACGTGGTGATCAGTAAGTGTCGGGCTTTTCTTATTTATCCAATTCAAAAACCATATTATAATTATTCCTATTATTGTTGTAATGTTGTTTGTTTTCTATTATTTTCAAATTTGCTTTGCTGCCAACTATAAAATTCTTCAAAGCATTCTATCGCATTGAGTTGTATGTTTAAGGACGCTTTAAAATCAAATTATTAAATTTTCAAATATCTTTGTCACCACAAGCAATATTTTCGGGTTATGGTTTTCATCATGAAATATTACGATCATGATATATATTTAGGCATACATAGGTGTAAGCTTCGCCACAATGAAGCATCCTTTGATCCTGATTGATGGTTGGGCGTTGCTAGATCATCAATATATTCGTACTAAAGAAAAATATTATTATGGATTGTCTAACGAAAGCGCTAATGAAAGCCTATTAAAATTGACTGGAAATTACGAGATTAATGCCCTGATTTTGGTAGTCTTCTAAATCCTCATTCTAATGCGCCTTTTTTATCGACATTAATACCAAATTTATTCGGAATTAATAATTAATATATTATATAAATAAAAATATATGGCTCGAAAAAGAAAAAATTGCAGAAACTGTACGTGATGCTCTTTGACAATTTGAAAAATTGCAAGGTTTGTATAAACCCACTATTAGGATATATATATCACTATCTAGTAATAAGTCGATATTGGTCGCTTTTATTTTATTTTTTTGGGAGTCTGTTCCCAATGGAAGACGAAATACCTCTCAGTTCCAGATTTCATTCGGATGCAATCTCATTTCTACAGATAGAAAACAGGCAGACAAATGGACGGATTTTGACTCAAGTAGCTCTAAGCAGGAATATATATATATATATATATATATATATATATATATATATATATATATATATATATATATATATATATATATATATATATATATATATATATATATATATATATATATATATATATATATATATATATATATATATATATATATATATATATATATATATATATATATATATATATATATATATATATATATATATATATATATATATATATATATATATATATATATATATATATATATATATATATATATATATATATATATATATATATATATATATATATATATATATATATATATATATATATATATATATATATATATATATATATATATATATATATATATATATATATATATATATATATATATATATATATATATATATATATATATATATATATATATATATATATATATATATATATATATATATATATATATATATATATATATATATTTTTAATACTTGACAGGCCTCCTTTAATGCATTACAAATGAAGGAAGTAAATGAATATTCCTTGTCCTTTCCCTTCGAGTGTAGGGTATAAAAAGCATACTATACGAGTATATTAATTATAAATAAATAAAAGATAGCCTAAAAGATAATGTTAGACTCCGGAAAAAACTGAAAGGAATGTGTCAATATTTATTCAAGTGGTGAACTAGCTTGTCGCTGTATTTTATTAGATTTGAAAACAAAACAAAAGAGATAAGCTATAATCTGTCTATATACTTTTTGACCTAAATGGCTATAAAAATCTGCTTAAGATTAAAAATTGTATCACAAGTCTGAATGTGAACTGTCCGAGCACAATAGTTTTAAATCCACTATATACTCAGTCGTTGACGAGATCGCCATCACCAACAATATCGGTCATCGAAATGAAAATTTATTTTGCTCTATTTGTTATAATTCTGTTAATCAGTCAGGCTGTAAAAGCTACAGATAAAGAAGAAAGTATGTTCATCGATAATTGACTCTAATTAATTCGCTGTAATTATAATAACGTTCACTTTCTTGTTTCAGTATGCCATCTTCCTGCGGATACTGGCAGTTGTCGAGCCAGCTTCGTGCATTATTATTTTGACAGCAAGGTCAGAAAGTGTCAGGAGTTCATTTATGGAGGTTGTCGCGGCAACGCTAATCGTTTCAAAACCAAGGAGGAATGCGAGCAAATGTGCCTGTAGGAAATCAACAGAAAGTATGGAATAATTCTGGCTTAAACTGTTATATTAAAATTAGTTTATTATATACTAGTACGTACTAATTAAATAATTTACTAGAAATAATTCAATAGAATTCAATAGAATTGGAATAGAAGTGGAATTCAATAGAAATAATCAAATTTTCTTCATCTTATTAATTAAATTGAACGCCTAAAAACATCGTATATTGGATTTTTTATAAACTTATTCGAAGTATTTTCTCATTTTTTAGTTATAGAAGGGTTGATTGAAACATTTACAAAAGCAAAAGAAATCATTTCCACTCGAAATTATTTCTTTTGTTCGCAAATATTTATCGTAAACTCTAAAAATTCTTTTAATTCTATAAATGAAGAATTAAACTAATTTTTTAATTTAAAACCAAATTTGAAGATGAAAATGGATATATGATAGTTTGCTCTTAAAGGGTATAAATTATCGTTGCGTATTCATTCATAAAAATGGAAATCTTTTTCCCGATATTCGTCATCACTTCTCCTCGATAATCTGCTCGGGTTTGAAATCTGTTGATGAAGAATAAAATTAGTTTATCGATTATCTCGTTTAGTTTGACCTCTTCCCACAGAAGATGACATCTTGCTAAGTTTCTTGAATTATTATTTCAACAATGAAGAGCTTGATTTACGGTAAAACCATACTGACGGGTTCTCATAGAAAACAAGCGATCATGCCAGTAAAAGTGAATCGGATGTATGGAAGGATTTTTGCCAAAAATGTTTTGCTTCAAGCAATTGCTTGACTATTAGCTCATAATTAATAGACTTCAAAAGGAAGAATTAAAACTTTTCTTTTTTATTAATACGGGACAGGTCTTCAGTTTGTTCCAAATGAGTCTTAGGCAAAAAAAATCGAACGCCAACAAAAACAAAAAAATAAATCGGGCTATTCGTAATTATTCAATCACAAGACTATGTAATAATTGCTATTATTGTTGTTGTAGTCGCTTTTTTTTCTGATATTTTCCAATTTGGTTTTTCGGAAACTGTAAAATAAATGCAATGCGTTCAGTAAGTGCCGCCGGATTGGCCCGTTTGAAGTCGTCAAATTTTCAAATCTAGACGTGAACGTATTTGTGACTCCATACAGTGGTCTTGATTTGTGATTTCTAAACTAAAGAGATCTTATGATTCTGCACGAAGCTGCTTCTATTATTGCCAAATGCATAAGAGAATAAATCATATATTAATGGCTTAACAACGTCCAAGTTAAAATTTTGGATGTAATATAGCGTTTCCTTTTTTGGCTCATACAAGAAATACTATAAAATATTCGTAAGAGGATGAAAAGGGATTGAAAGTTATATAAGATTTTCTTGAAAATTCTTGAAAATAATACTGTTTGTCGGGTATAATTTTGATTTTGGTGAATTGGCATCCACATAAAATTCCGCTATATAGCTTACATTAATACTCGTAGTAGCTTATAGTTAGATTTGATAGAATTCATCAAACATATATTTGCCTATTTTAAAAAACCAAGCCTTGAATAAATCAAAAACTTTGCCGTTTGGCTATGCTTATTCTTGATAGTATTATCTTCACATCTTGTCTCAATTTTAATTCAAGAAATTAATTCAAATTATATCACATAGTTATATTACGTAATCGTATGGCGGTTTCTTTTGCGCGTTTCCTTTGTTTCCTTAAGCGCTTGGGCTATTCTACGAATGCGTAGAATTCTTGGAATTTTCTAAATCTTAAAATCGGTATACAAACTTTATGTACAATATGTACAATATGATATGTACAATATTTTGTCGCAAACTGATCATGTTATTTGAATTTGATTATAGACACGCGTTCTAGTTATATTTTTGCTTTGATAAGTACAAAATAGAGTTTGATAAGACAATCATAAAGTTTCATTAATTCTTATGGTTTGTATTTATTTAATTTAATACTGAAAAAATCGAGATTATCATTAATAAAAGTATCGTGGACGAGATATAGAATTTAAAATGTTAAATTAAACAGAATCATAAAAATTGTTTGGAGAGAATTTACGTAAAGAAGAGAATTATTTTGGCTGCGATATTTTCGTGTGGTGTGTTAACGTATGAACATTGGTATGTGTCCAATGTAGGATGAGTTCATAATTACTAATAATTACTAGGACCGTAAATTGCAATAAATTTACGAGCGGTGACGTGGAATTACATTAAAAGCTTTTAGTAATTTACAAAAGTCATTTCTCCGTAAATTAATTAGGCTAAATATGTTAGCCCCGTTTGACATTTTGACATTCCCAGATCACGAACAGTTTATAAGTGTGCATGCGCATTGAAATCCAAAGTTGTTATGCAGATTTTGAAAAACCCGATGTGAATTAAAATAAATAGCAAAACTATGATAAATAATCTGCTTTTCAAGAAGTGGTTTAAGAGTTATTGAATACCTTGATATACATGGGAAATTGTGACGTCTATACTTCCTTCTCGAAAATAAATTTTTTGACTTCCGAACAAGAAGTATGGCCCATTGTTGTTTGGGCTTAATCGGTAGGCTTTTAGGAGTTGTAGACTGGTTTGGTAGCATAAAGTGTTTATTGCTGTTTCTGCCGCTTATATTATTTATATTGTTGTTGTTGTTATTGTAATTGTTGCTGTTTAGGTTTGGTGCATAGCATTGCATTGTCGTTGTCCAGACACTTGCATCGTGCTCTGTCCACACAAAATTATTTCAAAACTTCGAATCAGTTTATGCCAAAGCATTCATCCGAACGATTCGTTTACTCGCACCAAAAAAAGAAAAGAAAAGAAAAGAAATAAAAAGAAAAACTGCACGCGATTTGATTTGCTTTTACCAGCAGGTGAAGGAAATTATTTAGTGAAATTTAAAACTCTTCAAAGGAAAGACGAATGAGCTCTTGAAAATCTTTAATCGCATTTAGTGCATTCACAGTTCCGCCTGAGTGACTCTAAAGCGTTCCATCGTTTCTAGCTTGTATCCTATCATTTTTGCTCTGCGATTATTTTCTGTGCGTCTTCAAACACCTCTACACGTAGTTGCAAGTTTTGATTGATTGGAGATACCGTAACAACTAATTTCGCCGGTATTAACGTTCTCAAATCGATCGTTTCCTTTTCATCTACCTTGGTTCCCCTCTACCCGTAGTTCAGTACTACGCATCTAGTTGCGATGAAGATTCTTGCGATTTTTCTAATTTTATATTCAGGGTTTATATACTATTCAGACGTAGAAGGTGTGGCGGTAGGACTCTATGCACCTGATCGTTACGATGGTGAGTAAACACGAATTAATTTGTTATTTCTTAATCTTTCATTGGGTTTTCCCAAGAGGACCGACTTATCGAATTATCAAGAAATTCCTTTATCATCATAAATTTCTTGTGTTTTAGGTATTCCTGATATGTGTCTCATGCCCATGGATTTCGGTTATTGTCGAGCTAAAGTCAAACGTTATTACTTTGATGTGCGTCGCATGAAATGCACTATGTTTTACTGGGGCGGCTGCGCGGGCAACATTAATAATTTCAAATCACCAGACGAATGCAATAAATTATGTCTCGACGCTTTTGAAGCGGATCGCGGCGTCCCTGTCGTTAATTTATCGAGCAGGGAACGTCCGGCGTACTACTCCAGCAGGAATGGCAACACATCCAACAACAACAACAACAATAACAACAACAACAGCATCCAGAACGGTAACAACTACAACAACAACAAGAGAAGTGCGAATATAAACATAAACAATAACACTACGAACGGCAACAATAATCACGCTGTCAAAAACAACAGCCACAACAACAACAACAACAGCAGCAATATCTATAAAGCGCATAAGATAAAGAGCAAGGACATCAACAGTATCGATCGTAATTACGATCGTAATAATTAATATTTTTTTAATATTTATAAATGTTCTTTTTTAATTTGCGAAAAATTAAAAGCTTTAAAAATTTAAAATTTTAATTTTAATTTAAATCTCATTTATGGGCTCATTCTATTCGTTTGTAATTCATGCACATGCATTTTTTATGTTTCTTGGAATATTTAATGAAACGCATTTGCGCAGCAAAAGCGAAATGGATTTTTAACAACCATAAACGCACACAAGCATACATACCTGACTACATTCAGCATTTCAGACGTAGTCGTTTGCATTGAAATTCCTTGCTTGTAATGACGTAATAATATTTCATCAAAAAAGGAATGAGTTCAAGATCAAACTTCTGAAGCTGAAACAGCACGTTTTCTCCCGGCTTCGGATTAACCTTGAATTGTCAATACGAGTATATGACTATCATTATAATCTTTTAATCGATTGGTATGCATTTGCCTTCTTAAAAGTTACTTTCAGAAAAATAAATGACGGCATTTGCAATCTCGCACGCACGCTAAAGTTTCTACTGGGTCAAGCTAGTTGTTTTATGAGCAAGAAACCACGTGGTGAAAAGTCTGTTATCGAAGATCTGCACCATAAAGAACGAGAACCAATTGCGACTTTCTTTACCTTAGTCCTGTGGTGAATATCAAGTATGCAGGTGGAGTGTGTACGAGATATACAAATGATTCCATGCGTAGTTTGAATTGTGTAGAAACTATCAAGTCTGGTTTTCATGGCATTGCTAGCATTTTAAAGAAAACAAATTGCACATTTATTGTGGTAAAATAAATTTTAAAGTCACGCAAACAATTTTACCAGAAATAGTTCCGACGTCTCCGGCTGTTCCAGGTGCGACCATCCATTTTGGTACCATCCGTGTAAACATGGATGTCTTGTTCCAGTACTCTTGGCAGCTTAGCCCATAACCGCCATCGCCTTAGTAGATATGGTGGCACTGACGCTTATGCAACATGATCGGAGCATTTTTTCCAGTGACTTCTCATTGGACCTTTTTTCCTATTTACTCGGCCACACAACCGACGCTTTTGTAAGTGTTGGAAGCATTA
Organism: Physocephala rufipes; assembly: GCA_963966595.1. Taxonomy (NCBI): domain Eukaryota; kingdom Metazoa; phylum Arthropoda; class Insecta; order Diptera; family Conopidae; genus Physocephala; species Physocephala rufipes. Next base: position 36,607,368 of record OZ016502.1, on the reverse strand, counting down.
TGCTCAAATAGACATTTGATTATTTCATGTTTTAGTCGCCACCTTGTGCCTCTACAACGTTTGCAGATAGATTTTTTCATATCCTGGAATATTCAGCGACACTCCTAAGCACTATTTCTTACTATTTCTATAGAAATAAAATAAGAATAAAATACAAATAAAATATTTGTATAATACAAATAAAATATTTGTATAAATACAAATAAAATATTTGTAAAATATTTGTATAAAATTATCCAGAACTGAATATAATTGAAAATATTTCATCAATTGTAAGATTTGTGTTCAAAAAAGTTCGAAATGTTTATTTCGATGATAAAATTTTGAAATAAACTTTTTACAAGTATTCCAAAACAGCCATCCAGTCGACCTTGAGTCGAGGGTTGAGAGTTGAGAGATTACAATATGTTCCATGTCTATTAACTGCTGCTGATCGTTGTCACTCCCCCCTTTGTATAACAAACAGATAATGGATCGCTAGAGACGAGATAATAAAAGTGTCAAACGTTGAGACCTTTCTTCTAATATCACTGAACGGCTGCAACCCTAGCTCATCTGAAGCGGAACAAGTGCAGACAATCGGTGGAAAATTCAATTTTACTTCGGCTTCGAACGATTGTTCGACGAAAATACTTTAAAAAAATCAACCCCTTCCTTGAAGGGAACTGAATTCGTGCGTGTTGTTGAGGGGAATCAATGAGGTGACTTTGGTAAGTTAAAATAATCGAGAGCGTGGGACTGCTTTAACCCTCTTCTATTAGCTCTCATCTTCTTCTTCCCCGTCTTGTTCAATGCAATCGTGGCACACGCAACATTAAACTAAGACACAATTTTGACTTCTGATTATTCCGTTCTGGCTTCCATTCCGTGAATTATTCAGCGAAAGGTTTATGTGTATATGACGGTATTGGAAGATACCGACCAGAGAAAGGCGATGTCATGCGTTTGTGCCGTGGGTGTGAATCATAAAAATTAAAGTTTATTAATTGAAATTAATAATGATGGCTGCGGCGACGGCATACGAATGAGGAGGCTGGGAATGAAGAGGTTGGGGTAGTAAATGAGAGGAATCTCGGTCTCGGACACGAATATTTTAGGTTGATACGCTACAATTTTAGGAAAGGTAAGAGAAAATAAATTTTCGAAGTAAAAGCTTGTCAGGCTTTTGTTTTGACGAGACCAAAATTGGGAGAGTTTTTAGCTGTTTCATCATCTTTCAATATCCATAAGTGATCTTTCAATAAAATAAAAATAAAAGCGAAAGTAGAAGAAGAAGATCAAAATCAGCATTAGCGATTCGCTTTTAAACAACAGAGAGATCAAGAAAAAACCGGTGACGCTCCTACGTGACATTTTTCTAGGTCTTCAGAGAATGGGAGATTTTATGTACGTCGGTAATTTGCAGATGTCGCTGTTAATAAAATTCAACAATTATAATTTTTCTATGTTTTTATCGCGAACCTTACCTTTCTCGCAACAATAACGTGGCTAACGAAATTGGCTAAAATCTGTCAACGGTTTCTAAATGATAATTACCATTTTTCCATTAATTACGCTTAACTCTCCTTCCCCCTGTACGCTTAACTATACTCCTTTCTCCAACTCGCCATTTTCTTCTTTCTGTTTATGCATTTTCGAGAAAACGTCGCCAGCTGGTTTTTAAAATAAAAAGAAAGCAATAAAGTTAGAAAACAATGACAGGGTCTGAATCAGTATTCGAATTTTACGTAATGAATCGTATGCTGCTTTTCTGCAAAATTAAAAAAATAGCAATCAATTTCTTAAATCGTGAATCTTTCAATTGTTGAGAACAATTCGAACGCCTTAACGAAACTCAAAAGAAAAAGGGGTACAGGGTGGGACATCAATAGCCATTTAAATCAATGACTATTTTTGTGATAAGCTTCAACAATTTTTGCTATTTTTTATCAGTTTCTCTAAACCGGAAGTACCCATTTTATGGTTTTATTTCCTTTTTTTTAAAATTGTTTTCATTTTAAAATTCAAAATGCGTTCCAAATATCGTAATGATAACCGAGTAGAATGGAATGCTGGCACTCATTTAATAGAAAGAAAAATAGAGCACTTTTTTGAAAAAGAACGAAACCATTAAAGTTACCGTTAAGATAAGAAAAGTCCTTTGTTCGTTTCGGGTCAAGAAGAACAAAAAAAAGTATGTGTGAATAACGATCATTTATTTTCCAATTTTTCGCTTTATTCGATTTCTAATCCATTCTGCAACTTCCTCCCCTACTCCTTCGCCTTTAATGCTTCTGTTTATTTAAAGCATTTGAGAAGCGTGTGTGTGATAACACTATTTATCACCGACGGTATTAAGAGTGTGAGTGTGTGTCCACATATGGTTTCCTTATTTCATTCCTTTGGGGACATCCTTTATAATTTATTCTGTACTGGCGTTATTTTTGAGAACTTAAATCGATTTCTTTTCAAACGCGAAAATAATTTAAACCGATTTTCGATTTATATATAAAAGAATTGTACATTTACCGATTCTCCTGCAGATTTGCTTCTTCATTTAATTCGTAACAAGACAGTTATGAAGCGACGATTGTGAGAGCATTTTCTTTATCAATAATTCAAGTAATCAATTTTTATCGTTTATTTAATTAGTGTAATCCTTTTCTTCTTTTATTTTATTTCCTCTAATTTGATTTGTCTTTCTCGTAACGATCGAATATTGCGAAGAATTATAAGAAAATTTCTTGTTCATCAAATCATTTCAATATTTTTGCAATAATTTTTGTTCTTACGAACTCTACCGGAAATTGTAGTTATTTCCTTTAGCAGTCACCCAGCCAGTCATTCATAAAATTTTTTCAATATCCTTAGCCGTCAATTCTTACTCAGACTTAGAGTCAACCACTGATGAATCCTCACGTGATCTATCAATTTCTGTAACGATTGAATCCAACGCATTCAATATTTGGTACCATCGCACTACTATCACAATCGCGGGGTGGGGGGCGGGTAGGCAGTTCGATTCGATTAGAACGGATAAAGTTTTAATGTTGATACTTCCGTGACAGTAATCAATTTATGCTCACATTTCTAGACCCATCCACCTTCCATCCTTTCCTTTTGTAACCGTCTCTTCAAAGGATTCACTGCCTAGAATGCGAGGTTTTCGATGTATGGGAGGGGTTGGAGTATGTGCGATGTGTGTTCGGTATGTTCATGCGTTCGTGCACACGTTCCGGAACAGAAAATCTTAACGATTTGTGCAGTTTATTGGTAGCGTTTTTTTTTCGTGGCGAGAAGCTACGATTTTCGGCGTAGTTGGAAGCCGCATTTTCCTTGGCGAGGGCAGAACGGAGGGAAGGAAGGGTGGAATACAGGGCGGGATAATCAATCTTCGTGTCTAGTCTATCCGTCAATTAATTTTTCGGCACATCGTAGCATTCATTCGAAGTATATCCGGTTATTAAATTCATAAAGATTTTCGAAGAGAAATCCTTTTTGAGTTTAAAAACTTTTTCGATTTGGAATTTGGATTGGACGAAGTTGCGGCTCGTATCATTTAATAAGCACGTAAGATATCCTTATTTTTCTCTATATTACACTGCTCTTTGTCTCACCTTTACTTCACAGAACCCAACGGAATATTACCCAAAATCCATCCAGAAATCGTGTAATGTACAAACAAGTTTTACTTGAACTTGACCATACCGCATTAGTCGAGTGCCTTAGCTTCCGATTGAGCCAATTGTGAAAGCAATTGGGTCCACTTGCGTCGGGTTTAACTCTCCACCCTCTAACTAGTTTCATGATTGCATTCAACCGTTATGAAGTAATGAGGTAACAATATTGGATTGAATAGGGCTCGAAGGCCGCTTGGTGGTCGGTCGTCATGATGCGTCAGCAGGGGTCAAGTACTGAAATTGATGTTTCGATTATGATTTATCGACTTCGATACGGTATTCATCTCAAAGCACCCCCCAGCACTGACCAATCTTTTGGCATTTGCGGAGGTGTCAATGGTTTGCCGTCAAGTGAATTAGCGTAAAACAAAAACTGAATCAAAAATTACACAAAATGCATAAAAGCGGGAGATGATGATGATGACGAAGAAGAAGAAGAAGAGTAAAAACGGTTACTTTCTCAGAAACCACATAAGTGTTTGCTGTGGCTTTTTTCACCATTGCCGCATTTTACGAAGGTAATTCAACATCATCGTCATCATAATTACCGTCACCATTATCATCATAATAATCAACATCTTAACCACAATTATCTGAATAATTGTTATCGCCAATATTTTCATAATCCTAATCATTATTATGATCATCATAATCGTCATCTTTATCAAAATCACTAACATCCTTGTAATATTTTTATTGCTATCGTCATCACATTGTTATGCTCGCCCCCCCACATGCGTCACCATTTCATGCGACCCTCCTTCGTTTTTATTCTTCATTCGCTTGTAATACGATTGCATTACGACATGTTACGACACGGCCTCGTCGTTTGAACGAGGGTTGAGCGAAGCATATCGTTTATCTTCCCTAATGACGTGTGAATCTGCTGCGATTGAAAGTATGCCAGATTCACCAGATTGCCAGATTGTGCAAAAAATTCTGAATTTTTCAATTACGAAAGAAAGATTTGTTTCAGTGATTTTTTTTGTTTTTGCTTAATTTACTTCAAATTGTTTATGACAATTTAATATTAATGTTTCAATGAAGAATAATTAAGTCGTTTATTTTGAAAATAGTTTAAATGGAATTTATGAAGAAATATTAAAAAATAATCCAAACATTTTCATGTCATTGTTTTCATGAAGCTTATCTATTGACAAAAAATGAATGTAAAAAGCTAAAAAAGAAAAAATATTTATTATTTTATTATTAAAAGATGAATTTTAGAATATTCCGAATACTGTAAAGGATTCAATACATCAATAACGAATTCTAAAATATGTAAATTGAAAAAAAAACAGTCCTTGAAAGCGAATTCAATTAAGAATATTCTCTTAAACAAATTTTTTATATAAAAATAATTTTTTCAACACTTTAGGGTAAGACGATTATGACTATTTACGATTATGAGTATTGTCCAGTTTTATTCCTTCCGAGCTTGAAGGGCAAGCTTTTAGAGTCAAAAATGAATCCAAAGACTAATCTTCGTTGGCAATTCTTGTTCGATTTTAAGAGTTTTGCGAATACGAAATTAATTCTTTTTAAACTTTTACTGAATTAAATAATTATTGCTTACCTCAAAAAAAAATTCAAAACACTAAGGATTCGGTTTTAAGCTGAATTATTAACAAATGGTATTAATCGAAAATTATATTAAAAAGGTATTAATCGAAAATCTCGCTGCTTTAAAGGACTTAAAAGGCCTTTGTGCAATAGATTTGATTTCAAGCAAATCCAGCTTACGAGCAGGATCTTAAGGCTTATTCAAAGAAAATATATCTACCAGTCACCACCACTGAATTTTTTTGTCCTCTAAAAAAAAGTCTAAAACAAATAAGAATACAAAATAAGTACATAAGGATATCGCTAAAGAAATAAATATTTTAATATAATTTCGACAATAAATATTAATAAAAACGTGTGTGGCTCAACCTCTTGGATTCTTGGCAAAAAGATCCCCTTCATTTTATCGTACATGCATTTTTCGTTACACACGCACGTTTGCAAAAAGAAAAGCAAAAAAAATCGAGATGGCAAAAAGCTTGCGTGTAAAATTTTGCAAAACCGCAAAGTGTCACAATCAAAGGCACAGGCACACATACACACACGCATACACATAAACACATATACAGTCAGTTTCGTCTCCGTTGGTTCGTCTTTTATTTCTTTGCAGGCCTTTTAACAAAGTTTTGGCGCGTGGCCTTAAGCTAAACCGTTAATACCAATGTTAGACTGACAGAAAAAAATATATATTTATTTATTTTTCTTTTATTTAATTGTAGCATGTTGGCAAGGTAGCGGGTAAGGATATATGCCTTTTATATATATATATCGTTTGATAAAATCATTTATCAGAAGACTTTCCTCAGCCTTCAACATCTTGTCCATGATTTGAGCAACAATTTGTTTTAATTGTTATTTTTTTCATTTAATTATTAGAATTGAAAAAATGTTTCTTTAAGAACTAAAGTGCAGCTGAAAAAAATCGGAGATTAAAAAGGTATTCGTGTTTGTTATTCGGTATGAAAGAGTTTTCCAATTGGAAGAGTGAAGTTCCAGGTAAAGGATCTATTAATAAAGCTTTTAAGTATATTAACCCTTGGATGACAATTTAGTACAAAATGTCCGTAATCGAATCGCTTTTGTATTGATTGTGATCCTATACCCAAATTATTCTCGGTGAGGTCCAAAGTTTATCATTTATCTTTTGGTGTTTTGATAATGATAAAATTTTATTATAATTGAGATTATTTTGTAATTATTAAACATATTAAAATTTATTCAAAATAAGTCAAAAATGTGAGAAAAATTATGTCACCGCCAATTTATCCCAAAGCAGTCCAAAACATTATATCCATGTCTGAGCTATGGTTCGTTGGATATTTTTTAAATCGTATGAAACCGCTGTATTTTTTATAAATACATACGATCTATTTCAATTTTTATTTATGTAAAATTATTTGCTAAAGCTTGTTTTAATATACCGGTGTGAAGTTAGCACACGGCAAATTCGGCCACTCAGCACACGGCAAATTGAACGAATTGGCCGTCATGCTCGCTTTGATTTTGTGGTGAAAACATGACGAAATTAACCATCGTGTAGGTGAATTTAAAATATTTTTTGATAATTCAACAACTAAATAAAGTATCCAAACCATATTATTTTTTTATTTGGGATGAAAATTGAGCACGACAGATGAATGTATGAATGTATTACCGACTGATTGAGAATTAATATTATCGGACTTATGAATCAAACGGTAGGAAAATTACTAATGCTGATCTAATTTTTTTCATTATAAATATATAAATATAAATATAATAATTATAAATATAAATATATATATTTATATAAAAAATATAAATATATAAAAATGTATAAATAAACGAAATAAAAATCAAAGTGAAAATTAGTCTTGCTTTATACTCTCGGAGATCCTGCTCTAGAAGTTTTTATTATTGGTGTTTATCAGCAAAAACCAATATTAGGAGGATATTCATTAATCAAAAATGTTTATGTTTCTCTTCGTCTGACACTATATGGTTGCGTATGAATAATAACTAAAAAAAGTTTGCTTCTTCGAATAATTCGGTGCTGTTGTGTTTGTTATGTAGTTTTGCAGAATTTTACAAATTTTGTACAATTTCAACGATGTATAATTTAACTGTACATATACTTTATATATAGCCTCTTACAACTAAACTCTTTTATTACATAACAGTATTATTAACTTATAGAAAATGAAAACTAAATATAGGAAATTATATACTTTCATAAACAAGCAAATATTGCCAGCGACATCTAATGCACAACAAAATTTGATTCACTAGATGTCGCCACAAATAGTAGTCATAGCAAAATTAATTTTTGAGCATATCCCACAACCTTCGACATCGTGGTGGATATACTGTCCATTCAAAAATGATTCTTTAAATCAACATATAATGATATTATGCGGCGAACTGCATTATTAAGTAAAGAAAAGTTATAAGCTATTAGTCAAATCAAATAAAATTTAAGCTATATAAAACATATTTCAATTTATTCAGGACATTTCTGCGATTAATTTGAGACCTCTCCCATCAAATTTCTATCGACTCGATTTGAGATATTTCAATTTAATGGTGAATATCATCTCATATCATAGGTCGAAGTTAAATCTCTATAGAAGTTGCAAATATAATTTAAGCTAAATGAGATCTATTTTACTTAATTCTCGACATCCTTACGAACATTTTGAGACCACTTTCATCAAATTCCTATCGACTCGATTTGAGATATTTCAATTTAATGGTGAATATCATCTCATATCATAGGTCGAAGTTAAATCTCTATAGAAGTTGCAAATACAATTTAAGCTAAATGAGATCTATTTTATTTAATTCTCGACATCCTTACGAACATTTTGAGACCACTTTCATCAAATTCCTATCGACTCGATTTGAGATATTTCAATTTAATGGTGAATATCATCTCATATCATAGGTCGAAGTTAAATCTCTATAGAAGTTTCAAATATAATTTAAGCTAAATGAGATCTATTTTATTTAATTCTCGACATCCTTACGAACATTTTGAGACCACTTTCATCAAATTCCTATCGACTCGATTTGAGATATTTCAATTTAATGGTGAATATCATCTCATATCATAGGTCGAATTTAAATCTCTATAGAAGTTGCAAATACAATTTAAGCTAAATGAGATCTATTTTATTTAATTCTCGACATCCTTACGAACATTTTGAGACCACTTTCATCAAATTCCTAGCGACTCGATTTGAGATATTTCAATTTAATGGTGAATATCATCTCATATCATAGGTCGAATTTAAATCTCTATAGAAGTTGCAAATACAATTTAAGCTAAATGAGATCTATTTTATTTAATTCTCGACATCCTTACGAACATTTTGAGACCACTTTCATCAAATTCCTATCGACTCGATTTGAGATATTTCAATTTAATGGTGAATATCATCTCATATCATAGGTCGAAGTTAAATCTCTATAGAAGTTGCAAATATAATTTAAGCTAAATGAGATCTATTTTATTTAATTCTCGACATCCTTACGAACATTTTGAGACCACTTTCATCAAATTCCTATCGACTCGATTTGAGATATTTCAATTTAATGGTGAATATCATCTCATATCATAGGTCGAATTTAAATCTCTATAGAAGTTGCAAATACAATTTAAGCTAAATGAGATCTATTTTATTTAATTCTCGACATCCTTACGAACATTTTGAGACCACTTTCATCAAATTCCTATCGACTCGATTTGAGATATTTGCATTGAAGCGCAGGCCGAGGATTAGAGCTGGAGACGGCGAATTACGCACATCCAGCACACGGCGAATTCAATAAATGCATCTTTTGAGGCAAGCGTTTGATAGAATTAACCAGCTGTTAGGTTAGCGACAAAATGTTTGAAAGTTTAACAGCAGATATATTTCGGGTGCAATTTCCGCACCACCCAGTGGGGTATGCACTTTTGGCGCGTTACCGATTTTTTTAGGTGTTCGGTTCCCCTAGAGGCCTATTACCACCTATATACCTAACTCATGTATAATTTATGAGGAACTGGAAATATTGATTGAAATTTATGCTAAATAAGCGAAATTTCCAGTAACTCGTACATAGTTTTTTATATACAGAACTTAATTTACATAATAAATTGCAGTATGAACTCGATGTGACACTCGAATTAAACCAAAATCAAAGTACATTACTTTAACATTAACATAACTGTATGCTAAAATAAACTCGTCAGTTAAAAGCAATAAATATGAACTCAATTTTCTACAACAAACAGTCTGAAATTAAAAAAAGTTAAACGCTTATCACAAACGCCTAATTAAAAGATAACCAAGACCATAATTAAGCAACAGGCATTGTGGCGACATAATAAAGAACAAAAATTTTTAATTTAAGTTTATCATAAAGTGATTAAATGAGAGATAGTGTGGTGCACATAAAATAATTAATATACATTTCTCGCAATCGAACCCATATTAGATATTAATGACATTAAAACAGTAGGAAAATGCATGCACTTAAAAAACAAACCTTCTGTAAAACGCCCATCGCCACTTCCGCTTTGTACAAATAAAATACTTTTCTCAAAGTTTCCTTATCTTTCCAAATCTCCATAGTTTCCATTTATTCCTTTTTTATAATTTATCCTTTTCCATTATGCTTTTTATCCAATTTAAATTATTTTCCTTTTACTTCCAAATTTCCATCTATTCCTTTTTTATAATTTATCCTTTTCCATTACGCTTTTTATCCAATTTAAATTATTTTCCTTTTACTTCCAAATCTCCATCTATTCCTTTTTTATAATTTATCCTTTTCCATTATGCTTTTTATCCAATTTAAATTATTTTCCTTTTACTTCCAAATCTCCATCTATTCCTTTTTTATAATTTATCCTTTTCCATTACGCTTTTTATCCAATTTAAATTATTTTCCTTTTACTTCCAAATCTCCATCTATTCCTTTTTTATAATTTATCCTTTTCCATTATGCTTTTTATCCAATTTAAATTATTTTCCTTTTACTTCCAAATCTCCATCTATTCCTTTTTTATAATTTATCCTTTTCCATTATGCTTTTTATCCAATTTAAATTATTTTCCTTTTACTTCCAAATCTCCATCTATTCCTTTTTATAATTTATCCTTTTCCATATTTTGACAAACAAGGCACACAAAATTTTTCTCTGAAAAATTAAAATCTTTTGCAAAGTGGTGCCGAGAGAGTGCGCAACTTTGATGGACTATATAACTACATACATCGCAGTATACCCAGTTCTGTAAGCAATCATTTTTATCGCAACAATATAGACAATAATCTTCCCCACTTGAATTTGCCAATGAGATATTGGCTAGTTTTGATCTGTATGTCGTGGCATTAAATGTCTTTGGTAACCTTGTATTTGATAGGAAATATTCCGCATAGTTCAGCACCTGATACCCGCAACTCCAGTTATCCTTCTGCATGTAGTTAGTTTGAGCTGATATCGTTTCCCACGTTTTATTCAATAGCGGATTTGTCCAATTATTTGTGTCTGCCACTTGTGTATATAATTTGGCGAACTCTTTGAATCCTTCACTGAAATTATTTTCCCGATTTTTTTGGGCATTCTTTTGTTGGGGATCATAAAATATTATTTTTTCCTTGTCTATATCGATTATACCCAAGCACCAATGTTCGGTAATGCATACGGGCATTATTAGAAAATTTGTTGCGTCATTTAGCTCCATATAGGTCGGAAAATTGGCTGCCAATGTATTCTTCTCTACTTCCGATTTATTGTGCAAATCGATAATAAATTTGTCGCTTATAATGGGATTTATATATTGCGCTTTTTCCACACACCCATTTTGTATATATATGTCGATAAAATAATTCATATGGAAATCATCCAACCATTTTTCCCTGTGCTGTGAGCTTTTGGTTATTAGCACTTCGTAATCCATTTGTCTAAGTATGTAGTTGTAGGGTTGACCATTAAAGGATAAGCCGGATCTGCCACATACAAAGAAATTTCCTCCTACAATGCTGTTTTTAATCTTTTTATATCTTTCTGCATTTTTGATAATTCCGTTCGCATATTTTATAAGTCTGTTGGCTTCAGCTTCTTGATAATGTAATGACTTCAATCTGTGATCATTTAGCAAGGTTCTAATATTACTCTTGCTAAAATGTGTCAAATTTTGAGAGGATTTTGTTACTTTATTTTTCCTTGCCCAACACTCTTCTTCGGCAGGATTTATATCAATATTACGCTTGGATGCACACCTCTTGTTTGGGATTTTAAGCTCTATTTCCGTACATACATAATTAATTACATCCTTAAGCAGTTTCACAAATCTACCTAATTTGATTGGTAGCTTTCCTATTGCCAGATTAGATCCAATACAATGTGTTTTAATCTTGTTAAAATGTCCCTCTATTCGTCCATTTGTAAAATGAACTTTTTTGGAACTATCGTAATTCTTCCCATCATTTATGATATTGCTCCATAGAGGAAGGTATGAAGCATATCTTTTAATGAATATTTCCAGGAATTCGGGACAATAGAATTCATTACTCTTTAATTCTTTCTTGTCTTTGTTACCTAATTGCAATTTTTGGGAGTTACATATATTTTTCATATCCTGGTAATATTTGCTGTTTTTATATAGTGTTTGTGTGGCCTCGTGAATTCCTCTATTTTCCATGTCGATTTCCTCTATGACCGAATCTCCTTCTGTACATAACTGCGCCAATGTTATCAAAGTCTCTTCGATGTCATTGTCCATTGTCTCACTTAGCAGAAGTTTGCATAATTGCTGAAACCATATTTTTAATTTTCCGTAATTTTTCTCGTCATATGCGTACGAAATCAACTCCTTTATTATTTTCGCCTGCTCTTTTTTAAAGTGAGCATTTATTTCCTTCGCCAAATTATGCTGGAAATGTGATACGCATAATTTTATGACCATATAGTTTTGAATAGTATTCTGGTCTCGAATAACTAACTCGTACGATAAATTTATGTAATCCATTAATTCCATTTTGTTGAAAGCAAGACAACTTGCATTCAAAAACGCCATACTTAAATCTGATATTATGGTTGTAAACAATGGCCAAGCGTTAAGCTGTATGCATTTTTCCCTAAATGATGATAACCAATATTGAATAGAATTTTGGTCATGCAGACATGCTATTCTTTCGGACACTGCCATAGTTCTACCATTTGGAGTTTCCATAACAATGGCATAATAGTAGATCCTGCGACCGGCTTCTGGCATATCTCTTATTATGCCTCCGGTGGCGTCAATATGGCCAACAACGTTCTTGTTCTCTAAACATAACTTGGCACATTTTATTTGCCGGTCGCTATATAAATGCATATCCAATTTTTTTGATAACTTTTGTATGTACATTTGGCCTGTTTTCTCTTCTTCGTCCATTATTTTCGATACGTCTTTATAGTCGTTGTTGTCCAGATCTCCATCATTGATGGCTTCGCTCCTTACCTTCCTAATTGTAGCGTCCGAATATATATTTTGTAAGTTCTTTTCTTCTGAAAGTAATTTTTTGTCGCATTGCTCTATTGCTTTTTGGCGATATTCTTGTGGATAAATATTTAGCAAATGGTCTTTTAATAATTGTCTCTCTTTGCCACGTATCTGCCCTGCTATCGGAAATTTGTGATTCTTTTGTCCTTTACATTCAATTGATATTAAGACATGTTCGGCATTTGGAAGTGGCTTTGGTATATGTAACGTAAACTGTCTACAATTTTGATGTCTGCACACTAACATAATTAAATACAGGTATTTAATTTGTTTTTGCTTTCGTTTTGATGCAAGCACACATGACGTAATTCGCTCCATTCGTTGCCTTAGATGAAATAAATAATCCTTAGTTAGCTCGCCGGTGTCTTTGCTTACAATTTCATAAAATTCGGATAAGGATAATTTCAATGTAAAGGTAGTTTGATTTTCGGTGTTGTCTTTTAAACTGCTTTCTTGTTCGCGAATGCAGCTCTGTTGAATCGAATCCGTGTTTGATTCGAGGTTGCATTCCTTAAATTCGAAAGTTAAAGAGGGACTAGAAACTATAGAACGTTCACCCTCTGGTTCGTTTTGTGAAGAACTTATATCTTCATCTGAAAACATAGACGAAGCCGAGTTACTATCCACGTTTTCCATACGAGGTACAGAGTTTTCATCAACACCTCTCGATTCGTTCACCGCAGGTAGCTGATTTTCAGAAGGATGTCTAACTTTTATGTAATTTTCTAATATTAAAGTTCTTATTTGAATAAAGTGTTTAATATAATAGTTCCTAATATGGGCTAAATCACGATTATTAGTATATGAAAAAAAAGGGAATTTAGAGCAAAATTTTTCTAATGTAGTGTTGCTTAAATATGGTCTATCAATTTTAAGTAAATCTTCTTTGCATTCCTGCAAACATGCCACTAGGTTTCTTGCAAATTCGTCTATGGAAAGACATTTTCGGGCAATTTGTTTCTCCTAAAAATAGAAATATTACCTAGTATTACGGCAAGGGTTGGTAGCGTAATTTAGAATTTTAACATCTTAAATAAAAAACCTTAAAAACAAAATCTTGGGAGATAAACAAATAAAATATATTAAAGGAAAAAATTGGAATATTTAAAAGTCTACTTTATTATTTATCAAATAACAAAAAATGAATATATGGAGCATATTTTAAGATATTCATATTCGCAAATTGTATTTTGTAAGTTGTTTTAATGAAACATTACTTCTGCATCAAACAGAAGAAAGCTTAGAAAAGAGTTCGATCCAGCTACTTTGTATTTAAGCTGCGCAAATAAATAGAGATTTAAAATGATCATTTTATTGACCAAATCAAATGAAAGAAAGGAAAAATTAGTAGTTGGCGGTTTTCTTTACAATTTAAAAAATATTCTCAAAATACCTACTGAATTTACACAAAAATCAAAAATTATAAGAGATGACAATAAAAGAAATTTGACAATAGAGCTTCATTCGCTTAGTAGGTTTTATGAAATTTAAATTAAGAAATTACAGTGACATGAAACTTAATCAATTGCCTTATTTAAATTGGATTATAATAGTTTGTAAATTTCCGAATAATAGATTAAAAATATTAGAGAAAAGTTGCGAATTTGGTTCAACTTGGTCAGTATAAAATAAAATTAAAAATACACACCTTTCCTCAGAATATTTGGCATATAAGCTGTAAGAGGTAACATAAAATCACATACCTTTCGAGACATGCCATTAACACTTTTTTTGCCTGATTCCATATTCGCATTCATTTCAGAAACCTAATATATAACATACCACTATAATCGGAGTGCTATATATGTTTTTTTTTAAATTGCAAAAATTGTAGATATCCAAAGATAAACATTTGTACACATATTTTTCACTTTGGAATAGTACAATTATTATGGTTATGATTAAAATACTGAAATTATTAAATAACCGTGATATTAAGTAAATCATTTTAATGAAAATGATTCACCTCACTGGCCATTAGACAATATAAGCGAGGACAATTTTTTTTGATTCCATGAATTTATGTAGTGGTTTATGTCTCTGGCATAATGTTACCCAATATTTGCACCAGCTTCATATCTTCAGACCTAAGTGAAATAAAATAAATTCTATTGTGGTTCGTTAATGAACCGTTATTTTCCAGAATTTATCTTCCTATGTTTTGCTTTTAGGAGTTTTTTAATAATTTCAGATTTGTATAACATATCCGTACTTACGTGATGTATGAATAATAACTATTGACGATTAATAATTAATTTCAGTGAAATTAAAATTGACACTAGGTATTCAATAAATGTCCAATTTATATTATTAATTCGCACAAGCAAAATCAAATCTGATCAGTTCTCACTCACTCAGTCTATCGCAATGCTTCCAAAATGTTTTTGTTGGAATAAGTCTCCAATTAGAAATAGTCAGAAGAGTCTACAGTCTTGAGACCATCTCACAGAGAATAAAGTGAAACAATTTCATTTTAATTTAACTTATCTTCACATATACAAAAAGAAAATATATATAAATCAAATATCATCAAATTTTTAGTATATAAATTAAATTTGTTGATTAGAAATTAAAAGACATTAAAATCTAAATTATTTCAAAATCCTATATTATAAAAATTGTAACATCGAAGCAATTTTTTATTTGAGGAGAAACAATATCAAAAATTCCTTCCGGCGAAATAGGCTGTGATACCTGCGTCTGTGTCCCGTGTTCTAATCCAGATCAACAGAATTCTTTAAAATATGTTTAAAATTTTTTTAAAATTATTTTTTTCAGTATTTCAATATTTTTTTATTAATTTTTAAATTTCAATAAATTTGAAAATATTAATTGAAAGCATAATTGTGTGATCAAGACTTAAACACTGGACAGAGGAAATTCATTCCATATTTATTGCTTTTAGTTAGCCACTCTATAATAATTGGGCTAATGTTAAAGTTTTGTTAATTTTAGTTTTATTCGAGCTTAACAATAAGTTCATTCTGTAATTTACGTTCTGTATGTAGAAAACTATGTACGAATTAGTGGAAATGTCCCTTATAATTTAAAACTAAAATTACCAGTTCCTCATGTATTACACGTGTATTAGGTATATAGGTGATAATAGGCCTCTCCATTAGGTGGTGCAGAAATTACACGAGAAGAATTTCTATTGTTGTTTTTAAAATTTTATCGTCTTGTTTAGGCTGTGATGCACTAATATATTCCCAAATTAAAGAAGAATATGGTTTGGGAACTTGCTTTCTCTTATCGAAGTCAGGAAAAACTCACCTAACAGCTGGTTAATTCTATCAAACGCTTGCCTCAAAAGATGCATTTATTGAATTCGCCGTGTGCTGGATGTGCGTAATTCGCCGTCTCCAGCTCTAATCCTCGGCCTGCGCTTCAATGCAAATATCTCAAATCGAGTCGATAGGAATTTGATGAAAGTGGTCTCAAAATGTTCGTAAGGATGTCGAGAATTAAATAAAATAGATCTCATTTAGCTTAAATTATATTTGCAGCTTTTATGGAGATTTAACTTCGACCTATGATATGAGATGATATTCACCATTAAATTGAAATATCTCAAATCGAGTCGATAGGAATTTGATGAAAGTGGTCTCAAAATGTTCGTAAGGATGTCGAGAATTAAATAAAATAGATCTCATTTAGCTTAAATTGTATTTGCAACTTCTATAGAGATTTAAATTCGACCTATGATATGAGATGATATTCACCATTAAATTGAAATATCTCAAATCGAGTCGATAGGAATTTGATGAAAGTGGTCTCAAAATGTTCGTAAGGATGTCGAGAATTAAATAAAATAGATCTCATTTAGCTTAAATTATATTTGCAACTTCTATAGAGATTTAACTTCGACCTATGATATGAGATGATATTCACCATTAAATTGAAATATCTCAAATCGAGTCGATAGGAATTTGATGAAAGTGGTCTCAAAATGTTCGTAAGGATGTCGAGAATTAAATAAAATAGATCTCATTTAGCTTAAATTGTATTTGCAACTTCTATAGAGATTTAAATTCGACCTATGATATGAGATGATATTCACCATTAAATTGAAATATCTCAAATCGAGTCGCTAGGAATTTGATGAAAGTGGTCTCAAAATGTTCGTAAGGATGTCGAGAATTAAATAAAATAGATCTCATTTAGCTTAAATTGTATTTGCAACTTCTATAGAGATTTAAATTCGACCTATGATATGAGATGATATTCACCATTAAATTGAAATATCTCAAATCGAGTCGATAGGAATTTGATGAAAGTGGTCTCAAAATGTTCGTAAGGATGTCGAGAATTAAATAAAATAGATCTCATTTAGCTTAAATTATATTTGAAACTTCTATAGAGATTTAACTTCGACTTATGATATGAGATGATATTCACCATTAAATTGAAATATCTCAAATCGAGTCGATAGGAATTTGATGAAAGTGGTCTCAAAATGTTCGTAAGGATGTCGAGAATTAAATAAAATAGATCTCATTTAGCTTAAATTGTATTTGCAACTTCTATAGAGATTTAACTTCGACCTATGATATGAGATGATATTCACCATTAAATTGAAATATCTCAAATCGAGTCGATAGGAATTTGATGAAAGTGGTCTCAAAATGTTCGTAAGGATGTCGAGAATTAAGTAAAATAGATCTCATTTAGCTTAAATTATATTTGCAACTTCTATAGAGATTTAACTTCGACCTATGATATGAGATGATATTCACCATTAAATTGAAATATCTCAAATCGAGTCGATAGAAATTTGATGGGAGAGGTCTCAAATTAATCGCAGAAATGTCCTGAATAAATTGAAATATGTTTTATATAGCTTAAATTTTATTTGATTTGACTAATAGCTTATAACTTTTCTTTACTTAATAATGCAGTTCGCCGCATAATATCATTATATGTTGATTTAAAGAATCATTTTTGAATGGACAGTATATCCACCACGATGTCGAAGGTTGTGGGATATGCTCAAAAATTAATTTTGCTATGACTACTATTTGTGGCGACATCTAGTGAATCAAATTTTGTTGTGCATTAGATGTCGCTGGCAATATTTGCTTGTTTATGAAAGTATATAATTTCCTATATTTAGTTTTCATTTTCTATAAGTTAATAATACTGTTATGTAATA
Source organism: Physocephala rufipes (assembly GCA_963966595.1). Taxonomy (NCBI): domain Eukaryota; kingdom Metazoa; phylum Arthropoda; class Insecta; order Diptera; family Conopidae; genus Physocephala; species Physocephala rufipes. The sequence continues at coordinate 36,589,481 of OZ016502.1, read as the reverse complement.
AAAGAGTTTAGTTGTAAGAGGCTATATATAAAGTATATGTACAGTTAAATTATACATCGTTGAAATTGTACAAAATTTGTAAAATTCTGCAAAACTACATAACAAACACAACAGCACCGAATTATTCGAAGAAGCAAACTTTTTTTAGTTATTATTCATACGCAACCATATAGTGTCAGACGAAGAGAAACATAAACATTTTTGATTAATGAATATCCTCCTAATATTGGTTTTTGCTGATAAACACCAATAATAAAAACTTCTAGAGCAGGATCTCCGAGAGTATAAAGCAAGACTAATTTTCACTTTGATTTTTATTTCGTTTATTTATACATTTTTATATATTTATATTTTTTATATAAATATATATATTTATATTTATAATTATTATATTTATATTTATATATTTATAATGAAAAAAATTAGATCAGCATTAGTAATTTTCCTACCGTTTGATTCATAAGTCCGATAATATTAATTCTCAATCAGTCGGTAATACATTCATACATTCATCTGTCGTGCTCAATTTTCATCCCAAATAAAAAAATAATATGGTTTGGATACTTTATTTAGTTGTTGAATTATCAAAAAATATTTTAAATTCACCTACTCGATGGTTAATTTCGTCATGTTTTCACCACAAAATCAAAGCGAGCATGACGGCCAATTCGTTCAATTTGCCGTGTGCTGAGTGGCCGAATTTGCCGTGTGCTAACTTCACACCGGTTTTTAATATTATGAACTAAATTGCAATGAAAATCAATACAGATTCTAAAATAGATTTCACCCTGAAAAAACAAGCTTACGCATTATTAATGCATAAATTACGCTACAGAGGAAGGGTGGGGGAATACATTACTTTTCAATGGAAATGAAAAATGAGTTTTGGGAAAAAATTATCCACATACTTCTAACAATTCGCCAAATACGGTGAGGTGAAATCAAATAAATCCTAATCAAATTTTGAGTTTTAAGGGATCACATTTTTCATTATCAACCCGAAAACGACTATGAGGATTATTTGTATAAAAATAGAGCTTACCAGATTTAGCTGAACTTTATTGACGGACAATAGAGTACACGAGTGTATCATACGGTAATCACATTTTGCTTGCTTCTACTTTATTTTTGTTAACGATTTTGTCATCGATAATAGAAACAATAACAAAAAGAATAACATAAGAAAATAATCTCTTGAGATCCGATTCGAAATGATTCGTTAAAGTAACTTGTTTATATTTGTAATATTCATGACCATGATTATCGTTGACTTTATTGATATCATTGCCGATCTTAGTTCTTGTCTCGTTCTCGTCTTTTTAGAATATTCACCTTGTTTGAGTGGTTTTGGTCATTTTTAAAGGCCTAGTCATTGACACAGAACCCTCTAGCTCCTTTTAAAAATTTGCCGCATACTTTTAGAAGGGGACACTCCCTAGATAAGGTCATAATTTAGCCACATGAGTACTCCTACACATAAACCGTAATCACGTAATCACTACAGAATCCTCTCAAGGACACTTAAAGTCTTTTAGAGCGAGGATAAAAACGTTAAGAAAAATACTAAATTGGTGCGAAAAAGTTGCTTATAAAATAGTCAAGGTATCAGAAAATAGGAATCTCATAAAAAATAATGATGTTCTAACAGAGAAAGGAATTCTCTCTTTCATCTTTTCAATGGAAATTATACAACGTAAGAAAATGTTACGTATTCATGTTTCAGAGAATTGACGAGTGTTTCATGAAGGTTTAATTGGAATGAGCTAGATTATTATGCGACTCTAATCCGGTTTATAAATATATTAAAATGTTATTCAGAAATCTTATCATAAGAGAAGTTATTTAACGATTCTACTCAGTGGCTTAGATTTCTGTGAGTTTTTAGAGCGTAAACCGCTCTATCGCTTTTTCGAAGGGAGCACAGAAGCCTTTGTGTCATCGTTAATTATTAAAGAAAAGGTTGTAATGAGATTTTGTTAAACTATACAATTATAAAATTATAAACTGATAATAAATTTTATTACCGTTTAGTTAAAATTGTAAAAATGTTAAATTAAATTCATAAAAATATTAAATAACGAAAAAAGTAAAAGAAGGAAGGAGTGATAATTTATATGGAGAAAATTTTTAACTCATTTCTTCCAAATTCACCAAAAAGTCGACGAAACTTTAAATTGTAGATTAAAGAAATTTGAGTGCGCTATAGAAATAAAAATAAAAATATTCATGTAATGAAGACCATGAATTTTTCTCAGCCATATTTCGCTTGAGGGTAATTCAGCCCCATGAATTTCGCCATTCTTCACGCCACTGATTCGTATTAGTAAATCTGCATAAAATTTCCCGATAACTGACTCCTTGCCATTATGACATTGAGCTTATTATCGGTACTAATTATTTATCGATATTTGAACGATTGGTCTGCACGCAATTCGCGATTAATCGGTACCGACCGATATATCGTCATATTTTTTGAAGCATTCCAATGAATCTTTAAAGAAGATTTGAAAGAAAAGCAACTAACGAATAACAAATGATAAGCGGCTAATTTTACAAACTTTCAGAAACTTTTCAGCTTTACACTTATATTGCCACTCCTACAATCTGTAAAAACTTCAAAGAATTTGTACATTTTTATTGAATTCATTGAACAGAAAGGAAAAGCGCTATGAAATATTCATCAATAATCATAATTATTTAGATTTACAAAGATTACACAGACGGACAACCGGACAGACGGCTGCAGCAGCGCCTTCACGGCATCAGCATGGCAGAAACCGCGTTGGAACGGCATCCAATGTAAAGTTATAAATAATCAATATCGAGCCACAAATAATCCGTTCATTAGCAGAAAACAAGTCGGCGGCAACTGCGGCTGATGCAATGAAACTGGTATCTGTCATCATTACGGTAACATTTTCTCCACTTACTCACCCATACACAAAAAGAAATCTTGAGAAAACACAAACGAGGGGATCCTAATACGAATCACTTAAATAATCCCCGGTTTAATCGAGAATAGAAATTAAATCTAAGTCTCTTAAGGTTCATTATAAATTTATATTAATTTGTTAAAAAAAAAAAACATATCTAATATACAACGAATCGTTGGACCGGTTGTAGCGCTTCATTCATTCAATTTTGCATTGATCGATATGAATATTAAAAACAAAATAATCGGATTGGAAAAAATATACGTCGATCTTGACAAAGTGATCACACACAAACTTACATTCATGCGTCTCTGTATAATCTTAACCCCTCTGTTAAGAAACCGGTTACCGAGCAGCGTTGTCTGATGGCTGTTTTGGCCGGTGCTGTCGAGTATTTAAAGGCACTGCGTTCAATATTTTATTGTTAGTAAAACTGTGAAGTTCTTTTAGGAAAGTTATCGATATTTTATTCAATATAAAATATTGTTTCTGTCTCTGTCGTGGCAGAATATTCTCTCGGTGTGTGATCTTTTTATACAATCAACCGATCAACGGCAATCAAATTGATTTATTTGTCATTCTTTCTTGTTTTAAATGCGCAATAATTGATTGGTGTCAATGTTAAGACCCTTTACGTCCACCGATGGAAAACAAAAACTGTTAAAGTCATTACGGTGCGTACGCTTTAACGATTGATTACTAAGTCTTCAAATCGATTTCGATGACATTGTTTTCTGATATAATTTTTTATTCTTTTCCAGTTTGTCCAAAAATCTCTCGTCCTGTAAAGGTTCCCGTACTGGGAACTCCGCGAACAATTTAGAGCTTAGTGTTCTAACCTTCATTCAATACGTGCCGTGATCATTCCTCAGAAAAGAGACCACAAGTGATTAACTTTAAGGAATTTCGTTTCGAGCTAATCCAGAGCTAAAACTTCTCATTTTGGACTTTTTGGACTGAATTCGGATGTTGAGTTCTATTTGATTCGAATTTCTATTGCATTGGATTTTATTGAAATTTAAAAAGAAAACAAAAGCGCTTAAAATGGTTGCCACGGAACGTTTCGAAAAAAACTGCCTCAAATCAACGGACAACACTAATGGCAATATTAGAAGCAATAACAGCATATCGGACAAACAAGTGTTAAACTACGCTAGGAATGGCAGCAGCAATAGCAGTCTGGGAAGCAGAAGCAGTAGCGACAGCGCCACGAGATGGAGTGGGAGTGCTTCAAATGATGACATATGGAAATTTAATAGGATGATTCGTGACAGACGTAACGAGTTTGACAGTCTTCATCACTCGTAAAAGGCAGGGCCTCTTCGAGAAGTATCGAGAAGCCGTTAATCCTTTCACACTCTTCCTATTGCTTGCAACATTTAATAAATAAGCGTTTATTATAAGTTAATTATGAATTAATTTTAAGTTAATTATGAGTTAATTCTGAGTCAATTGTATTTTGTGTTAATTTAGTATTAAGTATATTCGTAAGAACAAACTTGGTGATGTCTATAAAGGAAAATAATAACGTTTTTTTGTGATGACAATTATTCTTGTTGTTGTGTCGTTGCCAATCTTGTTAAGTTTTTAGTCAATTCAGTAATGTATTTATGCTAGAATGGTATCTCGAGACTTTCGAAGCCAAGTCGCTTTTTTCGAATCCAACCACAAATTTCCCAATTAGAACATCCTAAAAGGAAATCAGCCCCTAAACTCAGTAGTTGCTCATTAACACTTTATTAAATACTGGAATTCGTTTGTAATTGTAATATGTCCCTCCTCGGTCACCCCTTTCCTTCCCGCAATGATTCTGTTTGTCGGCCGCTTGTTCGCCTTTTTGCGAGAACCGCACAAAACTTGCTGGAATACACCCAAATTTATTCTTCCGAATTGATGACTCTGTAAAGCATTAAGGATTTACGTTCTCGCTATTGTTCTTGTTGTTTCTGTTGCTTTCTTTTGTTGGCCACGTGTTGCAGTCCTTAACTTATCGAGCAAAGTGTATCATTATCCTTGCTCCGAGCTTTTCCGGAAAAGGAAATGAAGTGGTTGATTCATCGTTCCGCAGCAGTGACGATAACAACAACAACAACTACAGCAAAAACAACATCAAGAACCACTACAATTACTTAAGTAATAGAGTTTGCTGTTTTTCCTCGTTCTCAAAAATGAAGATGGGACGATGTCTCTCTTCGTCTATCCGTCTATCCATCAGTCCATTGTTCTTTTTTGATATTTTCATTTTCATTCAGTCAGACATAAATTGAATCGAGTCGAATCGAATCTATAGAGACAGTCATAATTTAAGGAAGAGGGGAAAAAGAAGAAGAGGAGCGTGACGAATGAAGGAGTGTCAAATGATGTTGTCTAGCGATCTATCGAGTGACACGTGCTCTGGAAGTGTGCCATTAAACACTTTCAGTAGCGACCTCTAATGGCAATTCGTTGACATCAACACAAGTTTAAAATCGTTTTAAAAGAGAAAAAATTTATTGTTTTTTTTTTTTGGACTTTATTATTGGTGCTGTCACATTGAGCTGCTGCGAACAGCGAGCAACATATTGTTCGAACAAATAAATGTTCTTCGATTTATCACAGACAATCGCAAATGCTCACGTGACGTAATGTAATGTAACGTAACTATATTGCGGTCTAGAGAGGGGTCAGACCAATGGATGATTAAAATAAATTGAAACACAGCAAAACAACTGCCGAAGTGTCGACGGCAACGTAATGACCAAATGACCAACGCCCAACATTTGCAAAGAAACCGAACCAAATGGATGGCAGGATACTCACAGTCGAAAGCAAAACGAATCCTTTTCTCTTCTTCTTCTTTTATTCTCTTATCATTGCATCACTCACTTCGTCAGTGTATCATTAGTTACACGCCCGAAAATTATCGCCGGCATCTCCAAGGCCATTTAATCAAAGTGCCAGAAATTATCTTCACACAGAGGAGAAATGTTTTAAAGAGAGCTTTTGATCATTACGCTACGGGTGGTCGGCTCTTTCAAGCTCCAATTCTCGCCTTTAAAGACATTGGGCGTTCGCGCACGGACAACATACTTGCGTTGACAACACGAAATGTCTTTGGTTTCGCTTGATTTGATTTTCGACACGATGTTATCGTTTCAACGTCGTATTAGATACGTAAAAGCGTAAGGCGTTGATGTGACGGTACGTGATTGTAACGCTGTTACCGTGGTGCGTCATAATTAAAACATCTCCACAGGTGCTCGCTCTTTGCGATCTTTGTCAGAACTTTGTTGACAAAGTGTCATTTGCAAGGATTCCCTAACCGGATGGACGGATGGATAAATGAAAACGGCTACGACCAAACCAAGATAAAATCTCATAGAAGTATTCCGTTGTCATTGACCTGATGATAAGGGCGAGACAGGGGGCGAGGAGAGGAGAGGTGATAATTATGATTGGAGAAGAGCTTGTAATTAAGTCTGTTAAAATCTTTTGACACTCAATTTCGTCCGATGTCGTTTGAAAAAGGTTTCCCAGTGTTTGAAGACAAAGGTTGAAGAGAAGAGGAGGGGGGTGGCATTAGAATACTGTGGAAATTATTGAATTTAAGGTAAGTTGGGAAGAAAAATAATGACAGGAGTAATTGGAAAAAGATTGAAAATTTTCAATTTGTTCGAATTCTTGTTGAGACATGGTGAAAATATTTTGGATAAGGAAAAACAAAACTCTAGATACGATTTTTAGTGCAATTCACTTCTTATGGTTTGACAGATAAATCGTTAGAAGTAATAATATGAACTCGTTATTATCATAACGGTTTACTCGCCTATTTCAATTACCGTAAAATTAAATCACCCTTTGATGAAGTGACAAACATCTCACGTGTTGTCTGTCTTATTTGTCTCTGCTCTTGTGGGCGTTCCTTCCTTTGTTAGGGGATGCATATTTTATAAACGGATATGAGAGAAGGGAATATTTTCCTTCATCTTTTGAATCTTCGTCAATTTTTCAGCTGCTTTGTTTTTTTCCATTTTTTTTTTGTATTTTAATAGTAATTCGTTCAGACTGTCGTAGAATCAGAAATGAATGAGTGGGGAAGTGGAAGGCAAATCAAAAGGCAATTTTCGAGTTATCAAATTTTCAATTGTCGCGAAGCGAAACACGTTATTATTCTTCTGTTTCTGCTTCTGGCAGTATGTCTCGCGTTTGTCATTCTCTTCGTTTCCGACAGATGTTCCCGACTTACGAGAGAGAAGAAATAGATAGATAGATCGGTAGATAGATTGAGGGACGGGTGGGGAGATTGGGAGGAGGACACAGAGTGTGAATATTGCTCTTACATAACTTTTAGTCGCGCGCGTAGAATTAATTCGTTTCGAAATTTTGAAAGATTACCTAAAAGAGAAAAAAGTAGCAAAATCTGAGAAAAAAGGGGGTGTGAAAAGGCTCGTGGCAGAATAAAAGCAGCTTGTCGGGGGGCGCAACCTCTTCAGCAGATGTAACGGAGTTTTAACAGCTCTCTGCCATTCTCAAATTCCCGGACATGATAATGATTGTACTTTAACACGTTCACGCCGGGGCCGACTTTAATGTTTTTTGCTGCGAGGCGGCGCTTTAATAGGCGCCACGCTTCATCTGGCGGCACGCAATTATTTCCTTTTCAGACCTTCATAGGCGTCGTGTTTGCTCAGTAGTACAGTGAGGCTTATTGCTCAAGTAGTGTAACTCGTGCCGTTTTCTTATCCTGACCATAGATAGTTTCTGCCAGTAATTATTGTATAAGGTGGTTAGAATATTTTTTTAATTTTAATTTTAATAAAAAGTAGATAACAAGGATATGGAATTAAGTGACTCTGATGAATCTATAAATGGGAGCAGGAGAAAGGCATCAAGATTACGGATACTTTCTTCCTCTTCTAACGAAGATTTTGTTTTTGGAAACAGTGATATGAACGAATGTTCCTCGGAGGAAGAAGATGTGGTGTCTATATCAGAGAACGAGGATGGCGATGAAGAATGGCAGGCAGTAAAAGAAATAACTTCAGTAATAAATGAATATTCGGAAGAAGAGGAATTTTTATATGACACTGACTGTAATGACCCTTTTGCTTTATACAAACTATTCTTCACGGATTACATACTAGAGATGATAGTTGAAGAAACAAATAAATATGCTACACAATGTATAAAAAATTCTTCATCTAGCAGTAGAATACACCAAAAAGCCTGGCAGTCTGTTACAAAAGATGAAGTGAAATTTTCATTATTTCTAATAACCCAATCTAGTGCGGGCCACCGGTGGTACGCGCCGCCCAATGAGACAATCTAGTGCGGGCCACCGGTGGTACGCGCCGCCCAATGAGACAATCTAGCGCGGGCCACCGGTGGTACGCGCCGGCGTGAACGTGTTAATGATTTCACTCGTCGTCGATGATTTACTATCCGTGATAATTTTTTTAGGAAGAGTTTTCAGTGCTTGTAAATTTCGTAACAACAGCAAGCATGTTTCAGGACAATTTTTTCTTATATTTGCTGATTTTCTTTTAATATCTTTGAAAAATTATTTCAACAGAAATCACTTTTGAGTTTCGAAGTTTTAATTTCTAGAATTCATTCCTTTTGGAATTCATTTCGCTTTGGAAAAACAATGTTAACAAATTATGAGGAATGTTAACAAATTATGAAAATTACTTTAGAAATAATAATCGTTTTTTAAAAGGATCAAATCTCATTAATAATGCATCAGGATGTCACTGACATCATCCGTGAATCCGTAGTGATTACAAACGGGCGCTGATTGCTGATTGACAGATGTCAAATTTGTCATTGACATTAATATTGACAATAAAATTGGTTATTTATACAAGACACACATACATAAACACACATAAATGTTCACATACCGCACGCACACACACATACACAAATATACATAAGTATCGATAGCATCCCTATAATCGCCGTTTTGTGTCACCCCAAAAACGAAAAAAACTCAAAACGTCTCTTTAAGCATTTTTTCGTACTTTCTTTTGTTGTTTTGTTGTTTTGTTGTTAAGAGTTCAAATCAGCGAACGATTAAACCAACGATCGAAGTAACAATATCAATAACGCACTTGATGAATGCCCCTGTTTGAACTCCCCCTTCCACGAGTCTCTCTCCTCCGCGAACGAGCGAGCGAGATTTTTCAAGAGTTTGCCACTGCCAGTTTCCGTTAAAATGTTTTGAAAAAAAAAAATGATTTGCTTTCAAATAATTCTCCGTTTTTTTTGGAAATATTTTCTGGCTTTTGTGAAATTATTGCTAAAAGGATTTCAAATGCTTGAGATTCTTGTCCTTTTGTATCATTGCTACGGCTGTGGTTTAGGCTGGAGCTGTTGTTATTGCTCGCATTGTTGTTGCTGCAGCCAATGACGTTGATGCTCTTTAACCCTGCTCGTGCTTAATTCGTTGGTAATGTTTGTCTAAATTGTTTTACGCGCGGTTTTCTTTCTCCGGCTGTTTGCGCAATTATGAACGCATTACACAAGCGCGGCCAACGCTTTACCGTTACCGTTACCACCGTCGCCGCCGTCGCCATGTCCATAACGTCCGCCACATCCACACCACGCCACATCCACGTCGACGCAACTCATAACGCAATTATAATAAAATATAATAATCAAAATAATTTAAGGGATGCAAATCATCCACATATGCATTCATTGTGCCCTTTCTGTTCACCGGATATTATCCCTGTCTGACAGCCTGGCTGTCGTTGTTCGTATGTTCGTATCACATCGTCGTCAAACAGAGTTCTGTCTACAATTCTTTATTTCTTCGCTTTGATTTCGCGAAATGCGAAATACGCGAAAAAAAGGGTACTTTTTCATCGTTATTCTTCTTCCGTTGGCTCACACAGTGCAATATATTATATCATCGATGTACAATTTGACGACTTGTTCTCTGCAAGGACACAATCGTTAGGTTAAATAGAATGGAGAGGAGGGCGGAAGTAGGAGGGAGGAGGAGCATAATGGAGGAGAGATCACGAGGGAGAGGGTACAGGAGGTACACAGTGTTGAGTGCACAGATGTGTGTCCTTTTTAAGTGAGCTTTCATCCGGAGCAGACTCGCATTTCCTCTACTTCAACGATCCCGATCTTCGCTGGTGATGAAGATGATAATTGTCTTCATTGATGATGGATTCAATCCTATCACGGTTTCTCAGATTATGCATCATTTCTGTCTAAGCACCTCTTTATCACTTCCTTCTTCTTATTTTCATTTCTGTTTTGCAAATTTTGCGCAGATTTGTTTCTTCCCAACGCCTTCAGTTGATTTGAAATAAATGCGCTTTTTTAGCTCAGAAGGCGAAAGCGGAGGTCAAGAGGTGGATAATAAAAAAATCATTTTGCCTTTCTTTGACATTTTATTGTCGGAGCTGTTTCATCCTGATTGAACTAAAAAGTTTATAACATATTATTTCAATCGAAAACCGCACGATCCGTCAAGGATCGCGACTGAATATCTCGTCTGGTCTGGTATTGAATTGACCATTAAAAATTTATTTTCACTTTGTGAAATTACCCGAAGTAACGAATTTTGTGTAGAGTAATTAATCGGATTCTCGTTTCTCGGTTGAAACGACTTTCAATTTCGAGATTAAGCTCGAGATTTCATTTCGAATTTTAAAAATTAGAAGAAGTTTTAAAATCTATCCCGAGACCCGAAACTCGAGGTTTTTATTTAAAATTAAGGCTTAGTCTTCGTCTTCTGTCCTTTGCGGATTTTCTCCTGGAGGTTATCTGATTCTTTTCAATTCGATTGCCAATGAAATTCAAACAAATTAAACGATCTATTGAAGGACATTAGTATGCTTTCAATAAATCATTCTTTGATCAGGGAAGAAATATTCAACTTAATAAATCTTCCTCCAATATATTCTCAACGAATTCTTAACTAAAAATCTATCTCGTATTACATTCTCGGTATTCTCTTTCATCGGAAGGGAGACTGTTTCCTTTCGTTAATACAAAACATATAACAATTCTTGGCCTTTGTTCGAATTGTATCAAATAATTAGTTTGACCTCCTCCTCCTCCTTCTCTGTTTGCCTCCTATATCGATGAAGACAAAATATAAACTCAAACCACTTTGCAATCTGTTACCTTTTCAGCTCGAGAATGAAAAAGCTCGAAAAACCTTTAGGAAAAAGAAGTTTCTCGTTATTAACGACACAACTCCCATCCTTGTAATCATCATCAACCCCATTCATTATCGCCATCGTCATTGTCAGTGTCAGTGTCATAACCATAATAATTTATAAAATCTGTGAGGGCTGCTTACGTTCTCTTCTGACTTCTTTGTTTTATAGTAAAATTTATCCGTCACACTTCGATTAACAACAAGTTATCGCTATTACTTTACAAGAGCTTCTTCTTCTTCTTCCTCCTCTTCTTCTTCTTCTCCTAGGTCTTCGTGTTTTATCTCAACAGAAAAAAGTGTTTAGAGGAAGCCATTTCGTTAATTGCGTCAATGATCACGAAATGGGGCGCACTTTATCATTTCGATAGAACCGCATGTTGCCTGGGTTACCGTTGCCATTACCAAAAATCATAGCTAGACCAATATCAAAAGACACTTTACACTAATAGCAATACCTGCCACCAAATAAAAGTACTATCCCATAGTGGGCTACTTCATCCCCCGACGTCCGACGTCGAAAAGCAGATCAAAACACATCAGACGGGGATGGTCTGGAGTAGAACGAGGTCATTCTTAACAGATTTCGGTCGTTGTTATTACTTGACGCACGTCTTGGCAATCTCATAAATTATTTTAAACTTCATTAAGACAAATTATTGTCTGTCAATATGTTGCCGGAATTCCGACGAAGAGGGGAAGGGGTGAAATGGGAATGGACCGGATGGTAGAGGATACGGTGGCAACGGTGGCAGTAGGAGTGGTGGTGATATTCCAAGCTAATGACTAGAAGGATCGCCTACGGTTGCTTAACTAAACACAAATTGTTTTTGTCGGAAGTTGTAAACAAAAACAAAAACATTCTCAATAACAAAACCAAGTAAATTAAATTTCTGTGAACTTCCGTGGAAGATTGGAAACAAAATCAAAGGTCGACTCGAATGAGCATAAGATTTGAATGTGTTGGGGGAGGGGAAATTATAAAAGGTGAGAAATATTCGCAGAAGAGAAGAGAATGAATAGCCCATTGAACGAAAGAAATGACGACTTAAGGTAATTTCCAAAAGTTTTAAGGCTACGACGGGTGGCTGAGCGTTCGTTATGGTTGTTGTTTTTGTAATTGTTTCTGGGTTTTTTATTTTCTTTGGGCGTACCGCCTCATCGTTGGTTTGCAGAAGCAACTTACGTATACTTTGTTTATTGTTCGGTTTGCTTTGATGGATGGATTGGATTGGAGACTGAAAACGTATGTGTCGATTGCTAAAGGCAATCAAACGACGGAATACCACGGAAAGACAAATTCGCTGTTTGATAAGCGGCAAAATAACAAAAACCAGTTGAGGGTTTGTGACGATTTGTGATTTCTTCCCAGTGATTTCGCAAAACAATCCAAGAAAGAAGATGTAGGCTTCTCTTCTTCTCTCTTCGTTCTTCATTTGCTTGAGCTGGTTTGCGTTAAACGATTTGTGCGTGAGCGAAGTACACGGTGCGAAGAGGTTACAAGATTAAATATTGTTGCCTGTGGGTTGTTGGACAAACATGCGCTATTTACTTAAATGCATGCAATTGTTGTTGTCATTGTTGTTGATGTTAACTGGTGTTGTTGTTGTAGTTGTTGTTATTATTATTATTTTGCCGTGTAATTACATTAATTTTTAAATGATTTTGTATTCGGTCGGTTTGGAATATGAGTAGGTGTAAATGTGTGTGTGCGTGTGTGTGCGTGCGTGTGTTTGTGTGTGTGTGTGTGTGCGTGTGTCTGTGTTTGTGTTCTTGTGTTCATGCGGCGAGTGGCATTTAATTAAATTCAGGTGTAAACAGCTTGAACTGATGCAGCGCGTACCAACGCGTTTTTGTTGTGGTTTGCTCTTTTTTCCTCTTTGTTTGAGCTCAAATAAATGTTGCAATTCATGCCTACGGTCCACTCGATTTCTCATGGGGGAGGCACTTATTTAAGAATCTGGGTGAAATCATCGGCCTTTAGAAAGAAGCCGGCAATGAAAAACTGTTTCTGCGAAAAAAACTATTTTTTGAAGATCGTAAACGTTATGTAAAATATCGATATTTGTGTCTGTGTGTTTTGAATACGCTTGAGTTTTGACGATCTGGCGCGCCAAAATATATATAAACTCATCTGTTTCTCAATTCATTTTGGATTTATTTCTTTGTGAAGGAGATAGTTTTTCAAATGTTTGCTTGACATCCGCAAGATCTTCCGTCTTTGCAAGACGCTGTCCTGTCTTTTATTTCGATGACCTACTCCTTGATCGTGAATGTCATTAAGGATATCACCTGCTGCAATTTAGATGGATGCGCAGGCTGAAGGAGGCATGTGGAGGCATTAAATCGGCGAGGGCATTACCACGGACAAAAGGCGGGTTTTTTACCTAAACGAACGAAATGAAAAGGGGTCAAGTATGCATCCGGTCACGGCATCTAGTAACTTCCGCTCCGTTTCCCAATTGCTTTGTCTGTCTGTAGTTGGTCCGTCTTATTTGTCTGTTTGTCTGCCTGTCCGTTTCTACTCCTTCGACCAGCTGGTTCTTCATGAGAAGATTGGTCTTTTAATTCATAAAACTAAAAGGAAGGACTTAAATGCTATTGTCATTGCTTTAGTTATTATTGTTGTTGTTGTTGGTTTAGGCAAAGCAGTACTAAGGGGAGGGCAGATGATCTTATTTGGGTTATTGTTCGTTCATTAATCAGCTTAAGACCAAAAACGTTTACAAATTTAGTAAAAAGAAAGGGAGCAAAAAATATTCGGTAGCGAACTTTTAATTTCGGCATTAAATCATTAATTTTTATTTGCTCTTCGTCAATTCATGTTCTTCTTAGGGCTGCACTCGTGAATCCTTCCTCAAGCATAGCGTGCGTAGGAGGTATGAATAAAGCCTCAAAATCCTCTCAAAATCTTCGTAAGTTTCTTCAAAGACTCTGAAATTAAGAAAAGTTTAATTTGTTTTCGCATAGAGAAATCATTAGATTTTTTCAATAAAAATGCAATGAATGTAATCAAAATCTTTTATAAGATAATTAATAAAATAATAAGAATTAAGTGGATGAAATAATTACAATAAGATAAACATTAGATATATATATGAACTTACAAAAACATTTGTATCTTTTAAGCTTTGTCTGATAGGCGTTCATACATTTTATAATTGATGAAAACCTTTCAAAAGTTCATTGCGGATTATTTAAAATCTCTAACATATTTCCGAGGCAGTTTTGGCAAATATTGTTTTGGGTACCTTAAATGCTCGAAACTTTCTTCAAGACGACTTTAGCGTCTTGATCATTTGACTTCACCGATTGTATCTTACGATGAATTACTCTTACATTCATGTTGGGAAAACCTCATAATTATCGTATAATTACAAGGTATTACAATAATGATGATATAAAATTCTACGCATAATAAACGATTTCTATTTTATTTCTCTTTCCCTAATTAGTTTTCTTTTTCATATTAGCAATCGATTCACATCCATATTGCCCTTCGCAAATGCCACTTCAATTCAATACGACGTACTGAAGTCGCACAAATCGTTTTGCCTGATCCGTTTGACGATAAACAGAATCGGAAAAAAATTTGCAGACCCGCAAAATTCGTTAGAAAAGTCAAGAGAAACATATCCATGTCCTCACACATTCACACACGCATACACGCATATGCGCGCACATACATTCTTCAACAAATATGTCTTCATATCCAAAATAATCTCCCCCTTTTTTTCTCTCTCGTTGGTTGAAAACACTTAAGAAAATGGAAATTGGACAATATCCTTGAAATTATGAAATTATCCTTAAAACCAGATGCTAAACCGATTTGGGCAATTTTCACAACTTCCACACAATCAAGGCAAATGTGGCCAGTAAGATATCGGGAAATGCGGGGAGGTATTGGTGCGCTCCGCTCCGGCCTGGCGGGAAACGAGAACTGAAAACGAATTTCATAGTTCAGCTCGATTTAAGAAGAGAAAGGGTGGGGGATGGCTTCCTCAAGCGATTTCCGGTAGCAGTATGTTGTTGTTTTTTTTGGTAAGGATGATGTTGTTGTTGTTGTTGTGACTGTTGTGGTTGTTGAGGTTGATAGCTCAATCTTTGACGTTATCCTTACCGAAACAGAATGGAAAACCGCCCGGAAGGAATCAAAAAGGAAGGAAAGAATCAAACTCTGGAGCAGCGACCGGATCAATTTGTTCGTGCTGCGGCTGAGTTCGCGCTCATCAAGCGGTGGGGCGGCGTGTAAAATTATGATTTACGAGAGCTGCTCGCCGCGGCCTGTTCGCAGCAGACATCTTTGGGTCGAGCAGAGTGGAATTGAATTGAGTCGAGTCCGGTCGAATATTCAATATTGAATCATTTTTCGGTAGATCCCAACTAGCACGTTAATGTATGAGTAACTCGTAAGTGATGACGCCCACACAAGAGTGAATATGCTGTAGGTGGGTGTCTGTGCATGCTTAATCCTCAAACATTGTGTGTAAGATTTCCATGCGATTAATTCGCCTTAATTTAATTTAAAGTAAAATGTTGAGCAATTGTCTGCCACCAACTAATCGTTGTTTGTAGGTTACCTTGATTTTACGATTATTATGCAAAAAGTCGATAGTCCTTCAAAATATCTAATGGAGTCCGAAGGATTTACTTCCGTCAATTGAGTTTCTAGAAGGCTGATAAGAAACGATTCAATTCGCGGCGATAGAAGTCGCAGCAAAATGGTAGACGAACGGACAGGCGAATGAATAGACATTGTATCTATTACTTCATAATTTTATTCAGTTGGTGTCATAAAACCTTGATCACGATTGTAATTTTATGCAAAGGCGCTGATTAACTGACTGACAATGAGTGGATGACTGTGGTGAAGGGAATGTAAGCAGTGGATGACTATGGTAAAGCCAGCAAATGTATTAACTCCTGTTGGCATTTTGACCCTTTTGCTGAGATATTCGAACCGTTTCATTGTCTCTTCGATGATGAGGGGAATCAGGAAGCAAGTAAGGAGTCAGGTGCGTCAAATGGCCTCGCTCGCTCAAATTTAATTACGCAATGGCCAAACGAAAAGATAGTAAACTCGTGTCTGTGTAAAGCCTTCCTCCGGGCGAAATTGATTGAAATTTCCTCACACGTCCTCGACTGGCGTCCTCCCTAACGAAGGAAATTTAGGCACTGTACTGTCCGACCGTCCGTCTCGTGATAACTTCCGCCCGCATGATTACCTCCGCCCACTTGATTTGGGCTCAATCTAAAATTTATTGCTCGAATGAGCGGCCATTTGCATTTGCATATTTATGAATAATGACGGATATCTTTCATCTAGTTCGTGGCTTCTATTCGTGGCTGAAATGTATGGTTGGAGTGGGAGGGGTGTCTTCAATGAGAAATGAGACGAACCGTGTTGTTCACTTTTGGATTGCGTGCTTTAACGTTTCTGACACGACGCTGATGATGATGATGATGACGACGACGATGACGACGCCGACGACAACATTTGCAGGATCCTGAAAAAGGACAAAGTCATAAAGTTGCGAGCATTCATGCGAGTGGTCGTCAGTGGTCATTCTGCCTCGTTCCACTCTATCCATCCGGGTGCGATACTAGCGATACTAGACCTGACAGCAAGTTGGGCATTTGCATGTTCTTCAACATTTCATTGAGGAGCGCATGTCATCATGCTAAGACACAGTGCCAGTCGGGACACAATGCCACCGCACAGGACACAGTCACCATCATTCCACAAAGACATTGGTCACGAATGGCGGAAGTCCTGATAAGACTTCACTGGTTTATTTTCCTTGCATGAACTTAATGTCTTTTTGACTTGCTGGAGTGATGGAGTCACTCAGTCATTGGTTGATGGAACGATGGTATGGAGATTAGCCTGTAAGAGCGAGCAATATGTTTGAATTTGTGGGTGGGTGAGTTTAATTTTGGGGGTGTTTGTTGAGGCCACACAAATGAGCAAAGGTCTGAAAATAATTCTTTATTTTTTTATGATTTTGTTATTTAATTTGGTTAACTTGATTCATGCCATACCATTTTGCTAGTCCCCCTACCTCCCCCTCCCGGCTCTTATGGTCTCTCTCTCTTATGGTCTTGCTCGGTATTAACTCCCCTACCACCCCCTTCCCCCGCCCGAAGAGTAACGATGTTATTCCTCTCGTTATTGTGGCTGGCATCCTGCTGAAACTGATGGTCCATTTATGATTTATTGTCATCGATAAATTGGTAGGAGGAGATGGTTGAAGATTAGAAAAATATGCTTGCGTAAAAGTAATCGCGTAGGCAACAACAACAACAACAACAACAGAACATAACAGAAGTTTCTGAAGTTTATATGAATGTTTTTCCCACAAGGATTCTTGTTTCCACCCTCTTAAATGCTAAGCCGTCTTTGGCTAAGGGTGGCCGTGTTATTGCAGGATCATGATGTAACTGTAATGTAATAATCGTGTAATTATTCGAACAATAAATCCATTCAAAAAAGAGCAAATTATTGATTTCTTGTATGAAAATTGTTTTCTCGTTTTTTTCCGATTGTCTCAAACAGACGAACGAGATTTGCCGTGATTTTAATGATCTCGTATTCCGAGATCATCACGAGCTCAGTGTTAGATTGCATCATTGAAATACTTGCAGCTCGATCTGGAGTAATTGAGATTCAATTAGAATTTTAAAGAATTTTTCAATTTATTTTCAACGAAATTGAAGAAAAAATTATGAATAATTTTTATTTTTTATAAATCGGTTTTTTTTCTAAGAAACAATTTATATAAAAAATTTAAAAAATTTATATAAAAAATGTTTAGGGAAAATCGAGTTCCCGAGACGATATTTTATTGTTTCATTATTCCATTGCGATCTGTTTACGAATCAATCGTCCGTTCACTAAACTCATTTAAAGACAATAAAAAACTTTCATTAGTTCTAAAACCACTTTTAAATTTAACGACAAAATTTTCATAATAAAAAATAATAGTTCTCATAAAAATTTGACACTTTTCATGCAAAGAAGAAGAAGAAAGTGAAGATGAAGAAACTGAAACAAGACAGAACGAATCATCTAAATCGTCATCACGCCCGAACTATTTTGCTCGATTCATTTTAATAAACGATGACGATCAACTGAATTGTTTCTCATCGATGCGCCGCTAGCATCAATAATTATTAAAATAAACCGAAAAACCGAAACAAATTCGAAAAGTCGTAAACCTTTTTTTGAGAAAGATATTTGTTTGTTTTGAGCTCTCAAGTGTTTTACAAACAACTGAAACCGATTGTCCAACCGCGACTTAGAAACTCATCTCGAAACTTAAAATCATCTCGATCTTCGTTCCGAAGGATCCTTACGAATCCATCGAAAGTATTAAATTTCTACGAAGCCGAGCGACGTACGATAGACCGATGCGTCGAACGCATGCGTCGAGACGAAGTGCCGCGATGCACAGCGTCTTTAATATCCATGAAATTACAATTGACAAAAATCGAATAAATTTTGTCTTTAACTAATTAAAACAATTATGAGCGGCTATTTTTGAGGGAAAGGACAATTTAGTCTATGCCGGAGCGTTTGTGATTCGAGTGAGTTTGATTTACGCGATTGTTTCTGCTTTGGAATTAATTGAAAAGGAACTTTTAGGGAAAGTCGTATAAATCAGTTTAACAAGTTTTTCCGCACGCAATATGGTGCACTTTTTCAGAGTTGCCAGATTGAATAGGAGACGATGTGCAAGAGACGACGCGAAACGACGCGACACAACGGATTACTACGTAACACCTCCGTAGTAATATAATGCCAAATAATGGTCATGTTTATGGCTTTCTTGGCGCGATTGGTTTGGTTTGGTTGGTTGGCTCGATTTGCTTGGCGAACATCGTAAATTAAAATTATACTTTCTTTCTGTTGGAACAAATGTCATTCTCGGAATGATTTTAATGAGAATTTATGACGAGGAAATGGTGGTGGATGAAGAAGAGGGGGCAAGGGATATGTTTGGTGGTGGCGAAATTTACGTAATTGCGAAAATTTAAAATTGTTGACTTTTCTGCCTCTTGTTTTTTCTTTATTCTTTCTCTTCTTCTTCTTCAGCTTACATTACATTACGTTAAATTACGTTACTTTATATTACGTCGCTTCAATTAGCTTCTTTGGCTCCTCAATCAAATGTTTCCGAATGGCTTCGTGTACGAGTGAGTGTGTAATACAAAATGGCGTTTCTTCACTGAGTTTTGTCCAAGTCTCGTATTTATCGAAGCTTAAGTTGCAACGTTCAAGATTCGGTTGACATATTTCCTAAAGGCTGGAGAAAGCATCAATGATGTCTCTGTCGTTTCTTCCTATCTCGCCCCCCTCTCCTTCAACCAGCTTTCACAACCGACGCAACCATTCTTAATCCTTTACCCTTACCGATTTTCAAAGATTTCAAAGAGGAATCAACCTTTACAGTACCTTACCCCAACCGCACTACCTGCGGTTGTGCCACCTGCATCCCCACCAGCTCACTCGCTATCGACGCGTCACTGCAAATAAAAAATGTTTCAGTTTTTACATTTTTCCGCTTCAGATGACGATGACGCTGTATGACGATGACGTTGAAGTTCTGCGCTTTAGCGAGTAAGCGATTTTCACGCTCACTGATTTGGGGCCATTCATGGTAACCATTTTTTTACAGAGAATATAAGAAGACTTGACTTGAAAGCCAAGTTGCTGGAATATTTTAATTGGCTTTTCTGAGCCACTTAAATATATTTATATATGAACGACGGACATACTTTCTTAATGACGATTCAAAAAAATCGCGGCCAACCACCTAAACCACCGCAAAATCACCAACCACCAATTAACCACCAACAACGATATTCTCGTAACCACCCATCATTGCTATGATCTACCTTCCCCACCCCGCCACACTCACTACTAACGGTGTTTATCAACATCATTACGACTGGCATTCCAAAACGGACCGAGACATCTTACAAATTCCGGATATAAATATTATTATACGATTATATGTCTTTTTGATATTATTTATAACATTTCTCCGAATAACGAGGTTTTAAGAATCAAAAAAAGTCGTAGAATTCGTAGAATGTCAATCTCATTGAGGAGAAGATCAGTCAAGCAACGATAATTAAAGTCGCGTTCATTAAATACGCGCTCATTGAGGACGCGATTACTAAAGTCCCGATCATTGAAAAGGCAATCATGGAGGACACAAACATTCGAGACGTGACCGTTGAAGGCCTTTTCATCGATGTCGGGATCATCTAAGATGATCGGTCATTATTTCAATGAAACAAAGTTTCATATTTCTCGAGGATGATCGCATAAACAATATTTTTTCTGATGTTTAGTATTGTCGTAAGTTTATATATTCGTATCCGACATGACGGCAAACATTTTTCTGTAAATATTTTAAAATAAATATCAATAAATTGTTGCATTTACAGCAAATGAAGCCGTCTATTTTGAAAGTGGATTTCTGGAATAAAAAATGGTTTTTATTAGACAAACGAACGCGTGACTCTTCCTCTGCTTCTTATCTTATGGTAAACCAATTAATGTGCAATACAATTTTGAAGCACACGCAGCTCGATTTTACGCCCGTATTAATGTATTGTTTTGAATACCAAAATTCTACCAAAGTGCTTGGTGTTCATTTTCAATAAATAATAAAGCATCTTCTTTTTATAAACTTTAAGATTTCTAATGAGCATAATACGTAAATTATAGTCTAAAACAAAACATTAGAGAGTCTCATAAAATGTTTTCTATCAGAAATCAATCTTCTTCAAGAAACTGATTTGGTTTACTTTTGTCAGAAATGGCTCATACAGTTTTTCTCGTTGATGCGAGGAAATCAATAAAATTCTCTTCATATTAAAATGATTTCACTTCATTATTTACGCTTCGGTTCAGGAAGTCTTTAGAAATAAAACAAAACAAAGAATCGGTCATTAAATTTTTT
Organism: Physocephala rufipes; assembly: GCA_963966595.1. Lineage (NCBI taxonomy): Eukaryota > Metazoa > Arthropoda > Insecta > Diptera > Conopidae > Physocephala > Physocephala rufipes. The sequence continues at coordinate 36,568,413 of OZ016502.1, read as the reverse complement.
TCAAAAAAAAAGCAATCGATCCCAAAACGTTAATTCTCTTCTATATCTGCAGAACTCTTCGGGGGAGGGGGCGCGGGGGACATGGTGTTGTTTCTTAAGAAGATGTTTCATTGCATCGTTTGCGATTCTGCAAATGTAATGAAATTGAGATTGCCAACCACACCAGCCAGGCTGTCTGGCTCTGACTAGCTCTGATTGTCTGATTCTGAACGTCTGCTCCGATATGATCCGGTCTGTTCGGTCGGTCTGTTTAGTTGCTCGTATCTGTTGCGAATTGTTTGCTTTCGCATTTCTGAATTACTTTCGGAAATCTAATCCGTCGATCCAACAATATCAGTCGATTATATGGCCGTGCTTGGCTAGCAGGGATCCAGTCGAAAGATACGCGAATGCCAAAATGTCACGTTCTCACTATTTAATAATATCAATGATTTTCATAGCGAATCAACACTAGATTAAAAAAAAGAGAGAGAAAGCAATAAATGCTTGATTGAATCCTCTATCGCCTTATTCCACGATTTACGCCATACCCTACCGCCCCTCCCCCTCCAGCTAGCATGCCTTTTTCCGTTATGGACAATGCTAAAATCAGGCAGTTAGCCACGCGTTACTTTGACTTTATCTAGAAGAAAAAAGTCTTAGTTTTTTGTCATTATTAATATCAGTGTTTATGGCGTGGCCCTGATGGTTCCCCTTCTCCCTCCCTCCCTCCTCCGTAGCTGTCAAAATATAGAACCGAATATATGTCGGATAACATGCAATGGCTCAGATAACGTTCATGCGAGGTGAGTTAGTTGGGAAATGGGGCGGGCAATATTAATTTATATGCAAATAAGTAGAGCACCTTGTATTCGAGATACCTGTCCCCATCCCACCTGCCACTGCCCCCTCCCCCACCTTCTGAACGGAAGCAAATTAAGGACAACGACGCAATGCTACCCAAGATAAAGGCACCCACCCCACCAACGTCATCCGCGCACCAACAAACGGCCGACATTCGGTCATCAAGTCCGTTTCTTGCTTGAGGAAAGAAAGAGAAAGAGTGGGAGAGAAAGAGAGAGTGGGAAAGGGAAAGAGAATATGAATATTCTAGTTGACAGGATATGAAAATATATTCAGTATAAGAGCAGCAACATGCCAACTTCCGTTCTGGGAAAACTTGAGCCGTTGTCTCAAAAATTATAGTCTTATCTGGTTTCCTGTCGTGACATAATTTTATATTAGAGCGAAAATTACCTAAAAAATTACCTCTCATACTTCGTGACTTGTCGTAAATAATATTATATTTTATCACAAACACCATGATGGATTTCCTTCTGCTTATTCTTTCTTCTTCTGAATCTATTTCATCGCGAAAGAGAGAAAAGATTTATAACCGATTCTAACAACTGTGTCAATTGTTTTGGCAACAATTAAATTGTTTTTTCTCTTGCGATAAATCTTCTAAATAATAAGTTTATAAAGAGTCAATTCATTTCAAATTTGTTTCGTCTTTTGTCGAAGCTTTCTTACTTGGAATGCATCGGACACGCGATCAAATAATGCTCGGATTTGGAACTATCTATCATTGTCTTGTTTTACGGACAACATTTTATGTCTTTAGAAGGAAATCTCTATCGAATGTTATCGATCATTATCGTTTTCTATTACGTTATGTGATTCAATAGTGACTCCCTTGCAGGTATCGCGCGAAACATCGTTCCAAATTATAATTTGAAGCAACGGTTCAACGATCTGTTCCGTTCTTTTGTAAAGCTTACTGACACGTCTTTGTACACGCCCCTCTCCCCGAGCCCTTTTTTGCCGAGGACCCTCATTGACAGAGGCTCCACTATCTTCATGTCGTTCGTTGATTCATTCGTTGCTGATTCATAAGTTGCGTTGATGGCATTGGTGAAATCATATTGTCGTTCACAGATTGCGAATCCATAACGAATATTGCCGGAACGTGACGATTTGAAAGAAAACCTGGCAATGAAGCGATGACTTCTGTCGTCTTCGAGATGCAATCATGTTTTGCATGCATGCATGAATTTCTCCGGTTCTTCTTCTTCTTCCTCGCCTTCTTAATTTTTCTAACAAATGCAAACAAAAACATAAACACACACACGCACAGGGACTCACATATCGTGCCCTACCATCATATTTCTTTGCCAATTCGTCAACGGCTACGAAACACGGTTACGATACGGAATCACTTGGATGACAATGACGGCGAGCACTTGCGGTCAACGGCTGCAAATCGTTGTGCACAACGTACCCACAATAAGCAAACAATACAAAAAATGGGCCCTGTAACGGATGCTCCAAACTATTATGAATACACCGGGAGCTGGTCATCCTGGAAGCTAATGGAGCCTCTGTCTGGTGCCTGAATCTTTGCTCGTGTTTGATTACCGTGACGACAGTCGTAAAGTTTTTATGGACAGCATTTTATGCGATCGCATTGTCAACCACTTGTTTCGCTCGTTAAAATGACTTGAGTGGCTGCTGTGGTTCAACCTAAATCATCATCATCATCAACATCATCATCACCGAAGTGCACTGCTAAAGGCAAAACATATTTTAATGAAGACATAAAAGCTGTCGGTCGGTGGAGTTGCCGGTAACAAGATTATTAACCTTGAATAAACACAATTTCCTAAAATTGCCTTTGAATTGAAAAACAATCAGATATCCACAAAACACTTGGCTGGCCTAAGGGAGTGAATCAATACATCGTTTAAATACATTTAAATCAAATTCAATCACGTTGAATTTTCAGGTTTTATTCGCAAAAAAAATCGACGTCCGAAAACCCAAGGAGACTCCTAATTTTCCTCTTTTTCAACTACTCTCGCTCCCTTTGAAAATCAATAGATTGTCATCATTCAACTCGCTACTTGCTACTCGGTGATCGTCTGGATCACAGATATTGCGAAAAGTATCGCCCCTGAGCTAAATGCATGTATTTGTTGCATCATCGCGTTGTTACGACACACTCGCAACCCACATAAACAAACTCACTAAACCAAATTATATGAGCGAGATAAAATATCCGTTGACTGTTGTTGAAGCTGTCCGATTTTCATTCAAAAACCACGCCCTTAATTTAGCTGCTGAAGCGTCACCCAACTGCAACCACAGCCGCAATGCCAGAAGCAGCGACACCGACACCCACAGCAATAACGTCAGCAATATTATCGGCGAACAGAAAGATAGGATGCGGCGGATTAAAACTCATCAAGCGAAACTTTTATCTACATTCTTTGTGTATGTGTGTTGGGGAATGATCGAGCGACGGCGACGGCAAACAAAGTTTTATCATTGGAGGATAATGATGATGATAATGCGACAACGACAACGACGTGTATACGGCGAAATACTCTTACCGACGCGTCGAAGCAGCTTAAGCGACCACCGAGTTTCCAACACATATCAATTGACTTTAGATTAGCAATGTAGAGTATTCCAACTCTGAATTCCGCCTCACTGACCACGACCGATTGCCAGACCAGCAAATTAAGCGCACTGAGATTCTCAACAATAACGTCGCGACTTTAGCAAAGTCAAAGCAAACCAAAGAATTGATGCCGTAAACGGCGGCGGCCTTGTAAAATAATTCGCCCTTAACTGAAGGGTGAATCTATATCAACTAACACCATTTGGCGTTGTCCTCGTAACACACTTCATTAGTCTTATATTTAGAATTTTTATTTGACGGGAACGTAATTGCCGGGAATAGCTGGATGGATCCCAAAACAACGCACTCGCTCTCACAGAAAAGTAGCGTAAAGGCGAATTCATTCGAGTAATCAATCGGTCTCTCGCTCAATTTTTTAGGTCGTCAATGAGGGTGAAGTGAAGAGATGGAAAAAGAGAGAGGCATCAAAAGAGCATGACACGAAACAACGTTGGCTCCACCCACATAAAAAAACCGCGCAGACGTTTTAGAACATTCCATAACAAGTGCGTCTGCCTGTGTGAGGAAAGAGAAGAGAAAGAAGAAGAATAAGCGCTGAGCAGATGACAAACGAATGACAGCAGTGCTGATAACGCGATGACGACGAACGCAACCGGTCAGCAGTGAGGATGGGTGGTGACTACGGAATGCGGCGACATTGGTATCGACATCGAGCTGTAGAGATAATTGCGAGAGATATCGTTACGGTATGCCCGCCAGTTACAGCCACCTCTGCCAATAGGATAGGATGAACTGGCTGCTCCACTTTTCCTCCCTGAAAACCTTTCACCCAGTAGGCAGAAGAAGAAACACCACCCGACACATAGTCGTTGCATTTCATTGTCGTTAACCACAATTTGCTCTCTTCGCGTGTTTCCGTTCAAGATAAATAATAAAATATTTCGTTTCATTTCTTTTATCGGACATGAAATGATTTTCATTTATTCTTCTGAAAATTTTTCCACAAATTCTTTAATTAATTTTATTACAGTTTTTCGGGCCAGATCTCGAAGGTTGGACGAAGATATCGGTGCGGTGCGGATTGTGTGTGGCGTACTTTATGTGATTGGTTTTGTTGTTATGGCTTTCTCTTCTTCTTTGAAATGTCATAATTACAAAAAATATCAAATCTTATGGCACCCTATATTTGTTTCTGAATACCCTACATCTTTCGAGGGGAGGAATAGAGTAGGAGACAGTCTACTCTTTAAGATGAATTTCTTCAGAAGCAAGAATTTATTATAAATAATATTATTAAAGTTGAAATAAACGTTTCTTATAAATATTTTGTCATCGATAATAATTATTGAGTAACAATTTAATTTTCTAAGAATTTTTTTTCATGTTTTCCTTTATGAAAATATTTTTTTAATAATTTATTCGAGGTTTTTTATTTCAAAAAAATAATAATTAGAGCTTAATCTGGGTTTAATGCTTTCAATTAGGACCTTCACAAGGACTAAAGTGAAGATACTTTGTGGGTAAATTTCTTACGATTTCACTAAATATCGTAATACGGCATTTGGTATGAATTTTTGGTGTGGCTAAGGGTTTAAAAACCTCCCTTAAATAGTAAGTAAGTAAAAAAGTAGTAAAAAGTAAGTAAAAAGTATGCAATCTCTTGCGCCAAAAGGCAGTCGCAGAGATCAAGAAGACCATCAAGAAGATGCATATATTTTTTCATTCGTTTTATAAATCTCACTTTAGGGGCTTTAGTATTATCATTGAAGGGAGAAGGGAGAAGGGCCTTCGTTTAGAAGGCCGAGCTTGCTTTAATTTTAACAAGTTTATCTCTCGTTAACCACCATTTCCATTTCCGAATCTTAAGAGAAAAATACAATAAAAATCTATCAATACGCCAGAATGATTTTCGCCATAAGCTTTTAACAAATATTTTCTTAACCTTCTCCTCTCTTTTACGGCCTCTTTAGCATACAAACAGACATGCATGCATGCATGTACACACATCTATAAAGAGTACAATACATAAACAGAATGATGGAGTTGGATGTAGGTGAAACTGAAGGAAAAGTTCTCTTTTTATGATCCATGCAGTCAGATAAAACAGCAATAACAATTAAAAATAGAGGCACCGTAATCGCTTAGCCGCCAATCGCCACCCAACTGCCACCCCCACCCATCTACCACCAGTCCATATTTCTAACAATTTTATTTCGTGAAGGGAGAGAGACAGGGAAAGGCGGAAGAGAGACGATTAAATATTTGTTATTGAAAAATAGTTAACAACCAGAACGGCATCATAAATTAGCACTAAAAAATTGGCCCGCCGAGGAGCTAACGAACACCGATCGAAATCATTCACACTGAGAGATCGCCACGATCGTTCGACTCGACTGCGAGACCAACGAGTCTAGGCTTCTGATTTTCTCGATGTTTTCTTTTAATCAAATAGAGCGAGAAAATTTTGGTCATGGATTTGGAAAATTTGAAATTATTGATCGGCATGGAGGTAAGATAAAACACATCAAATTCGTCTAAACTAAAAAATCTATTAAATTAGCCAGGTCAATTAATTAAATTTTCGTATTGAAGTCTTCCATGATTTGGTGATCGAAGGAGCGAATATTCAGTATAAATTATAGATACTCAGCTCGCTAAATCTTCTTGACTTGTCCATTCTCATTAATTTCGTCCAGTCCAAGTGTGGTGGTCGGTCGATGGGTGATCGATGTTTCATTTGGTTGATCGATGTTTACATTACAGAGAGAGCTTCCGCTCACACGACCCAAGCAACTTGTTGCTCGACCCAGAGACCAAACGAATAATCAAATTGATAAACGTCAAAAATATTAGAATTAGATGGAGCGCATTATGAGCAGCGACGCAACGAATTTGCTGCGGTAGCGTTTCTAAATTACCTAGACATTCGCTCATTAGTTGCGGTCCGCGATTGTTAGATGCATCGTTGTCGTCGTTATCATCGTCGTCGCATCAGAATTGAATGTAGTCAATACAACGAAACGCCTTTACGCAATCCACAAATTCTTCCTCATTCGTCGAATCTCAGAACAATTTCGAATAGTCGAGCATAATTGCTTCAGGTGTTTGAAAGTCGCTCCTGGTCATTCTAAAATCAAGAGAAAAGACTACTGCTGAATTTCATTGAAACCAATTTACAGTCGCCTCCGCTCGCGATGACTTTGGAGAGGACATGCAAGGAGCATACCGTGCACCGTACACGGTACTTTGTCTCCAGAACTTTTTAGGGCTTCGTGACTTTTATGAATTTTTAGCCTATCTAATTAGGTTCGGTTGGTTCGGTCTGTTCGCGTTAAGCGAAAGGATTTTTACGGTCACTTGTGGTAAGATTTCGACGACTGTAGACGTAGGAAGGGACGACGCGTTGCTTTTGTGAACATATTGTTTTGCTTTACAACGAAACAATTGTTATTGTAGGCGGGAAATCGTAAAGTCGAACAGGCGTTTGGTCGGTTAGTCATACGGTCGGTTGTTCGTACGGTCCGTTGTTCGTACGGTCGGTCGCTTGGTCGGTCGCTTAAGTATCCGACTGCTCGGTGCTTAGTGGGTTGCCAACGTCGCGATGCAACAAACTGTAAGGCATCCGTGAGACTTGATTGTTCCTTTTTTTCTAAAGCAAGCAGTGAGCTTTGATTACGAGCGTCGCGCGGTGTCGTTTTCTTGAGGGCATTTTTTTATGTCCGCGCTAGAGACCCGTCAGTCGCGACTGTGGTGCTTTAATAGAAACAGGTGTCGCCACAACAAGTTACCCGCATAGTTCACCGTCGGACGTGGCAGAAGAAACTTTTACGTCAGAAAATAAAAGGGAAAATAATCGAAAAAATAAGAAGATGAAGAACAAGGGTAAATACTGAAAATAGCAACAACAAAATCGCCAGAAAAGTTCTAATCTAAGTGAGAATCTGTTTTTTGTTAAAATTGAAAAGCGATTCTTATAATTTCCAACGCATTTCGCCGCACGTTTGTGTGCTGTTTGTAAATCCTGCGAGCATAATTTTGCGTATATGTGGCTTTGTGTATGTGTGTGTACGTGTTTTTAGTAATCGAATTAATCTGGACAAGCGCATAAGAAGCTTAGATGAGGAAAGTGGTCGGAAAAGAGGTCGATTTAGCGGAGGTAATTTAGAGCAGTTTTAAAGAGATGCACTCTCTGTGACCTTGTGGCCTCCTTCAGCCTGATCTAAAAAAAGTTCTGATACAAAATGAAATAAAGCAAATTTTCGTATACTAAAGAATCTTGCCGAGTTTCCGATTCCGAAATCAAACGAACTTATTTTGTGCAGAGAGACCGAACCCACTAATGAGTCCGAATTACAAAAATCTAAATTCAAAAAAGTTAATTTTTACAAAAGAAAGAGGAAAGTATCGAAGGTAAAATATTTTGATGCTTAGGCTGGATGAATTGAACCCAGTCTGGAAATGTCATGACACATCGGTGGCCGTCTGAACGATATGACAACACTGCTGGAGTTTATCATGCGATCCAAGGCGATTGCTAGAAAATTAAATAATGGTAAGTTTTGAGGGAGACGTGGATCTACTCGTAGGAACCCCAATTAGGAGACCTATATTTTTAAAAGTTTATTGGTTGGATTCTTCTTAAATTTTGCGATCTTGAAATTAAAACAAAGTAAGCTAAATAGTAAGAAAGTAATCGCTACAAACCATCCTTTGTCTTACCATGAGACGACTCCAAAGTTAGAAGTTATGACAATTTCATATCAAGATCTCAAACGTCCTCCAAAGAATTGTGCGTTGGAAAATGCGTTGTGCGTTGAATTAGCTCAAGTCACAAGATGCCCCTACATCGATTCGTGTTTTCGCGTTCGACTTCCAAAACTACATTGTCTGTCATCATCGCCATCATGATCAACATCACTACCATCAGAATGATAATCATCGATTAACGGTTATTTATTGAAAACTAACCGTTTCGCTTCCCGAATAATGGCAACATTGTTGCTCAAAAGAGTGTCATGTATAAATAAACTCAGGATCGAAAATATACAGTAAGGCATGTTGCTAGAGCTGTTATGATTTGTTGTTCACAGTTATTGCTGCTGTGGTTGGTGTTGTTGTTGGTGTTGTAGGTGTTGTTGTTGCTGTTGTTGCTATTGTTGTTTACTCTTGACGTTACTGGCGCTACTGACGATAAGAAAGTATCGCTGAATAACGGGGCAGAAGAATTCCATTGCTTTATATTAAACTGACGACCAAACGACCGATTGATCGCCCATTCGCCTACTATTTCGACGACGATAAAAACTGATAAATTATGAGCACATTCCGTAAATCCCGGTCGTTCAGGAAGCTGTGCTGTAGCTCTATGAATTTATCTTGACCTCAATAGGAAGTCCCCAAAACCAGCAAAACAAATAATACCTCCCTCCCTTCTCTCTGCCTCTTATCGACTTTTTTATCTTCTATATTTTCTGTATTTATTTATTATTTTTTTTGTTCTTCTTCTTATCATAGACCATATCATTTAATTCTATGTTAGAACATTTCCAATGGCCGCGACGCGATTTTTTAGAGTCGTTTTGTTGGTTCCCTCCGTAGTCGATTCACATCGGTTGGCAATGAAATTCTCTAATTGCACAGAAGTACAGTATTCGACATTTGATAGTTGACGAGTTGTGATTAGTATAAATTAGGGCGGAGCTGAGCTGAACTGAGCTCGGCCCGAGAGGGTGTCCGAGCTGCCTAAGTGATAAAAAGAAGCAGCTTCCCAAGCTTTGTAGATCGCAAAAAAAAAAAATAAAAGCGAAAAGAAAATCAAGTAAACAAATGAAAAAAAACAACAATAACAAAAAATAACAATAACAAAAAATATGGGTGACATAATGTGAGGATCGAGAATTTAATTGTTTCCAAAGAGTCTCCGATAAGACAAACAGCACTCGCAACAAAAAACAAACAATTATTTTTTTTTAATTTTAAATTCTTATCTAAAATTCTTTCTTTAAGAAATATTTTTTTCAAAATCATCATCAGTACTTTTTTTAAAAATGACCATATGGTGAAATAATTCAATAAGGAAGACATGTAAAGGTCTTGCGCTCGCTTCGATTTATCCTCGCCCACTCATTGGGCGAACAACAAAAATAAAATGCATAAGACGGAATTTCCGACACTGAGCAATTCCCAACCCCGATGCCTCCGACGTTACGACCAAGCGAGAGATTAAAGCAAGAGCTGGTTGGCCGACGTGTTGTTGTTGTGGCGATTTAGTACTTTCAGAGCTTTGAGAACGAGAAATCTGAACGATGCAATGGGAAAAATATTCAAATGTTTTATCTGAGGGATGCACCCATCCGACACAGTTTCTTATCAGTGGGCAAGACTATGCAAGAAATGCAAATCCTCCCTTTCTTATTCTCTCACTCAAACACTTTGCTTATCTCTTAGCGGTTTTCGGTCTGGTGATTTTAGATGAGAGAAAATAAGTTATATTTATTTATTTATTTATTATTTTTTTAAATTTATCTTCGGTCTTCTTAAGTGCCGGGATGATAATGATGATGATGATGACGATGATGGTTGTGGTGATGATGATAATGGCGAAGACATTTGAGAGCCTGGATAAAATTATTAAATTCTTTTTCGTATTTTTCGATTTGGGATTCAACCGCTGTTCGGTTACCCTCATTGGCTTCAATGATACCAACCACAAACAGAAACCAATTATCAGTGATAACCAAATGTTTTCTTTTGAACAAAATTTTGAAGATTTCTTAAAAAAGTGGTGTTTTTATTAAAGAAAAGTGATATCTTTATCGCATTGACAGTGTGGATTATTGTAAAATATTTCAATAATTCCAAAGCCAGCGAAAAAAGAGGGTCTTTGAAAAGAATCAACGCGTATTGAGCATCTCCAGAATCTACGAGGAAATGTATCTAAAAAAATTAAGAAGCCATTTTTTCATTCGCAAGTTAATTACAAAAACAGTGAAGGCGATTAATCTCAAAATTAAATGAAAAATTTTCTTAAAATTAAGAAAATGAAGGTCATATAAAATAATATTTCAATGAATTATAAATCAAGGAAAAATTATTCAAGAAAATTCTTGGAGAAACTACAGTATTGGGTCATAAAATTAAGTCCAAAGTTTGATTATTCCAAAAAAATGTACTTGCATGATTTGTATGGATTGTACATATGTGTGTATGTGTTTGTGTGTGCATGCGTAATTCTATTTTTTATTGTATATAAGAATGAATTGATCATATCATTTACTAATCGCATTTTTGATCGCCTTAAGTGACGACCATAAAAACTCAATTGATAAAACATTTTCAAAGTGTGTGTCTGTGTGAAATGTCTTAATTTAATAAGCCCGATAGTTCGATTATTATTTCATCGCTTTCGATTAATATTTTTTTCAAGTGATATAACATTTGCAATCATTATCTAGGTGGGATATAATCATGAATAAAAATTTCAAGATCTTAATGCCGGGGGTACTTTTTTTGGTGACTTCGACATTGTCCAAAAAATATTCACCGTATTCAGGGTTTCCCTTCGATTGTCGCCACCTTTCACTATGGGGCATATTACAAAAGTTTACACAAAATTCTGTAACTTTGTGATTTATGAGTGAAGGTTATTGAAATTTAGTATACACATAGTGGGTTATAATACCCGTAATAATGAACAATATTGTTTTCCCTTTTCATTTATTCGTTGGTAAAACTACATAACTCGGAAAGGAAGTGTATATTTTGATACATTAGTGTTTATCCTATATAAAAAATCATTATACGTTATACAAGAAATATTACTGTTAAATTCAATTCGTGTATAAACTATTATTGTATTTAACAGTGATATTTCCTGTAATGGTGGAACGATGACGACGTATAATATAGGATAATCACTAACGCAAAAAAGTATATATTTCCTTTTTGAGCTATGTAGTTTTAACAATGAATAAACGAAAACGCAAAAAATATCTTTTGTTTATTATATCCATTATAGCCTAATATTTGTGTTTCGCTCATAAATAATAAAGAATTTTCAAAAAATTTTTTAAATCGGATCCATAGTACCTCTTTCAAACATTTCTGTAATGTGTCCCACTTGTAAATGATATGACATAACTTTAATAAATTCTAATCGAAGAAGCTATTCAGGCACTTCAGTTATCAGGAGGTGGGGGATTATCAGGAAGAATTCTTTTCTTCAATCATATCGCCACCACCACCATATAGTGGTGTTAGGTGCAGACATAATACTTGCCCATTTTTTTTGGAAATTGACAAGTTGAATTAATTGAATGGAATGAATGGAGGCTCTAACGATAGAGATAATTCCATTACCGACAGATAATATACAATAATGAATACCCAGGCACGACCTTATCCTATTTGGCAGGCAAAGCATATTTGGTGGAATGATTATTGTGGTTTAAATTTAAAAAATGTTTGCGAACACCAACTCGGTAGAAATTCTTAATCCTTTAAAAACATTACTATTAAATAGTATTAAGTAGTATTAAGTAGTTGGTATTAAGTAGTTAAGTAGGAAGGGTACTACTACTATTTTATATACACAAATATCAAATTAGTTCCCGGATATCATCGGGTTATTAAAGCCGTCCAAGAGTTTATAACTATTGAAACAATTGCTATGGCTGTCTACTAAAAAGATCCAACATTGATTAGAATTTCGGTAAGAATTAATAACATGTTCGCCATAAAGCGATGACCCAATTTCCAATATTGTCTATTTCGTGCGTTTTATTCGAAACAAAAGGAAATCTACTTGTCCACATTAATAATTTCATTATTTGCTTGACGATAATCGAAAGAACTAAACTATTTTCCTATCTATTTAGGAAGGTGTAGAAGAAGAAAGAGAAGACATAATCGTTTATTATGTCATCAGAAAGATACCCATGAAGACCATCGAAAATATTTCTATAACCGATCAATCAATGATGATTCGATCAGGTTATCTAATTCGCGGTTTCGGGTTAGATAATAATGAAAACAATTATTAAGTAAATAAAGAGTAATAAAATTATCATGACTATTTATTATCTTTCTTGTCAAAAATGTCACACTCTAAATGATAGCTTTCTACAAAAATGCCAACAGAGACGTCTTCCCAGGAGGGGGCAGTATCTGAGAGAACAAACACACCAGAAAAATTAACAACAAACTATTCTGGAATTTAAAGAAGAATTAATACGTTGGCTTGAGAATTAAACATTCTTCTATATGTTTAATTATGATTACTTGGGAAAGATAAATCTCTATAATTCTCTATCATCTCGAGGAGAATTGGTATCGTCAAACTTAATTTACTTTTATAATTCATTCATTTCCGGAAAATGATTTTGGGTGACTTTCAAAGTATATATTAATGATATTATTCCCATGGTATGATCACTATTTCACTTACTGCACTATCGAGAAAAACTTTTTGTAATTATTTCTCGATCTCGGCAATTTTTGCTTAAAAAATCGTTCTACCGATCGGGCCTCCTATGGACCTCCTGTGCCTGAATAAACACCACTGCTTTCTTCTCTCATCATCATCATTATCATCACTCTTAACGATATCTTGCCTCTCCGACATTTATAAATCTTAATCCACCCAAAACGTCAATTAACTCTTTTTACAGAAGTGTTTCTGACCATTGTGTGTAATTGTTGTTGTCAAAATTTCTTATCTATCTAGCTGCTTCCACTTTCCACCCGAGTTTCGATCATCTGTGGTGAAGATGATTATAGTATGCACGGTATATGGTATACGGTTATGGTTTCGGTTACTGCGATATCATTTCATAACACGATGTTTTTCTACTAATTGCCATATTGTCATATTAGTTTTTTAACGATATTATTATATCGTTAAAGTTTAGAACGATTAAGAATTTATCAATAGATAGTAATTTCTAGAATTGATTATTGATGTTATTGCTGTTGTTATTATTGTCATCGCTGTTGCTGTTGTTGTTGTTGTTGTTGTTGTTGTTGTTGTATCGAATTATTCTCTTGTTTTGCTTGTTTTTTGATTTTTGAAGTGAAATTTATGATGGTGTCCCAAATGGACTGAATATTTTAACAATTTATGACAAAACTGATCGTTGACGCTAGAGATAATGATAATAACAAGAATAACAACAATGATAATGATAATGTGAATGATACCTACAAAAATAATATCGATCGATTGAAATTGATACCAATGACAAAAAGATATAGACGGTTGGAAGTCGAAGCTGGAGTCAGAACTGAGGAGGCGGATGGGTTGAGGTAGGCGGTGTTGGGTGTGGGAGGGGGGCGGTAGGGGAAAAGGTGAACGTTGTACGCAGCCATAAAAGACTAAATTGATTAACAGCAATTGATGGACACCATCGAATAATAACCCAATATTCTATAAATACGAAAGTGATTGTAAAGCTTTGAACTTTTCTATAAAGATTATATATATAAAATATAGATTATATAATTTATCAGAATTTTGAAAACACATTCTTCTTCTTTCTATAGAATTCTGTAAAATTTTGCTCGACTTTAAATTTGTTAGAATTGTCAATTAGAATTAAATCAGTGTGCAATCACGTTTAAATGGTTTGGGTGTGAAATAATCCCGAGTTTGGGGATCGTCAAATAATTCCTAATCAAAAATGAATCTTATATTTTCTAGAATTTTTCGAACGGTTTTAGTTAAATCTCGTGCTATTTTGGTCTCGTGTTGCGAACAAAGGGTGTGATAAATATATAGTGCGTGTTTATCTAAAAATAATTTAAAACATTTATATTAAAATCGAATTAAAATATTTACAAAGAAAAACTAATAAATAATAATAATAATTATAATTTTAATTAATTAATTTTAATTAGTAAATAATTTTGTATGCCTTAAGATGATTTCACAATATCTTCGACATAACTAAAAAAGGAATCAAAAGCTAAAAATTCTAAAATATTAAACCACAACTAAATTTATTTATCTTAAAAATTTAAATTAATTCTTTTTTAAATGATAAGCCCTCGCTTCCAGAGAGCCTTCTCTAAATTCTAAAATATCTACATGCATTTGATATTGCGCAATATCCCGGATAGTAAAAATACAATTAAAACCGACCACCCCACCGTCCATCCATTCACCCATAGCCGCGCTATCCCCTCTCCGCGCCCCTCCAACACAATTCGTCAACAAAATCAGTCACTCAAGTTCGTTGTTTATTTGCTCTGATCGCTCTTTTAATTCGTCATCGTCAACGAGTTATCTTTAGTTCGTGCTTATTCGCGATCTCAAAATAATGTCGCGCCAGTAATAATCGAAAACTGAGAAGAAGAGTTGAAAAATATGATCGACAGAGCAAACGCAGAAATAACACTGATACTTAAAAAAAACTCAATCACGCAATTTTCTGATGCACCCAATATCGAAAACCAACAAATCGCTTTAGGAAAAAATATATGGATAATTTTAAAGAATAGAAAGGATTAACGAATAAACGAAATTAATTCAATTTTAAGAAGTTTTCTGCTGTAGATTCTCGAACGGATATTGATGTGACCCAATCAAGTAATCAGGTAAGAAGAGGTGAACCGCAAAATTCTCACGGTAATTAATGTAACGAAATAACGAAGTGCAAAGACATTTCTGTCTTGTCTCTCGAAAACTTTAGCACATACACATACAAGCATGACACACAGGATTTTTCATAAAAAAAGGAAAAACACACGAAAAAAAATTAAGGGCACGAGTTAGGGTACTTGACCTAAATCGGCGCCCTGATTTCGATTTTTTTTTTGATTCTTTTCTCAATTAATCAAGAGAAATTTTTAAAAAGATTAGGAAGAGTTTTCCTTTAAAGGTTATCAAAAGATTTGGATTACCTGAATGCAGTCGAGAATATTGCATACACTCGGTGGGTATGCTTTCGGTACTTCGTTCTTTCACTTCGACCAAAGGTGAATTAAATTTTCGCAGAAAGTGACATAGCATTCGGATGCATTAATCCTCGAGCAGATCGTCGAGCAGATGATTATGAGGTCGATGATAAATTCATGATCATTGTATCTGCCCTACAGACACGCGTCGGATCGTTTCCGGTGAGCATATGATCGAGCGAGGTTTAGCGGGTATGCGTATGCAGTTTCCGTTGCTTGCTTGACATGGATTCAAACAAATTCGTAAGTCGGTAAAGAAGCTGAATAAAGAGTTTCGCCTACTCTGTCCCGCCCACCATTATTGCCATTGCATTCCATAAAACAAATGCGTGCGTACCGAACTGACATCTGACATTTCGGGCAATCTGCTTCTAATTTAATTGCAATGCACGAACGGTATTAAATTTCAAGGAGTTGCATCGTTGCATTGATTGAGTCCCTCTTTCTATCTACCTCCCTCCCTCCCTCTCTCTCTGTCCATGTTTTCGACGATTGTCATGCTGTCTGACAACCTTTGGAAATTCATAATATAGAGAGAATACTCGGTGTGTTGTTCGGTAAGGACTATTACGATTGTATTTGATTTCTTCTTCTTCTTCTTCGTGGTCTTCTTCTTCTTTTCATGAGTTGGCTGATCGTACTCTCCTCTATGTTAATCACTGATCTTTCTCCAACAAAAACAACACGATCAAAAACGAAGAATGAATCGAATTTCGATTACGACTTTTTTTACTAATTTGCGCGCGATATTTTTTTCGAAGCCTCTAATTTCAGAACGTTGGATTTGCGCGTCCTAAAGCAAGTTGCGGCTTGGCGTGACGTGCGATACCAAAGAATGACTTCCGCTTGCAGACACACAATTGAATTGAATTGAGTCTGAGTTCAACAATTCAACGTAGTCTTCAGATCCTTCAGACCTTCAGTGATCCTTTTGATTGTTTGAATGATCTGAATGACTTCAGCGAGTTGACTTTGAGATTTCTATGGCACGTCTATTGTCATTATCAACGTCATCGTCATCATCGTCATCATCATCATCATCATCATAAGCAGCAAACGAACTTTCAGGGCATTCAAATATTACGAGCGGCCGGAAATACGCAAACTTCTTAGCAGGAGTAGATTGCTGCATAACAAAAGACTCTTCAGGCGAAACCTGAACAATACGATCTACGATGGAGGGACGATTCAAACTGGAGGAGTCTAACTGTTGTTTTATGAACTTCTTTTTGTGTTACTTTGTTGTTTGTTTGTTTGTTCTGCGCTGGACGGCCTACAGACGAGCTTCATAACGGGCTTCACAACGACCTCATCGGGAATGTTGGGCTCTTAACATTTGCCAGTGTTTTGCCGTTTGCTTTCTTCGTTTTTTCCTATTACGATCATCAGACAGAATATCAAATTCTTAGGATATTCTCAAGGAAAGACCGGGACGAAGCGAGGTGAAGACATCCAACAGAGTTAATTATAGAGGAGTTGTAAAAATGGCCCTTCGATACGGCATTGTAAGACTTTTTTCAGAAGCTTCTGAAAGGAGTAACGATTGTCTCTCTATCTCTATCTCTCTCTTCTTCTCCCTCTCTCTCTCCCTTTGCCATCTTAATTATAAGGGAATGTTTTTTGCATTAAAAACAAACGAGTGCAACGACTTTATCCTTTCTCAAATTATCCTCGCAAATTACTTCAGTTCAAGGGCATTCGCACGGACTTTATTAAAAGGATACTAACATTATACTCGTGAGTTCCTTATAGTTTTCCACAGAGGTCCTTCCAAGCAATTAAATCTAACAAGACTTCAACATCTCATTGCTAGAATCCTGAAGAGTTCTCATAGGTTTCTAAGCAACATTTACGCAGCTCAGGATTACATAATTTTGTGATAGAAAGCGCTATCTCCTTAACAATTTTATCGATGCCATCGACAAAAGCTCGATGTAGTCCGTTATATAGGTAATAATTGTTAGTGAAAAGGATATCAAAGGGATAACATAACCTTCATAAATTTTGGTTAATAACGCTACGTACAATCGAGGACATTAATATAAATTCCACGCTGCAAATAGTCGCATTATATAAATATGCAAAAGCATTAAATATGCATAGAATTTTTACGAAATAAATAATCATGCATATCCTTCCACACATAAATAAGACACACACAGTCGCTTTCATATCCAGTACTGCATATGGTGGTGTCAATTCTATCAAATCCATAAATAAAAATAGAACGAACGCGACAAATAAAACATTAATGTCATGTTAACAAATTCATTTAGTGTCTAATTGTCTTTCTGTCTGTCTGCCATGCCATTAAAGATCCTTAATGAGGTCCTTTACTGTTAAGGGTTGCAGCATTATCCCATCATCCTCGCATCCTGACTTAATAATTCGCTAACAAAGTGATAAACGAAGCGGTAGGAAAAACAGAAGCGACCCCGATTTGCATACAATCGGCGTGATCTGAATCCTTTTTTCTTTTTTTCTTTTTTTTTTGCTTTGGTTAGGAGTGAAAATTAAGGGAGGAGAAGGGTGCAGAAGGGTGCTGGATGGAATTGATCCAGTGATGTTTAAAAGTCAAAAATGCTCGCGTAGGAAACGGATGAAAATCAGGCCCTCCGACAAAAACCCGATGACAGAAAAACCGATATAAATTTAATTCATTTTCAAGAAGGCGTGAAATCCTTCTTTTGTGGAAAAAGTGATGCGACCGGTAATCCGAGCGTTCATTTTTGGGGACTGGATAGGGATATTGATTTATGGATCTTCGAAGAATCGGTTCATAGCACAAAAAAATAATATGGAAAAGTGCAAATCGGATCGCTCAAAAAAATTTGAAGGATTTAATTATTATTAATATTTATTTATTAATATTTTCATTTATTTTAAATATCGAGAATATATTTTCTTCGTATTGCAAAAAATCATTAAGAAAATATTAAAAAAAATTACATTATCAGTCAGACTCCAAAATTAACGTGCCAGTGTTTTTTATGTCCACCACTGATTCATCATCATTCCTTCAAGCAATCAACCGTTATTTCATAACGCTACTATACCGATGCATGCCATTCTATTTTTCGCCTCCAGTTTCAAGAATTCAAGCTAAACCATTTTATATAAATACATCTCTCCCACCACTAACCAAGCTCCTTGATTTGCTACGCAATCATGCTCAACCGCAAAACGATGAATGTGGCGGGTAGGTAATGTACCTCACCTTCGCCCGCATAACTCTATTACCGACTTTTCAATTTTCTTCTGTTTCTTTAGACCCTTCTCTGTTGAAATGGGTTTCACCCGCATCCAAATTCTTCTTATTTTTCTTTTTGCGGCGTCCTAAGCAAATACAAAACAACTACAAGAAGACAGATAGAGAATATCTTTGCACAAAACGCCCTCGAGCATCGCAATGAGTTGGGTTGGATGGTCTGCCCTGATGGGACTTGGCGTTTGCTCTTTTTGCGATGCTCCCGCTAAGCGAGCCGTGCCATCGTATTCTAGAGGGGAGTAAAAGACTGAAAGAGTACAAGACTGAATTGTTGTCTACCATTGCCCCGAATATTGATCCCAATCCAGCAACCTCATCTCCCAGATTAGGTAAATAAGAATGCTTCCATATTGCGCAAGCTTATTGTACAATCGGTCTACTCGACAAACCCCCCCACCACCACCCACTACGTCACCCATTCCAGCGAACAATTTCACCGAGGGAATTCAATTTCACTACGTCGT
This sequence comes from Physocephala rufipes, assembly GCA_963966595.1. NCBI lineage: Eukaryota > Metazoa > Arthropoda > Insecta > Diptera > Conopidae > Physocephala > Physocephala rufipes. The sequence continues at coordinate 36,549,326 of OZ016502.1, read as the reverse complement.
ACCAGCGAACCATTTAAAACGGTAAATACTTAGAAAGAGACCGAGACATAACGAGACTGATTTTATAAAATAACGAAAAAGATATAAAATACGTAGATAAAAACACGCAGATGCAGGTATCCCTAGACAGAAGAACGCGGATGTGCAGATACAAAAATATAAATATAGATAGGTGGATACATTGGTACAGATACATAGATACATAAGACGACCATAGAGTCCGCTACAAATACATAGATGCTACTACAAACACAAACATAAGTATTTAAAAATATATTAAACTGCAGTTACGAATGCAGAATACGGACGAAGCTACAAGTATAGAGACAGGTACAGATACAGATACAGAGCCAAATCCAGATATAGATACAGATACAGATACAGATACAAATACATCTATGTGCCATCAGCCACTGAACACTTGAAGAGTAGTCACAGATACGGGTGCAGATACAGATAAAGATACAGATACAGATGCAGATACAGATACAGATGCAGATACAAATACACCTACATGCCATCAGCTATACAACAACTGAAGAGCAGTAACAGATACGGATACAGATACAGATACTCACATTTACCAGAAGAGATACACCATCGTTTTGTGAACAGTTGTTGTTGTTGTTGTTGTTGGTGCTGCTGTTTGGTTGTTGTTGATATTCGTTTGTTAATAAAGCGAGGTCTCTTCTTCCATTCATATTCTTCTTCTTCTTCTTCTTCCCCTCTTCGTTTTCTGCCTGGTAATTCTGGTTTGATTCTGATGTTCTTGCGGATGCGATTCGCTATCCGAGCGCGTGAGTGAGTCAATAAACACAAGGAGGATTCCCGCCCTTTTTGTTACGTTGCTCCTCCCTTTGATTTGAATGAATGGCTGAAAGCGACGTTGCTGCCTCTGCTTTTGCCGTCGCCACGGCCTGATGCTATTACTGCTATTGCTCTCGCTGCTCGTATTCAATATGTCCTTTATTTGTCCTCCGGATGAGCCACTGTTGTTGTCTTTTGTTATTGTTTGTTGGTATTTCCTTTTTTCGCTATTATGTTGTGTTGTCCTTGTTGCACGATGAGCAACAAAACAACAACGCAAAAGAAGGACAATACACAGACTCAGCTTCATTTAGTCACCGCATGCGGTCGACAGATTTCGGAAAGATACTCATTTAAGGGTAACTACATATGGTATGGTTCGACATATGTGTGTGCGCGTGTGTGTATGTACACAGCCCATACACACACACAAACGTCCACAAATGGTATTAAGAGACGGGTGAACTTAATTTCTGTTGGATTTCATTTTGGAATTTTTTGATACGATTTTATCTTATTTGGTTATATAAGAGCTCTGTGGATGATTCTGGTTTGACAAACTAAACTCAAGGAAATGCTCTCGTATTGGTATATTCTGCTTCTTCTTCCTCTTGATAAATTTATACTTTCAAATTGTCGAACAGGATCGATTGTAAATCCACTTGAACGACTATCCTTAAGATTTACAATTTTGTTTGTATTTATTTTGCTTCGCTTAATAGTTTATTAAGTTCCTTTAATCATCATCGTCAGCACGTTTTTATCCTTCTTCATCACCCCACATCTGTCGCAGAATTTAGGCTACAATACTGCTTACAGTATTATGACTCCCATACCCAATGAATTCGCCGCGATATTCGCTCGTTGCGAAATTTGACGTGATAAACCCTAACAGGTCGTCGGTGATTTCGGCAAATGATGTTGAGCAGAAGAGACCGCAAGCCCCGAGAAATAATATCCGTTCCGGTGGTTTTATTTTATATTCACGATTCCATTCCGAAGTTTTGGTGAATGCGGTGAATTCGAATGCGAAACGGTTGAACGAGTGAGTCCGTTGGTTTGCCGGCTGGTTGGTCAATTGGCTACCGTTAGTAAATAGTTGGCAGTTACACGTACTGCAGCAGTTGGCCTCGGGCATTGCGTCGATATAATTTTTGGCCTAGAGCTGTGTCTGCATTAAGGGTGGTGGTGGGGGTGGCGGGTGCGCGGTGGTAATTGAAATAGTGATGATGTGCCAGTAGTAAGGCGTATATATTTATTTACATGTTTGTGTATTGGTGCAGTGATGACAAATGAGATAACGACAGTATGAAGCGACTTCTCGGTCGCTGGAAATGACACAGATTCATTTTTCTAATCTACGGATAAGCGGCAAAAGAGAGGGCAAGCCAGTGAACATATATATCTGTGGCCGTCACGGTCGGATGACGGGTGCTGCTACGGCTGCTGCTGCTGCGGCTGTTATTGATGCTGCCGAGCACAGCGTAATCACAATCGCCACCACAATCACGACATACACACACACTCTCACACACACATACACATGCGAACGCTTAAATGATACAGATGATGTTGATGATGATCGTCGACATGGAATAAAGACCCCGTGGCGGAGTTCATCCCCTGCTGTTTGCAACGAATGCAAGTAAGAGATGCGAGATACGCAGATACCTCGCAGAGTCTCTCAAATGCGATACGATAAGAATGTTGTGAAATGAGATGCGGTGCGATGTGCTATGTGCGATGTGATGCTACCACCACCAGCCAGTGATTGCATTCATTCACTCTTCTTCCTCTTCATCCGCCTCTTAGTCTTCTTCTTCTTCTTCTTCGACATACCCTTCTTCTGGCGTTTGCGGCTTTAGGGTCTCCGCAGTCATTCATGAGCTCGCTTGGTCGCTGTCGTCATCGTTTTAGTTAACGTCGCTCGTCGTTCGTGTTTGACAATTGCAATCAAAACAGTTCTGTCATCATTTGTGCGGTTTCCGTTCGGCTCTCTCTCAGTCTTGTGAGGACATCCGTCAGACAGACACGATAATCGCTTCGAGCTAGAAAGTCTGTTTGAACACAAAAATCGTGAATAATTTCCTTTAACGGATTACGTTACGAGACGGCGGGTACAAATCACGTCTTTGTCGAAACATTTTTTCAATAATTTCTTCAATTAATGGAATGATATATTTAATTAATTAATCTAGAAAAAAAAACAAACAAAAATTGCGGTGTGGTGATTCCGAATAAACATAAAAATAATAATTTTTGCCTTCGCAGTGAAGTGAATAGTTTTCGTTGTTGTTTTTGTTGTTGGCGCTGACGTTAAGACAAAAGACGGCTTTTAAAAATGCTAATTTCAAATTGTTGCGAATTTTGTTGATTGTGTTGATTTAGATTGTTTTGGATTCGGTCTGCGGATTGAAGGAAGTGTGGCCTGCGGACACTCAGACAATGCTCTTCGACCGTTACGCGATGTCAGGTAGGAATTATTATCGAAAACGAATTATCGCCTTCGCTTTGTCTCTCGGGTATAAAAAGACCAAATAATAACCAAATCAGATAAATTGAATCAGTAAAGTGTGTCTCGAAAAGCTAGCCGGGATTAAAAGCTATATCCGCTGGACAGGACGTACAGGACGATGCCGATTAAAAGGGCTTTTAAGTTAGCGTAGAGACTAGTTGGTGGATCGGTAGTGGCCTAATATACCATATTCTTCTATAGACTGAAGGCTAGGAATGCTTCACATATCGATTCAGTGCCTATTGAGTCTTTTGTTTGGAGAAAAGCGTAGGAGTTCAAGCAGTCTAGTGGGTCTCATCCTCAAGGTGTTTATAGTTTTTTAGAAAATGCCTGCATTCTAAACAAAAACTATTTAACAGTTTAAATTTTTGAACTTTATGTACCGCAGATTCTAATAATCTGAAATTTGGATTATTCTTATTCACCGATTTGTCTCCGTTAAATCCATTTCGATGAAAAATCATCATAGTTAATATTTTTACTTTTGAGGTCTTAAATTTCAACTATTCTTCTGCCCCGTGGGTTCCCTCAACAACGGCTTTGGTTATTCAATAAACAGCCAAGACATTATAATAAATTGTTTTTGAAATTGTTTCTTGATACGCGTTGAAATTATCGACATGGATGGATTTTAATTTGGAAAGAGTTTGGAACGATTTTTCGTCATCCCATATCAAATTAGGTTTGGAGACAAACCAGTTTTTTTGATGGGCCATACTCAGTGTCTGTTTTTGTTTTCTAAAGTATTTCCGTTTTTGCAATTTTGTGACGGTATCAAAAAAAAGAGTGGAAAGTTAAATAAAGTCATTTAATGCACTCTCCTTAAGTTTTCCTGTACATAAGTCTCCAAAAATTCAAATCAATTTTCATAATTGACGGAAGGATTTTAAAAAGGACACAGATGTTTTCAGATGGAAAATATACTATTTTAAAATCAAGTAAAAGGCTTCAAAATTTACAACTTTGCAGACAAATCTTAGGACAAATATTGTAACATTCATATATTTGCTCCTATTTAAAATTTTCCTTGAAAACGTTTTAATCTCCAAAACCTACAAAGGCATACAAAATGGATAGATAGGTGGCGACGAAAAATGCCAAGGAGACCCACAAAAACCTTTAAAAATACGAGGAAGCTTTTAAAACCTTAAAAGTTTTGAAAACCCTGAAAAATATTTTCACAGAAGTATTTTATAATGCATAAAAGGCTTGGAAGGGAGGCGTATCCTTAACATATTCATAACAAATTGAAGAAAGAGTTTAGTAAGGAAGGAAGCGGTCCACCATTAAAAATGTATGGAACGAATTATGCAAGTAGAGGAGATTAATGAGAAGGTTTAAAAAGATTGTGTTTAAATTGAAACCTGAGATGGTCAAAACGTGCGCGTAAAACTAACTTTTTCTTCTTCTTCTCATTGTGTTTGCAAACAAGACATGTTTGCCGATGATCATTGACGCTGCGGTCTATCGCTTAGCTCGTGATCACACCCAATAAGCCCAAATACGAAACTGTTTCTAGTTCGTTCATTTTGCGTGTTTTCCTTTCGGACGGGATAAAGGAAATGGTATTACTGAGGTGCGATATTTGCTTAGATAACCAAAGGAACAGGATATAAACAAGAACAAAAATAAAAAAAACAGCGGCTCGAATTTCATGTATCCTCTTTATCCTCGCTGATAATCGAGCATCAAATAGAGAAATTTGGCAACCTCTTGAGAATTATTTACTATTGCCGTTGATTGTTTGTTGATTGTTTGTCGGATGTGAAACGGCGATCAATTGCGTCAAGGATCCGTGAAGGATATCTGAGGCAAGAATTGTAAATACGATACTTACTCGGTAAACTGTCTAATCGTCAAATTATCTAACTGTCTAATCTGTTTGGCCGACACCAAAGTGGTCGACGGGATTGATAAAACGATATTTGTGGCTTGAGTGAAAACACTCAAAAGCAGTTTGTTCGAGGCTTTCACGATTGTTTTAACGCCCAACTAAAACTGTTGAGGCAAAGAGATATCAATAATATATTCATAATTGTTCTTCCCTCTCGCTCTCGCCCTTCTTACTCTCATTTAATCGATTAGCGTCAGTTGTTTAATCAAGATTTGTTGTCACTCTTCTTTTTTCGTTGTAGGTGTTAGCGGTGATGAGTATGATGCCATTAATCGTCATCACAATCTGTCGAATTTCCATCAAACCAATCTGTATCCTCATCTCTTGGTACCGCCTTATATCGCTGCCACCAGAGATCCATTCGAAGTGAACAATCCGACGGAACAACTTCAAAATGGTCACGGAAACAACAGTAGCGATAATCCACATAGCCACGGTAACTCCATCAGCGCGGGATTCACTCAACCCTTAGGTCGTACAGCTGCGATCATTGATACATCAGCGTCATCACCGCCTCCGCTTTCGAATTCTCAATCGGCGCATACCTCTCCTGAGGTACCACCACCCAGTGATCCACGCCACTTTCCACCCAATTCGCACAATCAACAACATCCGCTCAATTTGGGAACGCAGCCTTTCTGCTCCTCTTCCGCGCCATCATCCTCCTGCACGGCCAATCCTATAGCGCCGAGCATGGATACGTTTTTCGATAATAAAACGATTCACGCGAAACGTTTCTTTTCGGAAATGACACGCCTACAAGAACTCGTCTGTGATCTCGACATACGCGAAGATGGAGTCTTTGCGAATGTCGCGTTGCCCCGTCACACGCATTTCGGGCCATTTACTGTCAAATTATGCAACGAACCCGTGGATCGGAAGCTGGCCTGGGAGGTAAGTCAAATCGATTGTTTTAATTGTCTAGACTTTTTCGAAGCCTTGCAAAATCATTCGTACGAATCCTGCAACTCTCGCCCGATCCGTTACGATTTTTCGGGTTCTCTCCTTTTAATCCTTTTTCGTTTCCCGACTAATTAAAGACACAAGATCAGATTTCAGAACTTTAGTAATCAATGCGTGTGAGTTTTCGCTTTCGCTTGTAAAGACTTAATCCCTTCATTCATTCGTTCATTCAATCATTCATTGATTGAATTATTCTCAACATTCGATCATTTTTTTCGTTAAAATATTGCAAAATTATCCCAAAAAAAGAAGCGAGCGATCGTTAAAATATTCGATTAAAACGAGTCCGTTTCTTTCCGGATGGATTTCAATCGAATTGTCAATCAGAAGATACGAAAAAGAGGGTCGATAGAGCGCTAAAATCGGTGACGGTAATCCATTTGGGAATGTTGGGAACATCAGGACTTATGTGTCGCACAGAAACGACGCGACAAATAAGCGTAAATCCACAAAGTGTACCATAAATAGAAACATCGTTACCTTTATTGCAAAGCCGGTGCCCTCAGAGACTGTCAATTAGGTTTCATTTGTGGCAGCGCCAGAGGCAGTAGTAAGTGTCCAATTTTCATAAAGCCTGCGTCTGAGCATGTGATAATTCAATCAAATTATCGCGCCTGAAAGGATGACAATAACAACTTCATTCTCCTGAAAGGGAGGAAGAGAACGGAAGCGGGACAGACAGACTCTCAGGTAGGTTTCGTACCAGACAGACAAACCAACGAGTTTTTTGTCAACAACGAACGAACGGACCAAGAAACTGAAACAACGTGTTTGTTTTTCATTGACGTGAGACGGGAAATCGTGGAGACAATCGAGACGATCGAGCCATGATCGGGGCAATTGCTTAAAGAAATGCGAAACGAGATAGCTATTGCTATTTCGGGACATTTGCTCGGGCTAATCTTCAGCATCAGATAATCGGCAACAGGCAGAGGTAGCAAATTAGAAGCTCGCTCTAATTTCGTATGAGCCACTGATTTTTCCTCGACTGTTGTTTTTGTTGTAGTTGCTGCATGCTAGAAAAAAAGGTGTCAACCTCAAGCACCAAAACGTCGATCATTTCAGATGTACAAATATTTTTCTTGATGTTGACATTATTTCGATATTGCCGATGTGCCCGATGTGTCGCACTCTGCAATATTCTTGTTGTTGTTTCTCATTTTTTTTGCAAAAGGAGAACAAAATCCGGTATGACAAAAAGGAATTAAAGACCTACACGCATTAACAAACGAACGGATATATTCGTACAAATAGACAACGGAACCAATGAACAACAACAACAACAACAACAATAGCAGCAACAACTGTACGCGTTTATATACAAATGAAATTGGATCAGAAGCAACAAAATTTTAAACAATAAAAGAAAGATGAAAATGAAAATATGGCAATATGACAATTCGGGAATCCGGTCGTTCCGAACGAACTTGTTGGATTAAGGATGATGATCTTGCGCTGCTTTGTTGTCAGCTTAGCCTGCTAGACAGGCAGCAACAGCAACAACAACTCCAACAACAACTACACAAACAGCAGAAAAGATATTCGGCTTCGGCTTCATTCTGAATCTTTTAAACTGAATAAAACGCAATGGTCCAAAAAAATGAACGAGCAAACGAAAAAACTAAAAAACCAATTAAATATTTTTACAAAATTTCCTGCAAGAATAAAAAAAAAACTAACGTTCTAGACCAACTGGAGGAGTTAACGGCTTCCCGCCCGGTTTGTTTGAACGCAATTTACGCGAGCTCACGCTGATAAACGAAGCGTTTCTAGCCAATCGATTTAAGTACGTTTTCGAGTGGGGACTCACCGAAGCAGCAGCAGTAGCACGCTTCTCAAAATTCCGTAGGCATTTAAGTGGAAGCGACGGCTGCAATGTCGTTGATGATGGCAGCGTTTGAGGCGGTGGCGTTTGCGAGGGTGGCCATTCATCTCATACCCAACCCATTGAAAGGTTATTGTTGAGGGCAACGTCAACAAGTCGACTCCCTCGTATCGTTTGACTACGCCACTTGCCCCGCTAAACGATGCGGCGCGTCCAAATACGGCGCTTAAATTGCTTGGATGCGTGTGCACAATCCACTCAATTAAAGGAGCGTTTATTCAGGTGGCTTGATCCATAAGAGTTGCATTACGCCGGCCATATGTTTACGGTTCAATTGCGCTTTTTGCAATTTCAATCGACATCGTCTCACCGCCCCAGACGGCTCCCTCACTTCCACGGAGTGGGATTTATTGTAAGAGATTTCAATGACACATAAATTGCATTGGTTGCATTGAATGGAAGAGCAAAACTCCTTTTTAGGAGAATTCTTCTCAAGAATTTTCATTTCATAGAAATATTATTCGGCAAAAATGTACATTTCTTTCCTTCGTCTTCTTCGAACTTCTACGCCTTTCTGTGAGCGTTCCGTAAAGCGAATCTTTTGTCAAACTCTGACTATTCCCGGGATCTATCTTTTTTAAATAACTGTAAATTCAATAATATCTAACACATCGTTCGAGGTGTTGCCCACGTGCTGTGGAATCCTTTCTTCCGTGCGGCATCTTTTGCGGCTTTACGGCGTGAAAAGCAACACATTTGCCCGCAGGATATTTCCCTTTTTTCTTCTCTCCCCTTTGATTTGTAGGCGTTGCGTTGAAATAATATAATTGAAGAAAAAACTATGAGCCGTCTATTGAACACGTTTCGACGACTCTATGACTATGACTAGTTTGACAATCAGTCGAACCTCAACCAAATTATGTCGTTTGCCTATCCATCCAACCAGTTCGCAGCTTAGAACATCTTTGAGACGTCCTTAAAAAGAATCAATTATGATTATCCTCAGAGCTAATCATTTGCTATCTGGCTTAACTTTCAATGATGCGTTTGCGTGTACCTGCCCATACTCCTTGCTTCGCCTTGTCATGCCATGCCTTGCCTTGCCTCTGCTGCTGCTGCTGTTGCGGCTTTTGCTACTGTTATCCTTTATCTTGTCTAGTGTTTGTTTGTCTGAATGTTTTCATCCTCCTGCTCTTGTTATTTATCTTCTAAGTCTCGGATAATAATTCTGTTAACACATTTCTTGTTATCGCTCGGTTTGTCGTTTCTTTTGCGGGCTTGTGTTTTGTTAGTTTCCTTTTTCTATTGATTTGTTTTTGTTTCTCATATTCTTGAACAGGATCACATTTTGTGGTGGTAATTAATTATTACACGCTTTATATTGTTATAACGGGGCTGGGCTATTGTTATAACCGAGAGGTAAAAAATCAATTAATTTCAAAACGTTTAACAACCAAGAAAATTGTTTGCTAAATAAAAAGGATTATTTCTTACGTTTCTAGGAGTAAGGAGGAGAAGACATAGCTCGTCGCGTAAAGAAAATAATTGCATTTGTTTTGGTCAAATTCAATATTGCGCGTTGATTTATTTTATCATCTTCGATTTATTACGCAAAATGATATTTCTGATATAGATTAAATTCTCTTTTTCCTGCGTTGATTTGTTGTTTTAAGTCTAGACTGAAATTAATTAATTTTTTACGCATCCATCACATTCGTAACGTTCAAATTCGCAAATTTTAACTTGTGTTAAAGAAGATCGCATGTAGTCAAATATTTCATTCCGTCAGTTTTTATCAACAATTCAATTTAGTTTAATTTAATTAGTTTTTTTAACTTTTTATAATCATAGTATTTTGCGCTCATTTTTTTCATATAAATCAAAAAGTGGTATTCCCGCTATAATAAATAATATTTTATCAATAGTATGAGCTCAAAATAAATTTAAAATTATCTCAATTATAAGTCTATTTTTTTATTAAATTATGCTTTTGTTTTCTTATAAGATAAAATATAAAAATATTGAAATAAAACCATTTGTTCCTTATCAATTTATTTAATCATAAAAGTTATCTCATAGACAAATTGTGAGATAATGATTAAATTTATATAATAAACTAAATTATTTAATTTACGTGGAATAAAAAATTTTTAATAGTGCTTAGTTTAATTATTACTGTGTTTCATTATTGCTGCTTTTAGCAACTCACATAAAAGCTACCCTGCATAAGCGACCTTGGTTTTAAATGGGAACACAATAAGTACTATCTTATAAAACAGTTTTCTCTATTTCATTTCGATAAATGGAAATAAAATAATATCAATAGTCCACTCCGTTTATGTCATTTTATCATCAACGCAAATTCTTTGATAATTCGAGGAAATAAATATTTATTAAAAGTTCGTCTGACCGGAGATTTCAATAACGATAGTGAAATGTCATGCAAGATTCGCTAATGTTTTCTTAAACACATAAACAGAAAGTTCATTCTCGTTAGTCTCTTAACAGTACTAGTATTATGTTATCGAGCGCTCTCAGACGAGAAAACCACCATAGGTTCTTTGACTATTCGCGGCTAGATGGCGCCATTCTCTGGTTTTAAAAAAATTATGTTTGCTAACGAACTTTTTCTCTTTTCTTCTTCTTAATATTAAGGTCGTTGCTTCTCCACACTTCCATGGCTGGCTGGAACCTATGCCGGAAATATCACCTTGGTTACGCAAGATACGAACTACGGACTCGCCGAAAGAGGCGGCGAATCTAAATAATTTTCTTGTAGCGGGCTATGTAAGTTTATTGTTTGTGATAAACAAAAATGTCACAAAAAATTTCTACTCAAAAACAAAACAACTATATATTTTAAAATCAATTTGAAATTTGTATTTTTTTTTGTTTTGTTTTGCTTTTGATTTTAGCTCTGGTACGAAACAAATCGGGATATCGTCGCGGGTGAAGAGATCATAATCGATGGTCGGCCGCGAGCGCCGTTACAACTAAATGAGAATTTTTTAAGTCTGCTAGGAAATGCGGGATCAGGTCACGGTGACGACAACAGAAGCGAGCGAGAAAATGGTAAATTTGTTCTCTGAAATATATATAGAAAAAATTTCCAAAAAAATTAAAATATACTGAAAAAACGTAAGGATATTAAACGTTTAACGCATATTAAACGATGAGGGTAAAATGATAAAATTTTAGGAAAAACTAATTTTTTGTTTTGTTTTTTCTCTTTTGAAAATCGTCTGACTTTTCTGTTACCCACGACGACAAAGAAAAAACAACCGCATAAAATGCATTTTTTTGTTTGCGACTTAACCCTGACGACATGCGTCAGAAGCGCGTCAAATCAGTTAATGATCAAGGACCAGCAGTTACAGATCATTCTATCTCTCTCTATCTCCCTCTCGCTTTCTCTGTGAAATTTAAATTTTATATTATCAGTATCAGTGCCTTCTAAATAAATATCCGTTGTTGTATTTTTGTTGTAGTTATTGTTGTTTTTGCTGTTGCCTTCGTGTAACCCTTAAAAAGCCAAAGAATTGATTTAAAAAGAGATTTTTTTGCATTCGTGACAACTCGACACACACACACCCTACCTCCGATAATTGTCTCCAACCCCTTTTGACAAATGATTCCTTCATTGAGTCGTGGGCACGTCGTTCAAAAATTTGATTACCGAGGTTTTGAGGCGAAACGATTTGCGTTCTCAAACCTACTTGTACGTCGCGTTGTACTGCAGCGCGTAATGACCTGTCGTGACTTCAAATGAATTAAAAAATAATGATCGTATCTTTGAAAGAAAGGGATTACATGCAATGTATTTTAGTTTGGCACACGACACCCTGTATTTGCATATGCGTTATATGTGTACGTTGACCAAAAAAGGCTTATGAAGTAACAAATATGAAAATTATAAGCTGCGACTTATAATTTTTCGAAGGTTTTTACTCCTTGATACTCGTTAAGGTCCTGATCATGGATGTCGTCCTGTTCGCTTCTTTCGGTCCTAAATAAATACCAATTATTTGGATTGGTGCAAGCATTCTGCGCATGCGTCGCTCGCACGTCATTAGTTTCTGTTTGTTTGTTTTCGTAACGCGGTATAGGGGCCAATAATGATGTTGGCCGGCTTTGGTGATGCCGATGCTGATACTGATACTGATAATCGTTGGTGGTGATGGCGATGGTGATGATGGTGTTGATGGCTTTTTAGCGATTATATTCTATTGTTGCGTTTTCGGCTGTGTGTCAAATGCTATGTCATATCGTTTTTAATCTCATCATCAAACAGAAGCCAATGAGAAAGAGAAAGTATGTCATGTCATACAACTGACAGATTATGAGGGCTCTGCTCATGATGCGCAAGCTGCCTTTCGTTCCACGCATGACGTTACGTTGCTAATGAAGTCATTGCAGGAACTGATTGTGCGGCGACTTAACGTAATTGTTTTTTCCACGGGATGAAATTGCCGTTTGGCTACTCCGATAACATCCACCCCATCCCGTCCATCCCGTTTATCCCTACCCGTTCCATCAATCCATTCATTGCTTTATTTCGTTGTCTCCTGCCCGAGCGTGCAATCTTCTGCAACCGCATTTATTATTATTTGTTAATAAAACGCGTTAATAAATCCTTTGGAAAAAGCATCAACAATATTTGTTTGATTTAATCCTGCAGCACCGAGACACTGCTGATTAATCTGACAGCCAGCAAACAGCCATTATCACCGTCAGAAAGTGCTAACATCATTTAATGTGATCGTTAGAACGGCAATGCAGCATTTCCGTACTGATTAGATTATTTTTTCTAATATTTACCCAAGTGACCTTGGTACCAAATGCCGAACGTGTATACGTGCGAACTTACGTGGACGTGTGTCAACCGCTAAAGACAAATATTTGCGAAAAAACATCATAATCTTAACGACTGATCACTCGTCGTTTTTTGTTGTTTTCGTTTACTTCCGTAACGTATTGTCAGATTGTCAGGAACGTATTTCGCAATTGATACAACCGAATATTCTGACTTCAGCTAAAGGAAGTCAACAAAAAGAATTATTTTAATTAATTCAATTTTGAATTTTATAGCTTACGAGAATTTTTAACGAATTTTTTGAAATTTATTAAAATGGTTTACAACAAGCAGGTGCTTAAATCTAAGTCTGTGGTTAAAAATTACCATCCCAATCGACGGTTTTTCTTTTTTCATCCCCATTACGTTCGCCTGCTTTTTATTCTCTTTGACTTTCGTTTAACCTCGTGTCCTTTCGTTCTGGCATTTTCTTAAACTTTCGCTGTGTATGTGTGTGTGTGTGCGTGTGTGTGAAATTCACGGCAAGTTGATCGTGAGGCCCACGACAATTCAAGCAGGAAGACGAATTATTTAATTTTTTCAACCACCTGGGACGTTCGGTTCTTAACGGAAAGAATAAATTCAAGTAAAGAACGTTGTAAAGAAACACGCAAATGGTGTTCCCTAGAGCGATTTTTATGTGGCCGCAATGATATTTTAGTATATTAAAAATCATTTTATTAGTTTTCTAATTCGTTTTACAAAAATTATTATTATTATTATTATTATTACAGTATTAATCATTGTTATAAAGAGGAGTCCAAACTAATCTTAAAAGTGGTTCAAACTTACGATACAATCCAAAATATCATAAAAGTGCTTGAGGATTGAGAAAAAGGGGTCATTGTGGGGTCATTTTATTTTAGGATTAATCGCAGTGTTTGGAAAATTAACAAATAACGTTAGAGTTTATCGAGCGGCGGATTTTCTTCTGTGGATTTAATGTGCTGTGCGTTTATTTCTATGCAATTAACACCTTTTTTCTTCTTAATCATTTGGGAGATTGTCTCCATTCTCGCATGAAAATCACAAAAGCTTTCGCTTATAAACAAAGTTAAAATCTAATTTCCTTTCACAAAAATCATCAATCTCATCGATCGTTAACGATTACATTTCGTTGCATTTCGTTACGCTTGTGATTCACTCGACGGTTATAGAAAATCTGCAAACAATGGTTACAGCTGCGGCTGCGGCTTCGGCAACGCCGACAGCGGCTAAACGCCAAACAACCGAACAAACGACAAGCACACCGAGCAAACCGATTCTGCATTGAAACAACGAGAAGCTGCAAAATACCCTTTCATTGATAACTGCGCAGCCCTTTCATACCCACCACAATGCGTCAGCAGCAGCCAGCAGTTATACAAACTGATATCTATAATCAGCTGCATCATTGGAAGCATCTTCAGGCTCATTCATCATATCGTGCGCCAAGTGTCGATGGTGGTATTAACACACACAGAAGGATGTCATCAGGCTGTCACCGGCCATTGGACTATTGTCGAACGTCCTCATTACGTCTTAATTTGTAATACGATTTCGTTTCGTTTATTGAACAATCACGCGGAAGCGCAAGCGGGCGTGTCGCTGAAAAGGGTTAAATTGTCAATGAATGAATGATCCGAAATGACGGAGTGATGATGCGTTTAAAATGAAGAAGAATAAGGGGAAGGTGTTTTTGCTGTCTGGTATTATTTTGATCTCTTGAAAACGTATTAAATGCGCGGGCGCTTATTGCATGCGCGCCGTTTACAATCAGTTGCATCTCATTGCAAAACCCTGAACCTGATTAATCCTTTCTCAATTGATCGATGCACATTTTGCAACGAAATGGGCAGATGTTTTGATTAATGATGACTGCACCAAAATTCGTCTAGCACAAACCACGATCGTACAGTAGTCGCATGCATTTGAATCAAATAACAAGGAACCCCTATCGGGCTGTAGTCCCATCGGGAAGTCGGGTTGTATCGATAGTACCCAAAATGAGGTTAAAATTGGGAAAAACTCTGTAGAATTTTCGAGGTCGAAATTTTCTTGGATTTAAGTAAAATTCATAGAAATTGAATGATTTTCATTTCTGGTAGAAGTTCGTGAAAAACGAAATTATCCAATCGATCCCCCAAAAGAATGTGGATCCTATGTTTAACACGCATAAACTTATGAAAGGAGAGGGCGACACATAACCGTCAACGCACAGGCTGAAGCCTGGTGAACTTTCGTTATAAATTTTTTTTGAATTTTTTAAAATATTTCGGTAAAAATTGCCTCGATTTAAAATTGGTTTCAGTGACGTTCCCACGTATTTATGAAAATTTAGTTTTGCGCGCATTTTTCTTTTGCGCCATATGGCCCACAATCGTTGCCGTGGTCTTGGCCTTTCCTAAGAAACACCCCTTTTTGCCTCCTTTTTTGCCTTTTTTTTTGCTTTTAATGAAGAATTATAAAGTCAAGTTTAAAAGTCAGTTGGGATGAATAGACGTTGCGTTGTGTGGCGTAGCGTGGGAAATGTAACGGGCAGTAACGGGTAGTACACGTAACACACAATATCTTCACCCACTTCAACCAATACAAATGCTATTCGGGGTGAACATTCAGTCATTCGGTCAAAACGAAAGTCAAAATATCGCTGACTTTTCTCTTCAGGAAAAACCAAACTTTTGACCCTTTTCCTAAGGGAAAGTGTAGAAGCAGCAGAACCAACAACAACAACAACAACAACAACGACAGCACTAGCAAGAATAATTAGAGTGAAAAGATGCACATAATTACATCTGGGTAAAGGGCAAAGGGAAGGAAAGAATGAGTATTCCACCAAAAGGCATAAGGTGGTGAGTGCACCACCTGTGCGCACCGCTCGTGCATCGCAAAGCAGACCAGCCGAAATCTGTCCAGTCGAACTTTTCTGAAGTGCACCCCTCGAACGGAATGTCCTGCTTTATGCTAGACCGTTTAGTAGCCGCTTCGACGCGACTGACCTCTCAGGTGATGCATGCGTGAAGCCCTCTAGCCCTGCCAAAGTGATAGCAATGAAAACGACGTCGACCTAGCCGTCAACCCTTGGCGATATTTAACATAGCGGTGCGAATAATCACAATTCACCCCAAGCCGAACTATTCTAAGTAAGAAGAAGAGAAAGAGGGTGAGAGAGACAGAGGGAGAGGGAGAAAAAGATCGACAACTGACAAGTGACTTTCGCGGCTTTATGTTGATTTCGTCAGTTTCACCTGTGTTTTCCTTACTGTCCTTTTGGCTGATTTTCACTACTTCCACCCAAAAGTGTTCCTCTGATTGAAGAGCCCCGAGAACTACCCTGCGTTTTCGAATTGAGAACGCATACAATAACAACCATCTCAATTCCGCCCGTTGAACGAAGGACTAAGGACAATTCTTCGATGGTCACACTCGGAACTACGAATGAAACTTCTTAATTATTATCTTTTATTCATAAACTTTAATAAATTCAACACGATATTGTTGAATAAAGAACCGCACACACACACGCACAAATACTTGCCCTCATCGCCCACATAGATTCACTCAGCCTAGAACATATGCGGAAACACACATACACACACTAACAAAGAGAAAGAGACAGAAATTTTAGTATGACAATAATCGACAATAGTCGATGTCACTTTACTGCCTCATCAAAGTAAATTGTGTCTGAGTGTTGGTTAGTATATGTACGTGTATTAGTATGCGTTTTGCTGTGTATGTTACACTTCAATAGGTCCTTCCTTTTGCTTTCCTTCGGACGAAGGACTCTTCGCGGATATTGCGAGCTTCGACCAAACACTTGTTTTCAATATCAGGAAGCGTTCGGATGTGCTGACAGAAGCTTCTTCCTACTTTTCAAAGAAAAGAAACGAACATAAATAAATCTTCAGTTACAAATTGTTGTTGCTACTACTACGACTACTACTACTTCTTCCTCTTCTTCTCCTCATCGTTCGATTGATACCAGTGCCGGCTAATCATTTGATCAATTCAATACACGTCGAATTCGGAAGTAAGTAAAGGCGGCATTTATTGCTGCCGATGCGATGCCGATGCATCTTCAATTGCCAAAGCATTCCGAGGTGGGGAAAGTTTATTACTGGCAACGAGCTAATGGCTCGACCATTAAAATTCCTATTACTGCAGCATCTGCATTAATCCGTGCCTGAAACGAAGACCACGACCACAAATTGTTGATCGACCGCGCGATTGCCGATCGACGCGCGTTGCTACTCCTCACTGCATAGTGAGTGCCGTTTTTACTGCTCTTTCTGCTCTTTCTGTTGGCGTTGCGGTGGGCGGCGGTAGTTATGGTCAATTGACCTTTGCCTCGTTCGAAAATTATTTTGCAACTATCAATTTGGCGGAGTTTGTGCCGCGAATGTACTCGGTGTGCCGTGGCCGTGGCGGTACCGTAGCTGCCGCGCGCGAAGTTCATCCGTGTCGGGAATAGCCCTCCGGGTGCTTGACATGAATTATAATTTGTAAACGTGTTGAAGATACTACAAATTCCTAGATCTAGACGAAAGTAGAGAAAGCTCCAAGCATATTCTTTACCTCTCACCGTGCCATTTTTGTTTAGGCGCTTTTAGGAATTAAATCCTCTTTAATTATTTCGTTTTTCTCTTTTCTTTTTTTGATTTGTTTCTTCATAGGATCTCAGTACAGTGGCAATACCACCGGAGACGACGAAGTCAATACATCGATTAATGACAAGGAAAAACAATTTACCGCTACCGATCAATTGGATGTAGGATTCGTTGATGATGAACACGGTTTCGATATTCGTTGTGAAGTTTGTGATAAAACATATAATGATATAGAGTGGTAAGTAGGCTCAATCTATATCGAGCTTTTGTTTTAAACTCTATCCAATACTCTAAGATCCATTAACGACACTATAAAGTGATAATTAGCACTATCATCCTTACGCTCTCCCCACCCTCTCCAATTGTCGAAACAGTCTCACCGCCGACTGATTTTTAATGGCGAGTGAATGATATAAAATTGTTTCGAGGGTGTAAGTGTTAATGATTTGTTTTTAAACGATTTACAATGATAACTATTTCCCCGGAAGACTGAAATTAATTACAAGCCTAATCGACGCTCGTGTCTCAATTGTTTACTTACGTAAATGATGGGTAGCGCTCTTCGTGTATTTGTAACTGTTTACACTTGAACGGACGTAGGCGCGCAGTTGCGACATAGAGGAATGGGGAAGCTCATTCCAGCAACCACGCGATATATCTCGGGTTCAATCCTTTTCACCATCGTCATTGTGTAAAAATCACAATTTTATTGTTCGAATTTTTGTGCTCACTACAATATCATAATTTTTTTTACATTTATGCAAATTCGATTTAAACCAAGGAAGTGATATGTCATAAGATTTTGGCGGAATTTACAAGGCTTGAAAAAATCCAAGTGTTTTTTTTTTTTTGTGATAACATTTTCATGAGAAATTTTTGTGATAACATTTTCATGAGAAATATTGCAGTCTTCAAACAGAAACTGATCAATGCTCTCGGGCCTCGGCACAATCTCCAAACAAAAATATCTAATGAAATAATCTTCTGATACAAAATCTTCTGCCTGAAATTTCAAAGCTTGCATGATTTATTATAGAATGTCCAATTCGAAAACCTTTGAAGCAAATCAGCACAACATCCTTTCGGTCTACATCCTTTTCGGTCTTCAAGTACAACTCTCCAAACATGGAATCAATGAAGACCGAAATCTTCAGCCTAGAATAACTAATTCAGCATGCTCGCAAAACAAAATTTTCGGAGGAATCTTCAAACAATAAATATTCAGTATAAAGTATTATACTCGAAAATGTGGAAAGACGTCCTTTTGTCGGGAAAGTTTTAAAGAAAAATTTTCTTTGAAATATAAAATCTCCAATCACAATCCTTCAGTGAAAAGATCATTAGGCCACATTATCTAATGAAAATAGCTATAAAGTTAAAACCTCCAAGCCAGAGTCGTGAAAACTGAACTCTTTGCAAATGATATTTTCAATATGAAAATCTCTAACGAAAACTTCTCGATGAAAAACTTTGAAGATAAAACTTCTACCGCGAAATTTTCAAGAATTAAATCTCTAAAGCATAAATACTCAAGGAAGAAATATCTAAGTGGAATATTTTGACTCAGCCTGAAAATTTGAGACCCCCAACAAAGCTCCAAATAATCTTCTAGAGGAAATTTCTTTACCCAATCAATGTATTCATCAATGTTCATCAAATGTATTTAGCGTACTGATACCATCGTTAAGCACTTGAGTATACGCAGGCCATAAACGAGCCTCAATTAATTCTCCACCTTGTGATTTGTTTACTTGTGTCATTCTTTTGTTTGGCTGCGTGTCAGCGATAACTCAATAGTTATCTAGACCTCAGAAAATCTGCCCAAAAAAATACACGCGGGTAAATACACGCGAATTCTCATCGGTCATCCTTTCAATATTCCTTCCTTCACAATCAAGAAATATTTATTCATCAATAAATCCTACGCACTTAATCATAACATGCCACAGAGTAATAAAGTCATCGCATAATTTCGACTACTTCGATTGAAATATTGGCGCATCTCGCGTTAAGGAAGGTACAATACTTGCTCCGAATCATGTGAGCAATATCGTGCAACGTGTACCGGGTCATCGTGCACTTTTACCTTTGGGTAATTATGAAATTTAAAGTCGAAATCATTGCATTTTGAAAATATGTGAGTGAAGAAGTGGAAGATTATTTGATGTCACGCCAACTGACCGGCGTACGTGATTCGCGGAATATGGAAAGCGATTTGTTCATTCTGCCTAGCCTCAATGACCGACGGTGAAAACACATGAATTTGCTTTCAGCCTTTAATGAAAACACAGACATAAACATTGAAGTTACCCCCGTTTTAAGTAACGTTTTTCACCCTTATCTGATCTCAAACATGATTTCGCTTGAATGTGTGCTCACTGACTGGGTGGCATACGGGAACGCCCCCGATGAGTGTCTCTGTTATTGTCGTTATTGTTCCCGTTGTTGTTGTTTCTGTTTTTGTTGTTGTTGTTGTACTCGTAGCACTCACGACCGAGTCATATACAAAGTGGTGCATGAGATAAGAATCGAAATTCGTTCGTGCACATCAAGGACATAGTCGTCCTCTGACTGAGTATCTGATTGTTTAAATTGTTCACTCGCGTCTCAGTCGCGGCAACACAAAATTAGATCTAATCGTATATTAAATATTGAACATCATTTGGCTAATTGCCTCCGCCCACTACCACCTCCATGAGAAACGTATCACCTGTACCCACTTGTACCCGTGCGCCCATTCTATTTATCTATAATTTCATTAAATCCTGCACGAGACTGATTGTCGTTTTTTCTAATTTTTGTTTTCTATTTTTCTTTCAGTTTGGATGACCATTTGGTTACGGCGCATCATTTTCGTAAGGACGAATTTTGTTGTGATCTCTGCCCAAAACGTTTCTGTCATCGTCCTTCGCTGCTAAAACATCGTGCATTGGTCCACAACGATATAAGGAAGTATCCTTGTGAGAATTGCACAAAGGTAAGCACTAAGGTAATCGCATCAAAAATGCCTTAAAATAAATTATAAGGAAATATTCTTTACGAACTGTCAAAATCAGCTGACTTGCTTGGGAACTGTCAGAATCAGCTGACTTGCTTGGGAACTGTCAGAATAAACAGTTGTTTCTTTTGGTAATAAAAAAACGACTTTTGTGATAAGAAAAATTGTAAAATAATGACATTTATATGATTTTGCATTATCACGCGAATTGTACCGCACGACTCTCTGTAATCAGAAGCAAGACGTAACAGGACTGAATAGAAAATATTTTAATATCTTGATTTAATAATCACTCAAAGAAAATTCCAAACTAGGGCGTGTCCAAGAGCACTTAAAAATGCCGATAATGAAAACTTGAAAGCATCGTGGGTTTATTACTTTGAATCATTTAAATGCATTCCAATGATTTGGCATTAATTCCCGTCAGCAAGTGAGATGATTGGTTAAGTCGACAATAATCGGAACCGACGCGTCGATTAGTTGACCACTCGACGACGATCGATCATTGATCGGACCGACGTTCGATCATTACATTGAAAGAATGATTTAATGCTATGACGATTCTATTGAGGCGAGAACACTTTGCTGTGCATCAGACACAACACAGAAGCATTTCTTCATATTACCGTTATGTATTCAATAGCCCTGTTACGAATCACTCCTCCCTCCCTCCCCCTCCCCTTCGTGGTAATTGTTGAATTGTTTAGTTTCAACCTTCTCAAATAATTCCGGATCAATTCTTCGTTCATCGTTTGTTATTCGGTCACTTTCTTTTTCTATTCTTGCGTTGTTATTGTTCTTCTTCCTTCTCTTTTTCATTTTCCTTCTTCTTGTTTTTGAATTCCAAAGTGGTGTAAGTGCTGGTTTGTTTTTTTTTCAAAAGAAAACTTTTCGTCTTTTATCCGATTGACGGGGCTCGGTAAAGCTATAAAATTGATTAGATCTGGTTCGCTATTGAATTGACTGACAGTTACGGAGACTCAATTCAATTTTGGCCGATTGCATCCCATCAAGCGATTGCATGAACAACAACTACAGCAACAACGTAGGCATCTAAAACACCTAAAACAATGACAATTACCTTAAAAGTAGTCGACTGTACCGACTGTACAGGCAGGAGCACGAGCACGAGCTACACTTTTTTTCCGTCCTTCTTTTGTGTCTTCGATTAACGTATTGAAGAGTGGAGGGAGAGGGAGAGGGAGGAATAGGTTAAGGTGATGGTGAAGCAACGTGAGAGGAGAAAGCTTCTGACGTGACGTGACGCGACGTGATCTCTGCTTTGTTTCGAGCATCATTTGACAGAGCTCCACGAGTCATTATGACAGCATGATTAGGCATTGTCGCGGGCTTAGTAACCGCGATGTGATGGAATCGTGTTTCGAACTTCAGTTTCGAGGGGTTCATGTCTATGGAGACAACGAAGACAATGCCTTAAATCAATACCATGGTCGTTCGTTCGGGACGCAAGGGCACGCGGCAATGTGTCCGCAAGCGGGAGTTTGATGCGTAATTGTATCAATTGAAGGCGAATCAATTGACGAAGGCGGTACTTAACTGCTTGATTTGCGTAATACCGCTTACCTTTTTGACGCGCGGTAACACCGAAGCCCGAATCGATTTTTTTTCTTTTGTTTTGTTTTCTTGATTTCCGGATGATTGATTAATTCTGTCTTTAATTTTACAAAAAAAAAAAACAATTGATTCGATTCAGGAAATCCATGTATAGCGATTAATGATGAAGCTATGTCTTTGAGCGCTCGCTCTAGCCGCGACAGAACAGAAGCCCGATTAGATGGACCGCTTCGCGTGGTCCAGTTGACAAAGCACTCTTGAAGCTGGTAGACCTCTAAACTGAAATCATTATCGTTTTCTTGCAGGTTTTTTGTGATCCATTGAATTTACAAAGACATATTCGCGCACGACACGTCGGTTCCAGAAGTCACGTCTGCTCCGAGTGTGGCAAAACGTTCGGATCGTCCTCAGGACTTAAACAACACTCGCATATTCACTCCTCGGTCAAACCTTTCCAGTGCGAAGTCTGCTTTAAGTCCTACACGCAATTCTCGAACCTCTGCCGCCACAAACGCATGCATGCCGATTGCCGCATGCAAATTAAATGCAATAAGTGTGGACAGAGTTTCAGCACAGTGACGTCATTGTCGAAACACAAGCGGTTTTGTGATTCGACACCAACGCCCTCGTCGGGATCGGCATTAGCGACACCAGTTTCTCATCTGTCGGTGCACCAACAGGCAGCCGCAGCGGCAGCACAGTCACAGAGAGCAGCGGCTTTTCAATCGGCTGCAGCATCAGCAAGTTCAAGTCTAACGCCAGGCGTCATGGCCACACCACCCAATCCATTCTTCATGTTACGCACGCCGTCGCCATTTTTTCCTGGTTTCTCGACGGCGGCGGCCTATGGTTTCCAAGGCATGTTTCCACCTGGTCCGGTGCAAATGACAAATTTTCCTATGCTCTTTCCAAAGCATACTCTGGATATGCGAATACCATCCAACAGGTCGGACAATCTGTTGGACAATTCGCCTTCTATGGGAAAGCATCATACTGTTTCGCCGCTTACCACCGTAGGCGCACAACATTTCGACTTTAGCGAACCGTATTCAAACCGGATTTCCACATCGCCAGGACCAAGGAAAGAATTTTCTGCGGAACGCCATGAAGGCTCTCCCGACAAGAAGACCAAATTTGACATGAATATGGCGTATAGCTCACCAACCAACAAAAGGGATCAATATTTGAATCCAATAGGGTTGGATGAAGACACTAAATCCTCGATTGATATGAAAATTGAACAGGAAGACAATGAAAAAATATATAATGGCGGGAACGATAGAAGTGGCATTGCCTGCAAGGACGTGGACGACGATAAGGTAAGTACGCGTCCAACCCTAGGATAATTACAAAGACATATTTCAATTAATTACCCGATGCCGAAACTTAAATATTTTTCTCTTCAGAAACCGATTGACGTGACTACCAC
Organism: Physocephala rufipes; assembly: GCA_963966595.1. NCBI lineage: Eukaryota > Metazoa > Arthropoda > Insecta > Diptera > Conopidae > Physocephala > Physocephala rufipes. Next base: position 36,525,879 of record OZ016502.1, on the reverse strand, counting down.
ACCGCCTCCTCCATCTTCTGCTGTTCCGAGCAACAAAGAAGATCCGTCATGCACGGAGCAACCTCTAGACCTGTCAATTTGTCGCAAACGTCGGCACGATGAAAACAGCGTGACTTCCGTGGATTTGTCGTGCACGAAACGGCAACACAGCACAGACGATACTCGCATGGACACCAATCCTCGCATAACTCCAAAGGCTCAACATGTAGACGACGACAACTCTATGCCCACCGACCTCGTTGTGAATCGAACGCAAGAACGTCCAGGGAGTACCAGCAGTAATAAAGCTGACCAGTCGAAACCAAACGTCATTAACGAGCCCGTCGACGATGGTAATCCGGAACCAGTAAATCCTAACACATCCTTCCCATCCAAACGTTCGGATTCTTTATCCTCTCAGCATTCATTTCAAGAGAGTCAAAGGGGATCGGCCTCACCCGTGCCCAATTCACCACCCTCTCCCCTCAATAGCACGCCCTCTTATGGACAGGCTAATGGGAATGGCAATGTTGCCAATGCTATGGCTTGCCCACGCCCCATTCATCCCATTATACTCGACGAAATCTACCGCACTCGTGCTTTGGCCTTCCAACGACCGTTTACTTTTTTAGGGCCAATGGGCGGACGGCCAGCTTTTGATAATTTATTGCATGCCGGCAATGGTCCGTATCCGCCCGAAATGACATTCCGTGAAGCTCTTATGCCGTCTGCAGGAGGAAGTGGCGGTAGAATTGGAGCAAGTACGCTCAATAATAGTCCACTCTCGATTACGGCGGGCAAAATTAAAGATCGTTACACCTGTAAATTCTGCGGCAAAGTATTCCCACGTTCAGCGAACTTAACGCGTCATCTGCGCACCCATACCGGCGAACAACCCTATACTTGTAAATACTGTGACCGAGCCTTCAGCATATCCTCGAATCTCCAACGTCATGTTCGAAACATTCACAATAAGGAGCGTCCATTCCGTTGCCATCAATGCGATCGATGTTTCGGGCAGCAGACCAATCTCGATCGCCATTTGAAGAAGCACGAAGACGGTACGACGGGCTTGGGTTTAGGAATAGGCGACTCACCCTCATCGAATGAAGCGGATCGTGATGATTCCAATTTTGATGAGATACGATCATTTATGGGACAAGTGATCTATAATGAAGATTTGTATACGCCCATCAGTTTGGGCGTAGGTGAAAATGACACCGACTATGCGGCCAGTGATGTTGAACACGAATTTTCGGTCTCTGTAGCTTCTTCTACGGAGGAAACAATTAAAAGTAATGCGAGCAACAACAACAACAACAACAACAACAACAGCGAAGCCTTAGAGATCGGAACATAAATCGAAGGATCAGAAATAGTTCAATGTAAGAGGAGTCTGAGGCGCAAGTGGAGACCGGTTCTAAAGTGAAAGCCGCTAACAGCGAATTCTCTCGGTGTTCCTGGGAAGGAATGGATGGAACATTCAGGATAGGATATCTAGAAAAGTAGCATGATGTAACCAAGATCGCATATGGAGCTCAACGGAACGACTTTGAACTGTCGCGTTGTATCAGAGCGAAACTAAAGAAAAAAACAAAAATTAGTTAGATAAGATTGTTATTTGTATATTTGTTAGGTTATGTTTACGAGTACGTCTTTTGTACAAAATAATTAGAGGAAAAATAGAAAGGAGAAGAAGCAGAAAGAGTCGCGAGTGATAGTTAAATTGTTAAAAAACCAAAGCTAGCAGAAAGTCTTCACTAAAACATTCAAACTATTTAAAGAATTATCAACGAAATAATACAATAAAATTAACAAAGTATATCGATAATTAATAAACGATAACTAATAAACGTAAAGGATTTATCAATTTGTCATTTTTAAATACCATTTTATGGTTTTTGCCCAAAAAGCAAAAGAAAAAACTGTACAGATTTTCTAAACTAAAGGAGATTTTTTCTATTTTCGTGAATAAACAGATATATTTCTAATTTTAGATTTATTTCAATTGAATTACGTTATAATTAATTAAAATCATCGATTATATTCAATACAATTAATTTAATTTTTATTCTAATTTTAATTATTGAATTTTAATAAGCTTGTGAAACATTAAAAAGAAATAAAAACAAATTTAAAATAATTTTGAAAATAAATACATATTGCTTTTCTTTTTTTGTAAAGTGTAAAGAAAATGATAAAAAGGCTGAAATTTTGTTGAAAGAATATTTAATAATTATTAAGCCATTAATGATCGCATTAAAAAACTATTGATTAAAAATTGCTCAAATTTGGTTTCATAACCTTCAAATGTATCTCGATGGTTCGCAAGTCAAGGTTTTATTAATTTTTTTTAATATGAATCAAAATGTTTGTTGAAAATTTTAAAATTTCTTTTTAGTGGAAATCATTTTTGCCCCGAAAAAGAGAGAGAGCAATATAGTCTTCTATTTAATTGCAATACGAAAATCATCAACGATATATTGAAAGAATTAATTGGCTGCTCCGTCACAAAATTTTGAAACATATATAAAATAATAAAAGTATCATCGCCACCAGAAATTGGTAAAACGTAGCAGCAACAGTAGCAGCAGTATAATAACTCAAGCTTAAATAATATCGCTCTATTACGCGGCGATATCGTCCGAGTGCTAAATCCACTTAAATTGCACAATTTAAAAAATCATTTTGCGTACATAAACGCTCGTTAAGAAGCGATTTAAACCCATAAAACATTAAATACGAATCCGACTGCGTGATCACGTGCCTGCAATCGTCGAGTCGTGCCGCCGTCCCGCCAAGCCGTTCATTGCGGAATGAACGTCTGGTTGCTTCTTGTCTCTTGTTGTCGTTATTGTTGTTGTTGTTGTTCTTACATTCATTCGTCTGTTTGTTTGTTTGTATGTTTGTTTGTCTTTCAAGAGATGGTCAGATGGCCAAACGAAAAACAGCCACAAGCTTAACCTGCCAGGTAGACCAAATAGCTAAAAGTACTTATGGCCACGACGCGGCCAACAAAACTGAAACCCGGTAACCATCCAAAATAGGCAGCGAAGCGAGCAGGCAACAGACAACCAGTCAGCCAATTTCAGGCCAGACAGATGGACGCATCCATTCATATTCGTATCCATACCCGTTCCCGTACCCGTACCCGAAACATCGTTACCGATCGCACAGTAGCCCGTAATGCGTCGATCGCTCATCGCATCTCTCTGTCTTTGCAACGGAATCTCTGTACGATCCGTGCTGCAATTAAAATCGACAAAGTGTTGTATTGCCAGCAATTCAATGCGATGCGATGCGATGTCATGTCATAATTAAATTGCCAATGGATGTGAATTTTGTCAGCAGACGGCAGACAGCCAAGCCGGCCTGCAGGGCAAGTGTAAATAAGTAAGACCAGCTAGTAACACTTCGAGGCAGTAGCAAATATTTCGGATTATGCTATTGCCATTATTGCTACTACTGCTATTACTGTTGCTGCTTAATAAATCACTTTGATATTTTATGCATTTTCATTACGACACGATGTTACAGTTTTTGTCTTTTATTGTCATTTTTTTCTGCTTTTTGGTTTTCTTAATGGAATGACACGAAATTTGGCTCTTTAACTGGCAACGTCGACTGCCCGAAAGTGACGTCGCGCGACGTCGTACTACGTCGCACTACGACGACAGCAAAAGTGTCTTCTTCAACCATTTATTAGGTCTGCGTTGGTCGGAATGATGGCCTAGTTGTAGCGGCGGTTTTAGCGGGAACGCCTTCAATGCGCTTTCAACAAAAAGGAACGTAGGAAAGAAGAAGGTCAATAAAGGTCGACAAAATAAAAATTATCTGAGTGCGATCTCGGTCACCTTTTAACAGGCGTTTCAAAGGAATGACCATGACTGCTTCAACAGAAGAAGCAGACAAGCAGAGAAACAAAGAAAAAGACCATAGACGGACAGACAGACAGACAGACAGACGGAGACGGAGAAGCTCATGAATTCACATTCACACAAAATGAATGCGATGAAGAAATGAAAATGCAATAATTACTCAGTGCGATGTGAAGAAAGCCCCAACGTGACCCCAACCGTGCGCTTGGAAAGTTGAAAGTCATCGACGGTAACAACATCCCAAACCGGTCCGATTCGTCCCGTCGAACGGGCCCGTCCCGGCCCATCGAACAGAAGCGCAACAAGGAGGCCACGCGCGCCTGCGCAATCAAATGAATTCCGTAACAATTAGTAATTAATTTTTCTTTCTGCTGCAAAACGATGCTTAATTTATTGTTTACCATCGCTACCATCACTATTACCGCTACCGCTACCCAACGCTGCAGCGCCCCCCTTCTCCTCCCACCAATCAACACTACCAAGGCTGTTCTAGATTATATAATGGATTTCGTTGCTCAAGCAGTGAATGTTGATGATTTCCGGCTACGAAGAGATAAAAATATTTTTTATTAGTTCAGATGCCGAAACTCTGCCGAAAAACAGCAGAGACCGGTCGCGGGAGCGGGGTATTGTGGCAATAGAAGAATAAATATTACAAGTATTTTAAGTAGCGGCAGCAACAGCAGCAAAAAGCGCAGCAACAACACCAGCATTCCTTAAAAACGAGCCAATGCAATGCATCTGATTGCTTTATTGATCGGATCAGTTCATCGATAAATTGATATATTGCTGCTCGCTATTAATCGGTTTTGCATAAAATCGAAAATATGTTTAAACAGTTTTTTAAATATTTCATTTCATTTCTTCCAGCAAAATTTTTCTATCGATAAATTGTAGAAAAGTAACGGTTTTTTCGTGAAGCGAGATATCAGATTGATCCCTTACAACGAGAGCATTTAATGCGAGCTCTAGAAGTCTATTTTCACTTTCAAAACTAAAATATAATTTCTAATTGATTCTCCAGAGATACATCAAGACTTTTACTTCTTGCTTAACTTTTCAAAACCTTGCCGATTTCTGGCTATATATCTGCCTTAACTGCCAATTCTCGTGTGTGGTTTTTATCATAAGAGAGAGAGAGTGAAGGACAATTTGTGTGAGAGAGAGAAATAGAAGCAAATAGAGTCACCTATCCACGGCCTTATCAGTAATCTCCGTGACTGCCCCTCGATCTCACCAAATTCACCACATCAGTAAAATTCATAGAAATAACGCACAGCATTCTTTATCACCACCAACAACAACAAACCAACAGTAGCCCATGAAACCGCAACAATTTCAAATAAAAGCTATTTAAAATAGATCGCTATTTCAGCTTTAATTACTCGCTATTAGGATTACTTTTGATTTCATTTGGTTGGGAGACGAAAGGAAGTTATTGCAATTAATCCTGAAGAGGCGCGCCCCTTGACTACAGTTAACAAACAAAAAGTTTTTAATCGGCGAAATCAAAAGTGGAAATCGATTTTAACTTTTTATTATTGCCAAATAATTTGAGTTTATGAATATTTTTCCCGATGCAGTCGTTCGACGTTAGCTTCAAAGTCGGCTTAGCCACCAGCAATAATTGCAAAATTATTCAATTTTTTTTCTTCTGTTTCGGCGAAAATGCGTAAAAGAGCCCGTCGTTTATCGCACGAATATTTATAATAGCTTGAGATGGATGTGAGAAAAACATCGATGAAGTAACCGGGCTGGCTGGGGACTACCAGTCCCGAAATGTCAAGCGGCGGTAGCAGTAGTGAGTCATCATCAAACTAGCCAGCTGCTTTTGCTGATGCTGAGAAAAAGAAAACGGAGTTTACGACTGAATGATCGTCTGAAATCTGAAATAGAACTTTGGCCTTCTTTGCGGCAGCACACGAAAATATATGTTGCCACCCGAGCAGCAAAAGCAACAGCAGCTGCAGCAATAGCAGTATGAGCATAGGCAGAGCAGAGCATTAATCGCAGCAGCAGCAACAACAACGTCCGCAGCAGAGGCAATACAATGCGGCACTCTGCCACATTATTGAAATACATATGACGCGTCGCGACGCTTCAACAACAACGCCCTACCGTGCCCTGCCAAACCGAAGCTGACCAAAGTTACATACTCGTTTACTCGCCAATTCGCCTGCTCACTCTCTCGCAATCGTAGCGATAGTTTAAGAGCATCGGTTCGATGGAAGTTTTTTGTTGCTGGGTTTTCTTTTTCTCTTCGTAATCTCTTTGGACTTTGAAAATGGATATGATTTTCGCCAAAAGTAAAACGCGAGAGTATGAATTTTGTGAGTTTGAAATACTAACTCCTACAGAAACAACAACAATAACAACAACAACAACAACAAAATAATAGAAGCAACAATAAATTATATAAATTCGGTAACTAATTATTTGAAGTAAACAAATTTTTTAAAAAGTTATTGTTTTTTGAGATTCCTTTCCAAACAAAGAAAAAAAGCGGTATTAAAAAAACGGTAAAAAGGAGGGTCAGAAGGGCTTAAGTGAATCGACCAACGGAGCTGTAAACACCTTAGGATATTCCTAAAAATATCACCTATTTAAGCGAAGTGAGAATTGTGGTGGATTGGAATTAGAAATGACTTTAAGCGGACCGCCATAGTTGGTTGCGATACAAGTAATTGATGGACCCCCGCTCTTTCATCGTTTACCCGAACAGCGTCGCAGCGCATACAAGCGCTTACTTTCGCTTTTAATTAATCGGCGTGGCGCCTCAAATGATAAAGCGAGTTGGGGCGTGGTGGGCGAATAGACAACTTCGTATCGAATATCAAATGAAAGCATTTAGTGCTACTAAACATCTCTAGCACTCTTGGTTAGCAAACCGAGGCAGATGTAGGAACCTGTTAAGTGTAACTCCCCAGCGCACCGACTATCACCAAGCAAACTGTTTTAGATGACGGCGTTTGCTTGGAATGCCCAGTGACCATAAAAGAATGCACGCAGAAGAACTGAAGTCGATCGGTCAGTTCGATTATGTCGGCTGACGTCGGCGACGACGACGCATAAACCAATTACGTGATATGATCGGGTGATCAACGGCATTTCTTCTTTTCACATCAATAGAAAGTACCAGCTGGTGTTGCTGCCTGACGTCTGTAGCGTTTTTCGCTCTCGTCTTCCGCCCTCCGCCTTCTGCCGTTCGTTATCTGAAAATGTCAATAGCTTTTCGCTTTTATAGATTTTTTCCTTCGCGTAGGAGCTGAAAATGTAAGTGATCGTTACGAATTTTCATATAAGTATTCGATCCATTGCACTCCGGTCCGGTCCAGTCCACTCTGGTCCAATGCAAGTCTTCATGATTCGTTCGTAGCCTCGTAATTCATTGACGACTTCTGGTGACGCAATTGCTATGCGGCTATCGTAACGTCGCCGTTATCCATCCAGCAAGTCGCACGGCACGGATCAGCTCTGGCTCGGCTCTAGACTCTAGAGCACTGTGTATGTGCTCCAATTTTTTTTCACTTCGAATCTTGCTTAGCATTAGCGAGTGTCGAGCGCGGCTAGTTTTTGTTTAGATTATCGAGATACCAATTAATTGCGTGATGCCAGTTATCCTCGCAAGCCACAAGAGGGGGCTGAGAGGACTGCTCGTCCCGGCTTCAGCACGAAGCGAAGAGACGAAGCCTCTCTACAAAGCGTTCATTTCAGAGGGAAAATATATTAATATGATTTATATTGATTCAGTCGGCGGGATCTAGAAAACGAGCTGGCTTTATAAATTTCAAATGAAATCCAAGGATTGAAACACGGTATACTCCATGTAATTTTTTTATTTTCTTTCATTGCAACGTCATCCTTAAAATTTCTACTTAAATACACTTTACCGTATTAACAGATGGTCTCTTGTGTACCATCCGCCGCACCATAACGTACGATCTCGATCCATATAAGGAGCAATACCAGTAGCTTTGCCATAACCGATTAGCCAATCGATTGAATTGAAGAACCCATTGGTGAATGTGAAGCAACGCAACTTTATCACGCACTCACTCGCACGCTCACTCGCTCACTCACTACGCCGTCAATTGTTTCGCTTATGCTGCTCCCATGCAGTGAATTGCGTTACGCACTCGAGGGCTTCCTCTCACTTTGGCCCAATTCACACCCAGAAGAAACAATAACAGTTAACAGTTAACAAAGAAAAATCGAAACCAAAAAAATCGAAACAAATACAATGAAAAACAAAAACACTTTCTATAAAATGAGCAAAGACTGCGTGTCTAATTGCCTTCCGGTTGCCCGATCGGTAACCGGTGCATTTCAAAGTCGATCCATTAGCGCCAGTAAGATCACGTTAGTAATAATTAAGCCAAATTTCAAAAGGGCCACCACGACCGATCGACCAGTCGGCAATGAACATTATATGCAGTCATTGAATTTAATTGAACTCTCGACGCAATTCGATGATCGAAAGACGTCCAATTTCTATTTCTTTTCTTTCGATTAAGGCGTACGATTTCGTCTGTGCGTTACTTAAAATGCATTAAAAAAGAAGCATCTAACGGTATATTTTGGACATTCGTTTTCATTATTCCTAATGACTTCTGATAATCCCTACCGATAATAATGATGATGATGATGATGAGAATTTCTCCGATTTCATAATGGTTTAGAAATCGCTATATTTCTCTCTCTTTCACTTACTGTCAATCTTTCTCACTTTCAAAATTTTATGAAGAAATATTGAAATGAAATCAGAAGTGCCTTTGGACATCCGTAAAGACCCATTTAGGCTTTGTCTTTAACCCATTTTTAACCATTTTTTGACCCATTTAGGCTCGTCTACTAAAAAGGCATTTCATAAAAGTCCTCTAACGAATTATCCTAAAAATGTGTTTTTTGTAACATTTCCTTCTATCATTTTGGCTTGACAGCATCTCATGAAGAGGTAACAATGAATGCAAGATGACGACGGGAATAATTCTAAAGTGCCACCAAAATACTGAGCAGAAGTTAACGAGATATTATGCAATTTTTGTAAAGCCCAGAAGTGTCGGGCAGGGAAAGGAGGCCGGCAGGGAGGGAGAAAAATAGGGCTTACTCTCAAAAGACAATTCAAAAAATAGTCCCTAAAACTCGCTAGAAACGACAACGGAAGCAGCAGCCTTCAAATCGGGGCAGCGGGCGGTTCACAAAAAAAAGTCGAAAAGGAAAACAACAAAATTGTCGACCGCGCAAAACCATTCGCTCATAAATCACTCACTCACTCACTCGCCTCGTCGTCGCAATCGTCGTCATCCTCATAGTCATTCATGCGAAAGGTCCTCCTTCCTCAATTCCTTTCATTGCGTTCGTTCGTAGTTCGTTCATTCGTTACCGCCCCCCCCCGTTGGCCCGTTACCGTAACTACGGTATGTCTTGCGCCCCCGCATTCATTGTTCAGCAAGTGATCCCATTAAAAGAATGACTTTAAATCGCAGCCATCACGTGCATGATCTTGGATTACAATAGAGTCGCGGTGTTACGGTGCTGCGCGGTGTTGCAATCGCTCATTGATAATAGCGATGCTGGTGGGGGTAATGGCGAGGGTAAGGGTGTGGAAGCGGTGGTAACAGCACCTACACGAATTTAAACTGAAAAACGTACGCCATCGCTAATGATCCAAAGTGATTTGTAATGAAGTTATTACGGAATATGAAGTGATCACCAAGACCTATGAGGAGGTCTATCCGTCTACTTCCCGTCTGCCTCCTTCAGTCCTCCTGCCCGTCCTGAATGTCACTGCATACCGCCTGGCTTACCTTTGCTTTGTCTTGTACGATATCGGGCGATTTAGAAAATGTCGCAGCAACAACAAAGGTCTCAAAGAGGCAGAGATACCAAGAAAACGAAGCTCGTTCCAGAAAAGTCGTGAGTGTTTATCCGAAGGAAAAATTGATAGATAGAAAAAAGGCCCAAGAACGAAGGCAAAAGGCTACGAGACCGACATAGCACCAAACAAATTCTTAAATGACTATTCTGCAGTGACAATTTAGTACATAATCCAGTCATCGATCAGGCACCCTACGTGAGGCAATCCAGAAGTTTGGGCGGTTTAAAAGACCCAAAATGGAAATGACTCTATCGGAAGTGGCTATTTCTGAGGAGTCGAATAGGATGTGAGGCCTTCTCTAATGATGTAATCAACCTGTCAACACTTTGGAATAGTTAGCTAAATATCAAATTGATACAGAATTGTATATATACGGTTTTCCAATAAGGACATAACACAAGTTTAGTGGCAGCCAATTTCCTGAAGATGCAGTTCATCAAAGAACCGAGAAGTTCAGTTGTTTTGAAACACTTCGACATTTTATAAATTTGGATCGAAAAATTTAGTGTAATTCGTCCAATTTGTGGGAATTGAATGGAATCTATTTAACGTACTTTGGCCAAAAGCTCTTATGGTTGTTCGGCTAACTTTTCGATAACTGAACCGATATTTCCGTTCGTTAATTTTGTCAACCATTTAACCAATATAGAAAGCACAAACTATTTGGTGGAAGGATTTTTGCGACCACCAACGTGAAAATGCGACCACCGACTCAGAAGGTCACGAAGAGTTTTCCTTAAATTTTAAAAGCAAGTCATCTCCAGTTGTAGCCGAGATCAAAATGCTGACCTCATTCAATATTTTGGCGTCATCGCAACATAAACGGATTTCAGGGAAACAATCGTGGGGAAATATAATTTTGTTATGTGTCTCTTGGAAAACGCTTCACAAAGGATTTTACGTATTCCTGCTCAAAAAATACCTAAACCAACTACTTTCGTCACCATTTCTTCGTAAGAATATCATCTCTTCCAAACTGTTTGAAATATTAATAACGAGATTTGTTGACTGTTGTCAAAATTGAGGCCTGTTTTATTGATTTATTAACATCGAAGTTCTTAAAACTTTTAACTCTTTAATCAACTTTTAACCTGATGATAATAAAATCAATAATAATGATGATCTCAACCGCTAATGACGATAATTACTGGAGGTATTAATGAAAATAATTATAACATTTTCTGATGTTGGTTACGATGAAATTGGTGAAAGCCATATTGTTTTTGTTTTGTTTTATTGGGCCACTTGAGCTAAGCTGCGTCGTTGATTTTGGAGTAAGCAGTCAAAATAGCCATAGTAACCAGAGGTGATGAAATAGATCTCATTCAACTTCCTCATCGTTCTCGCCATCTCCTCGGAATTCGAATCGCGGAATTCGGTCGATCCTCGCCGCTTGCGCAAGAACGGCTGCCAATCTGCCAATTTGACTACGATGCTCTCGGTACCGAAATTTATTTGTAGCCGTAGGTAATCACGCGTACCTCATTCATCTGCCCAGATAGCGTTTGAATGAGTGCAGTAAAAGCGGGCACGAGGCTTACACCGTCAACGATTCAGTTCATTTTATTTCACTTCAGTTCACTCCGATGATCGAGTCGATGGATGGATGGTGGTGGTACCTCTTCCTTTTAAGTACATGGGGGAAAAAACAACAACAGCAACAAAAACAATCAAAGAAAAATATAACTGACTTTATTCGAGAGCATCCCGTGGCCCGTTAGAGATTCCTGTTCCTGCTTGTTGTTGGTTGTTAGTGTTAGTCCAGTTGCCATTGTGGTTGTTGTTGTTGATGTTGTTAAAGTTGTTGTTGTTGTTCTATCTATTCTATATTTGTCTCCGGGGTTTGTATTCATTGCTGTCGATGGCCCGCAAACAGTTGTCAGTTTATTTGCCAGACTTCATTCAGCCAACAATGCCGACCATGTTCCAGGCTTGCAAAAGAAGAAGAAGAAAAAAACGAACAGTGGGTCGACGTTTCGATGTGCCGGACATTTGGGCGTTCGAAAGAGAGAGAAGAGGTAGATGATGGGATGTTTTCATGAAACAACCTGCGGCAATGTTGTTTTTATGAAATTTACCCCATCGACAAACGACGGCACAGTGGGCCGATTCGGTTTAAAATGAGTAATAATCGGGGAGAGAAAACTAAGGATAATATTTATTCATTTAAAGTAAGCAAAAACAAAGCTCCTGAACACCTAACTGATTGACTGACTGATTGGTTCATGGAAGGGGGTCGTCATCTCCCCTTTCCCATTTAAATTTCCATTTCGATTTCAAAAGGTACCCCATGGACACGCCGCCTCTGGACCGCTAGAATATTTCTAAATGCGGTTCCTGTTCAAACCCATTTTGTTGTTGTTGTTGCGAATTGTATTAACGGCCAACTTCCGCCTTCCGCGTGACCGATTAAAAGCCTAACAACCGACAACCGCAATCACAACGGCAGTACCGGTGATGGGACTCTATAACGCTGGAAGGGCTAGTCGAACTCGATTGATGCAATTCGCGAACTTTTTAACCGCAGCTGCATCTGCATCTTGCGTTTTACTTACGTCCAGCATCTCAATCATCGAGTGGAAAATAAGTTACCGTAAAGTAACAGAAAATCACCCTAAAGTTATTTGGGATGAAAAGCAAAAAAAAACAATGTGCAATTGTTGAGGCTGCGCGTGCGCGTCCATATCGAGCTCTAATTTCAGCAATATCGTCTTAGCCAACGACGACCCAATTGAAGTCGCCGTTTCATAATGCATAAGCGTCGACGTTCAGGTCTGACATTTCTCAACGACCCAACACCTTTACATCTCTTCACCATCTTCAGCCCCTTCCCCCAACCGGCCCTATTTCATCATCTCAACGATTCTCTATGCAAAAGGCTACTCCCGTCGTCAACCGCTGACGGCGTCGTAATCACAGTCGTAGACGCAGACGCAGACGCAGACGCTCGTTTCTTTAGTACGCCCATTTGCGAAATAACTTCTGCAGCAATTTCCTGCGATTCCAACAACAAACCAACAACGACAACGAACTGAATCAGACCTCGCAGAGATGCATCTAATTGGCAATAAATTTCAGCTGCAGCCGAAGGAATTATTTGATGGTGTCCGCAACCGGTAACTGAAGAATTGCCGTAAATCGCGTCGGCATGGACGTGATTTTCGTCTAGTATTATTTCTACAAAATGGGCAAGGATTTGCAACAATTTAAGAAAAGTTATTGGGTATCATTGAAGCGAGAGAGGTAGAGAGAGAGAGAGAAAGAGGGTAAGAGAGAGACGAGAACATAAATGCGGTCATAAAGGCGCGCATGTTCTTCAAATGATATTCGAAAATTATTTGAAATTGATCGGTTTAGTATCTCGGGTCTTCGATTGTAATCATCTTCAGGATGACTGAAACAGGATATGATATCTCCTGCGTCATGTCCATGTGTCAGTCACCTCGATGACCAGGCGGTGAATGAATGGCTTTCTGAACAGTTGGTTAAGAAATCTGTTGGATTTCGATTCGTTGCATTGTCGCAGAAAAACTAGAATCGATCTAGTGTTTCAGAACCGGCGAAGGGGTCAGAAAATACCTGCCCAACTGGCGACCAATCGACCAACCAACCAACCAAGCCAAACAACCAAAAATACACCACAAGTACGTCGGTTCCTACGCAGAAAATGTTGCTCGGTTTTTACTTTTGCTGTTGTCGTCGTCATTACAGTTGTTGTTGTTGTTGTTGTTGTTGTTGTTTTTGCTGTTCTTATTTTTACCTTGTTGTTGTTTTTCTTATTCTTGTCAACAGAATATTGTCATGTCGTTGCCTTGTCGGTGTTGCCGGCATCGCCATTGCCATCGCCACCACCATCGTCGACATCGTCGTCATCATCGTCATTATTGCTGTTATTGCTGCCTCAGTGATTGTTGCTTTTGTTGTTATTGTTGTTGTTGCTCTTCATAGTCATTGCTCTCAATAATTTGTTTTTCTTATTTAGGACCGTAAAACGTCGCGCAGTCGACGACTCTCAAGATCTGCATAAATTTATGCGGATGCGTGGGCTTGAATTATGTCCTAAATGTCATCATAAGATGCAATACGACAACAATAGTAACAACAATAATAATAACAACAACCAAAGCAACAACAACAACAGCTGCAGCAAATTAACTCCACCAGCAAATAGATAAAGTTACAAAAACAACAACAGTTGACAACAACGGTGACAGCAATGACGAGAATTGGTATACATTTTTGTAAAAGGAAAACTATGACAACAACAACAAATACCAACAACAGCAACAGCACCAACAACGACAAATACAACAACAACAACGACGACGACGCAGACGGCGACGATAACAGCAATCACCGCGACAACGCCATCAAAAGCAAAGCATTGATTGAGAAGAGCGTATACCTAAACAGCACCAACCAAACCAAAAACCCGCACCGATATTTCGATAACAACGGAAACAACAACAACACCACCAAGAGCATCAATAACACGCGAAAAAATAGATCGGGATGAGCTCTCCGAAATAAATAAATTCATCTGCATCTTCAAACCTTAAATTTTCTGCGACGCAAAAACAAAAATGGAAATGTTGACAAACTGATGTGCCCGAACGTGCCCCAATACAACCCGAACGCCCACCCTCCCTCCACGATCCTTTAAAGGTCTATTCGTGGATTTGAGAATTTTTTCTCGTCTTCTTCTTAGGCAAACACCAACGACAGACACTAACCACCCAAAACCGTATTCAGTTTTCTTATTTCTTTTCCTTTTACTCTTCTTCTTTTCTTCATCCTTTCCTTCATCTTACTCCTCTTCTTCTTCTTTTACTCTGCCGATAAAATTAAACGAACGTACGGATTGCTCCTGCCATCGAGTCTGTTTGACACTCTTTTTCCTATAAAAGAAACTTCAACAACAACAACAACAAAAACAACAACAACCAAAACAATAATTCATTGGAGTCATAAAGGTGTCTCTGGAGTTATTAACACATAGAGACAGTGATAGAGGAAGGGAGGGGGAGGGAGATGGTGGAAGAGTATCACAGATGAACGAACGCAAATGTTTTGGCCATATTCGTAACTGCGAAAAAACCCAACAAACCAACAACAATTTGCAATGCAAACAACATAAAACTAGACACCAATGCCGTGCAACAATAACGATAACAACGGCAGCAGCAGCAACAACAACAACAACACTGAATATTATTAACCATAATGACACAAAACAAACGATATATCGCTCACTTCGATTTCTCGATTTCCTCGAATGCAAATAAATTCTATCGATCCAGCTTGAGCTCATCCCGACCCGAATGAAAATTTCCATTACGATTTCGATGCATTTTCTAAATTGCATTTTGGTGCGGCGTGGCGTTTTGGCGTTTGAGCGTTTGACGTTTGAAAATTATGATGAAATGCGTTGCGTTGCGTTACGATCGAAATTCAAAATTGAATCGGTGCGGCGATAAAAATATTTGCACTTTTAATAGCTTTTGCATCAATTCATTTTTTAGACGAGCAGAAGAAGAAGAAGAAGAAAAAGAAGACGAAGAAGGCGGAGAAGAAGAGGAAGGATGATGATGGCGATAAATTGATTTTGTTGGAATTCGTTGATGCGTGCGTGGTGTCGAAAATGGAGCGTCGCGCGCCATACGCTATTGGGTTGGTTGGGTATTTGTTGTTGGTGAAGAAGGAGTATTAAAAAATGCGGACCAATTAACTTCACCGAATTAAACACTTTTTATGTGACTTTTTAAAAAAAAATTATGCAAAAAATTGCCGATTTGTTTCTTAATTTGAAACTGATTTTTTCAATTTTTTTATTTTTAAAATGAAGTGCGAATTATTGGAAAATAACAGACAATAACCCGGTTGTTCACTTCAGATAATTTCTGGTTTATATCTCGATCTTGCGCATAAAGACATTATGCTTAATGCATTTTATTGATCCTCAGAATTGAAGCGTTTAAGATAAATAGCCTTTAGACTGAACAGAAGCGCGTAATGTTTCGTTAATTTAATTAAATTTCTTTTAGAAGCTTTTATATTTTACTAGTTATATTTCCTAGTAAACTAACTAGTTATTTTTCCAAGTAAAGAGATTAAATCCATTGAAAAATTCCGATTTGTTAATCGTTTATCTGTCTATTTTATTGATCATCAAGCTTGATCTTCAGCTTATTTTTAACAAGAATCATTTTATAGAAAACTAGTGCGAAATTTCATTACGAAAATATTACGACATCATATCATCAAGATAAACAATAAAACCAAACACTCGTCTTAAATTGTCGTCTCGTCTTAAATAGACATACTCGTTTCATCACCTTCTACTGTTTTCGTTTATTCGCTCTCTTTCACCTACTCGCTTTCTTGTCTTGATGACCTACCTACTTTTTTGTTACATTTTCATGTTCATTCGTCTTTTCGTTCGTTTATCATCCAATCCACTAATTACCTTATCTATCTGTTTAATCGTGCACTTAACTGTTCGCCTAATTATTTATCTATATCTACTTCTTTGCTTATCTACTCGTTTCATCACTTACTCATCTACTCGTGTATTAATTTGTTCACTCCTTTTCTTACTTGGATCAGCTAGCTACTTGTTGTACGATGTGTTTATGTGTGATGATCACACACATTCTAGCACTATTACATTGGTTAAAAGTATACTCTACTCGTTTATCTCTTAATCTTTTCATCTACTCATTTACTTATCTACTCGTTTAGTTTTTTAATAGTTATTACATATTTACTAGTTAGCGATATGCTTTTCGAATAGTAGTAAGCTATTATCCACCCCCCCCCCGCTCAACCACTCATTTCCGTAACATAATCTGCTACTCGTTTCAACGTCTATTCTCATCTACTCGTTTGATTACCTACTCGTTCTTCTTACTATTTGCGTCTTCCTCTACTCGCCCGTTCAACCTTCTCCTTCATTATCATCATCACCATTATCATCATCATCGTCATTATCACATTCTTTGAAACGTTGAATTACGATACCAACGTTGTTAACGTTGTTAACGTTGCGTTTTATCTTTGGTAACTATTTCGTATTAAAATTAATAGGAAAAAAAGCAATTAAATTAGACGTCATGAATGAGTAAAAGCTTTACTAAAAGGTTTTCATGGTCATATTGTGGAAAGATAAAATAACTGTTACCCCAACAACAACAACAACAAAAACAACAAAATGCTACTGAAGGTGAAAACGTTAAAGAAAAAGCATTAACAGACAAAAACGAACGTTCATTGAAAATTGAATTCAATTTCGAAAGTTCAAAAAGGGATCTGCTTAATTTGTTGATACGCCCTTCGCCACCCCCTCCCACCACCACAACCAACCACCCAACAACAAACACTATTCTAATCTATCTAGTCATGTCGATCGATTTTTTAAGACAAATTCCAGACACTTTTTTCTTCACAAAATTTCGAGGTTAGGAACTATTTTTATAATAATCTAACAGTAATCGTGCATTGAAATTATTCACTTGTTCGTTCGTAAACAACTCATACGTGAAAACGTATTATAAAATTCTAAAACGAAATAATATTTATTATATTTTGTAAAACTCTTGGTCAGTTTTGAGTTGTTTATCCTACGTACACCGTACTCACACCAAACCACCCTTCACCGCCCACCCTTCCCCCCGCCACCTTGTTCGAATTGCCCTGATTGAACTAAAAAAATATTTTAACTCTTTTCTGCGAGTTTGTTTATTTTCAAATATTTTGTTAATTATTTCGAAATTCAATTTTAATCAATTTTTTTCTAAAAATTTAATCGCATTCATTGCATCGCATTCGAACGACCTCATTGCTATTGCAGTTATTATTATTATTATTATTGTCATCATCGTCGTCGATGTTGTTGTTGTTGTTGTCGTTGGAGCTGTTTTTGTTGTTTGTCATGCATGCACTTAGATCGTTTCTTCGATCGATCGATCGTTCGTACGCTTTAAGATCGTTTCTATTCATAAACGAATTCGAGTAAAACTTTTTAGAGTTTAAGTGCTTTGTATTGTTTGTTTTGTATTGTTGTTCTCGTCGTTGTTGTTGTTGTTGTTGATAGTGCTGTTACTGTTATTACTCTCGTTGTTATTGATGTTATAGTTATTGTTGTTGTTGTTGTTTGGTGACATGGTCTTTTAGAGGACCATTTCCGCAAAAACTGCCCGAACATACATAAGCACACAAACACACAAACACACACACAAACACACACATATATACACAAACACACACACACACTCGGATATGCGAACACACATTCACTTATGGCACACTAACCGAAGAAGGCGTTCTCGGTAGCTGCCCGAAGGTGTCATAAAATGCAATCAAAATGACAGCGAAACTCGTAAAAAGTGCATGCGAGCGAATGGACCGATGTGGACCGTTAAAAATGAGAAAAATCCACAACAGAAAATATTACGACGCGTCAGCATTTTAGACACCGAACATGCAGGGATTATCAATAACAACAACAACAACAACAAACCAACGCCCCAACCGGCAAGGCTGTTCAAACAATAGGTATTGGAAGAGCGTTGGTTGGCTGACAGAGTGACTGCCTGACTGAGTTGACTGGTGGCTATCTATAGAATATAGAACAAACTATACCATTCAACCAACGCAACGTCATCGTAACACCATCGCAGCGCCATCCAGCGCTTGAATCATCGGATAAATTCAATCGGGAAAGGAATGAATGTTGACGACAAAAGAAATAAAATTGATCCAGTTGGAGATTAAATGGAATGATGTCTTTAAATAGTGATGACGAGGAAGAAGAAGAAGGAGAAGAAGAAGAAGAACGCAAGGAAAAAGCAGATGGTGATTATGAGAAAGAAAGACTTATGAATAGCGGCGATGCGTCTTTAATCGACGCTTTGATAGACCGCGTTCTTTCTTTCAAGAGCGTTTTTTTCTCTTTCTTCTTTTCATAAATTCAAAATGTTAGTTTTTCCTCAGAGGAATTCTATTATTTTCTGCTACTCTTCTTCGCTTTTCTGAGTCTCACTCCCTTGCTTTCTTTTTTTTTCTTACAATTCTCAAGTGATCAGATTGAATGATTTTTGAAAATAATCTTTTCAAAGAATTTTTAAAAAAAAATTTTTTAATTACCATTAATTCCTTATGCCCACTAATTACGTCATTATTGAGAATATTTTCTGAATGCATTTGATACAAAAAAAATATTAAAAAATTAAAATTAAATTTCTTAATTTTAATTTAAGAAAAACTTCTGAATAAACGCTTTTTTAGCCTGAAAAAAACGAAGTAGTAGAAGAAAAAGAAGAAAATAAAGATTACAAAGAAGGCAATAAGTGTGGTGGGAGGAGGTGACTGCTACGTCTAGCTTCTAAACACTTCAATTTAGAAAATATTATCGAGTAATTATTAATCGTAAAGAATGAAACATTATTTTTATGTATTTTTCAGTTGATTAAATAATTTCAGATACAGTTTTTTCCTTTCCCTATGCCTCCCCCGCCACCCGTCTAGTGCTAGTACGCACAATGTAAAATAACTCTTTGAGGCGCTGATCGAGCAGACTCAAGTCATTTCCTTTCAATTAATTGTGTTTGTTTTTTTTTTAATTTGGTTTTTGCATTTTGCGTGAGAGCGGAGACATCAAATTTGTTTGTTTTTTACTGTATTCCCCACGAAGACGACGAAAGTGAGCTGACTGGGCAGTGATAATGATGGCGACGATAATGACAATGTCGATGATAATGACGATAGGAGTTACAGCCAAACAATGGAAGTTATAAAGTAAAATGAAAAACAAGAAACGAAATGACAAAAAGGTGAAGACGCAAAAGCTTAGGAGATAAAGCTCCAATTAAAACTGCTTAACGTCGATGGAACGGTCTACATTTTTTTAAACGGCCAACCGGATACATAATTAAATAATATTAATAATTGTTTTATATTTTCAGTCTATTTTTTGGCTTGCCAATGACTAAATAATCGATGCCCGTTACCGATAGTAATTGGGATTCTGCTGCTTTTGTTGTTTTGGTTGTTGTTGTTGTTGTTATTGCTGTTACTTCGACGATTTTTGCTGCCACTGCAAATAATGGCAGCGCAATAAAAAATCATTTATGCTAATGCAAACTGCACTCCAATTTTAACAGTCTCCGAGAGCTCCACCTCGTTGTACGCTTTGAAATTATTTTCGGCTCGTCGGCCTTACAGTCTTACAGTTTTACTATTTCTATCTCAACTCGGGCTCAGGCACAGGCATTGCAGCAATCTCTCGGAATCTCTTGGCCAAAGCTTAGCATTCAATTTTTTTCTATTCTATTTTTTTCCTTCTTTCCATCTTTCTTGATATCTTTAATGACCAGGAAGAGACGAAACACAAAAACAAAACCAAAACAAATCGAAAAGGAAACAAATATATAAAAAAATTAATTTCAACAAAGAAAAAAAAGAAATAACGCAGCAGCAAAAAAAGATAAAATCAAAGTCGGCGATTCTGACGACGACGCATGGCGCAGCGAAGCCTCAACGATCAAACTAGTTTCAAGCTGTTGTCCTAGCACTGCGAAGCCTCGTGTTGCTGTTGTTGCAACTTTTGCTTTCATTCGTCCATTTGTACGGTTGCTCGCTCGTTTATTCAAACGTCGACTGCAGTAGTCAACGCAAGCAGCAAAGAGCGAACAAATTGTGAGAGAGAAGCAAAGAGATAGTAATGTTGCTACAGTAGCTGCCAGTACTGCTGCGGCACAATCTGTGGATTCTAAGAGAGGAATTTTGTGGAACTCAACGTCAATAAGGCGCTAACGGTACACTTGCAGTCTTCGTAAAAGAATGCACCGTTATTCGCCCCCATGCGCTAGGGATGCTCAATACTATCAACAACCAGTTTGTTGTTGTAGCTTTTTTCGAAAGAGTAGGAGACGTGGAACGCGTGGAACGTTAGTATGCAATCCTAAGAGCATGTATTCGTCTCAACTAGTTCCTTTCTTAAATCTTTTGTTTGATTCGTAGTTTTGCTCATTGCATCGCTGCCACCGTGTTTGGCGCGATCGTGACTCGTTCGGCGTGTTGGCGAATCGGTTCCATTGTTGCTAGTATTTCGCTAGCTGTTATCATTAGTTGTGATACACATTACGGCATGTGTGTGTTTGTTTGTCATCTAAAATCGCGCAGCTGCGCGCGCCAGCCAGACAACTAACGCTGCCACACCCATCGCTGGATTGCGCTCGCACTGTTTTCCTTTGCTTTTGGCAGCAAGCAATTTGTTCGTTGGATGGATCAAGCTTAGGCTGCCTAACTGACTGACTGACTGACTAGTTGATTGGTTGACTGTTGTGTCGGACGACTTATCCGCTTAGAAGTTCATTTGTTCGCGTGAGCAACTTTTGCTGAGCAACTTTTTTTTTTGCAAGTTGCTATTGATATCGTTTATGTGCTTATTGTTGTTGTTCTTCTTCTTGTTGTTGTTGTAATGCCGTTTATATAGCATAATGCCAGCTGGATAACGTTTGGTGTTGGTGTTGGTGATGGTGTCGATGTTTATTGTTGCCGTTGCTTTAACTATTTTGTTGCATTTGCAGCTCTTTTCGGCTTAGGCTTTTATCGTTTTTTAATATTCCTTTTTTATTAATATTCTTTTATTTCTTCAGTTTTTTTTGGTTGTTGATGTTTTTGTTGCTTCTGCGCGATATTTATTTGTCATTCCAGTTTCGCCTGTTTTCGAGCTGCGACGCCACCTTGTTGATGCTCGCATTGCTAATGCTGATGCTCGCATTGTTGTCTGTATTATTGTTGCTGTTGCTGTTACTCTTGTTGTTGTTGTTGTCGCAATTTCTGCTGCTGGTTATTATTGTTTGATTTTCTAATTTATTTTTGCGTGGTTTCAGTTTATTTCAGTTTAGCTATCGCTATCGCTGTTGCTGTCGCTGCCTTAAACCAGATCTACTCTTGCTTTTCTTCGGACGTCACACGATAACTTTTATTTTTATAGCAGTTATTGCATTTTGGGTTGTCGTTGCCGTTACTGTTGTTGTTGTTGCTGTTGTTGTTGTTGCTGCTCGATTCCATTAACTTTATTTAAGAATATTTTCCACTTCATTTGTATGCGATGGCAAGTAATGTTATACGATGCATCGCGGCCCAGTCGGAATGGACGGAAGGATGGAAGGACGGCCGTTCGATCCAATGAACGGGTCGGGCGGACGTACGAATGTCTCAAGCATGCAGCCGGCATGTGGAGCGTGTGAAGTGTGTGGTGGCGGGAAAATGATCTCGTTTCCAACATCCATAAATAATTCATTGCAATGAATTTTGCGCGCATAAAGCGAGAGTGGGATTGTTCAACTTTCAGCTGAAGTTGCAAGTCGTAGCCGCACCCTTTCCTCGCTTACCGTAAACGATTCCCGTACCAGCCGACAATTCGGTCAACCAAATGAGTTTTGTGGCTAACGTTCCATTAACGAGGTGGACATTTGCTTCGCCCGCGATTGTTGTTGCATGGCGCTGTTACTGCTGCTGATGCTGCTCGCATCTCGCGTCTATTTCAATTGCAGTAAATTCAAATTCAACAAACCAACAACAACAACCACTCTTTCTGCTGATCCATGATGTTGCCATTTTTCGTTGTTGTTGTTGTTATTGCAATAATTGACTTTATCATCGCTCGCGCCACACATTCATTCGATTACGAACGTCTAACGTGCAGAGCAATTTGCTTTTTGCAATTACAAAAATTCAATTTTTAAAAAGTATCAATTTTTTAACGTTTTTATTTTATATGGAATTGAAGTGATCATCTCTCCCGACACCTTTCCAAATCTACCCGGTAATGCAACAACGTTTTCAGATGTTGTTCTTTATCGCTGAAATGGTCTAAATTTTATAGCTACAGACACGCGAATCTCGCGTCTCGAAAGAGTAAAAGTGATTTGATTTTATTAAGTAAATTATTTGACAACTATTTTACACAGACCACGCATTTTCATGTTTTTCTTTAAATGAGTATTCAAATAAAATAAAATAATTCGACTTTGTAAATTTGGAAGCTAAGATCTTTAAACCAAATTCATCGCAAAATCAGGGAGCTCATTTGGAGCTCTAATGTCTCTGATATTTTTACTAATCCGACCGATACATTACTGGACTATTCCGGGGATATTCAACGGAAAATATTTTGCCCCGAATTTGTTGACTCTTATGCTCGCAGCTTGTGTGTGTTTTTACAGCAACCAACTTAAAATGTTTGTGGGAATTCATGAATAATCTCTAAAGACTTTTCAATCACGACTCTTCGAGTTACAAAAGTGTCAATCTCGACTGATTTTTTTTTTGGTATCAGGATATAAAAAACATTGCAAGTTTCGTACGTATTAGTATACAAATATGTTATGGGCCTACAGGAAAACCTAGATTTGCAACGCCATCCAAAATAATTACCCCCAGACATAAATGATCGCGACCCAATAAATTACGGATTTTCTGATTTCTTCGAGTGCTTTAAGGTATCGATCCTTTTCAAGTGTAGTCCGCCAAAATGAATGAATATATTAAAATCATCAAATGGGCAAAAGTGGCAACATATATGAAATGTATGCGCTTTTAAGCTTCTTTCGTTTTAGATAAAAGTTTCTGATTTTCTGATAATGATTCCTCTAGGTCGCTGGAAGACCTGCACTTCAACCTAGAGGTTGATGTGGTCATTTTCGATGGATTCCTTGATCCCGTTCACCTAAACCGAAGACAATTAGAATAGAAAAACTTTGAGGGAAAATCAATAAATATGTAATTAAGAAGCTACGTCATAACAATGGACACCAACCTTCGAATCTGACGACGGCACTCGCCAACTGGATACTTCCGAACAAACGACGACAACAATGTCGGATATATTGTATGGCCAACGGTAGCAAATCCTAAAAATGTATAAAAGTACATCCAAACGTTTATTCCGTTCGCCACAACGACGAACGGCTTGTTTGGCTTAGGCGGCAAAGGCACCGACACCGCTTGAACCGTTCTACCATGACCTCCATTAAAAGAAGCAAAATAAAATTCTTTTAAATCTGAGACATTTCACGACAGCAACAACAACACCAGCAACAACAACCAATAACAGCTATAGCGTCGCAACAATGGCGGACTTGGCGGTGTATGTAGAATCGCATCGCAATCAAGCCATTGCCGAAACGAGTGGACCGTATCGGATGCCTTAAAAATATGAAAGTAGTTTTCTAGACCAGAACAAGACCACACCTCGCTTGGCAGAGTACGCGATAAGCTTCACGACGTGCCGTCAGACACGGAGCTTGTGGTGGCATAAGTTGGTATGAAATGGTAACGGGCGACGGGGTCACGTGACGAGTGTGCGGGCGATCTTGGGTGAACGTTGGTGCAGCTGGCCGTAGTACGACGACGGTGCTGTTACTGCGATCCACAGTCTGCAATAACGACAGAAAACTAACACCAACACAAAAACCAAACAAAAAGATGAAAATGAGATTCTAGTCTTCAACGCAAAACACTCTCACAAGCATACATAAAGAGAACACACACACACACGCATATAAATACAAGAATTTAAACGCCAGCCACCTTAAAATGAAGTGACGCAACCGCAAGCGCGGAAAAAAGGAAAGGAGCCTTTACTCATGTTACCATTTTGGGAGCATTCTGTCTAGGAATTTTTGAGATGAAACTAACTTGATGGATGAACTAGCATTCGCTAATGTAGTAACGAGCGTTACATCAATCCATAATAGACTAAGCTTGCTTCATTGGATGAATTTCATTGAGAATATTTATTAATCTGGCAGTGAAGCTAGTTAGCCGAAGAAGCATCAGAATTGTTGCAGTCGATCCCAGTTAGTTAAACTCGCGATTAAATATGAGTAAAAATTAGTCGAATCATACAATTCTGCGTCTTTTTAAGGAATTATTAAATTTTAGAGAGATATTTTTGCTGGCATATCTAAAGAATATAAATGACTTCATTTTATTCTTTCCCAACAATTTTTTATCTAGGAATTAACAAAGAATTCCACGCCCACAGGCGTGCTTAAATTGAAGGCAAAACTAAATTTCGAACACTTGGACCGCTTTGCCCAATTCCAGCCGTTAGTTGGGATCGATTCAAGAGTTTAGATGCTAAGCAGCTTCTTCTTTTCGATTCCAAAAAGAAAACATTTGAAAACAGCAAAATATTTCATTTTCTGGGACTCCTGAGAGTCAAGGACGACAACAACGCAAACCAATAGAAATCTCACCAGCAGCAAAACTAATAAACCGGAAGCAAAATCAAATAATCTGCGGACACTCGCCTCGCGGACGCAAAAGAGGCGACGCATCGAGAGGGAGGACAAAGCGATCAGTAATTCCGTTGTTAGGCAATAAAACAAGCCGCATTTGACTGGATCCTAGTGGTCAATTCGACAGATGTGCCGAAGTTATTCCATCGCGTCCAAAATCAAATAGCTCTGAATTGCCAAAAGCCCCGATTTCGAAGAGACTGATAGAATGACGCACAGACAGATAGGCAAACAACGATCTGAATTTATCTGTCAGTTGCTTGCCTGCTGTTGATGTTGTTCGTGCTGCAAACGGTCAATTGCGGTGACTTATATCTATGATTAATAGCATGACGCTAAACCAATCCAACCCGTTGTTGGTCTCGTTGTCTGTTGCATCCAGTATGAAGAATTGATTAATTGCTCGCAACAATTCCATTTCTACTTACTTTCATCGCCGCAATGGCATACCGGAAAAACATCTCAAGGACAACGTATGCGTTCACGGGCGCCGCTTAATCGTCGACGCCGCGAGATAGCTGACAACTGCCTTAAATGGCGGATTGTCGCCTTAGGCGCGGCACTTCATACGTTGAATTTGTTTTTGTTAACTGCGTCGCAAAGACACAAATTCGATTGGCGAATTTTACTTTCATTTTGTTAAAATTCTATTTAATCTTCTCGACTAATCAACGCCACCGAGACACCATTGCTGCAAACAAACAAATGATCCAGCATAACGGCAACGATTTGACGACGGAGACAACGACAGCCAATGCCCACTTTGTGGCCGCAAGTGGCTTAAACTAAGAACACTTGGACCTAAACGAAAGATACTCCAGCTGGACGGCCATTCAAAGCGAGCGTGAGCTCCCCGAAAGCATTCGAGATTGGACGCAGTAAATTTTTCATTTTGTAATCCGTTGCAACACATCCATTCCAATGTTATTGTTGTTATTATTTTTGTTGTTCTTGTCGTCATTCGGAATCTATTAAACTAGTTTAGGTGGGTCGCTCGTCAATAGTTTTGCTGGCGATGGCGGTGCTGCCGATGATGATGATGTTGCTGCTTTTGCTTTAATTCTAATGGTATTTCGTTTTGAGTGGCTGGCACACTGAACGCCTCGCCATCATCGTTGTGATCGTCGCCATCATCATCGTCATTATCATCGTCATTATCATCATTTCAAGATACTGCCGCATGCATCGCATGTATGCAAATCAAATCGAAGAAACAAGTTTCGCAAACGAGCTGCTCGAATATGGGTCATTTGCTGACTCGGCTCAGCCCGGCCCGGCCCGGCCCGGCCCGGCCTGACCAAGCGATCGATCGAATTTTTGCATTAGGCGCAGTTTATGTCTGTTCGTCCGTCCGGTCATCCGTTCATACGTCCGGCTCCGTTCTTCCGTCCGGTTCAACGAATCTCTTCGCAAAACTAATGCAATGGCAGTAATGGCACACAAGCACAGATGATGCCTTGCCGATGGTTTCGTGGAGGAGCCAGCTGCTTCTACATCGTGGCTTGACCTGATAGCAGCTTTTGCTGCTGCTGCTGCTGCCGCTGCCACAGCAAACCAAACATGATCGCATACGGAGCACAATCATACGATTTGCAACATTTTGCAGCTGCCCAGAAATGAGCTGCAGATGCTGCGCTCATAGTGGCCGTAACTACCTAAAAAGCGGGTACCTCGAAGTGCTTAAATGAGATCCAGTTTAAATTGCAATCGGTCGTTAATGGGCATTATAACACGCGAGTCCATCGGATGCTTGCACAGTGGGACCAATTTAGCAATTCGTTGCCAATGTGCTACCACCGCATAGGCGAAATAATTTCAGCAGAATGATGTAAACGAAAACATTGGCGGTCTAGCATTAAAAAGAAATAGTAAACAACGCGCCGCTGCGCACCGAGAATACTTTAATCAACCGCGCATTTCGAATGGATGATAAAAATCGAATTGCTATGAAATAAAAATGATGAACACAACGATCGGATGGACGAATGGTGCACCGTAGGATGTTTGGTATGGTGCGGAAGTGGGAAATTCGAAGCGGCGGGAAAGCAGCAAGAGTCGTTGAAACTTCTAAGCGTCCCATGACCGATGAGAGGCAAACATTCAAAGGAGAAGAGAGAGAGAGAGGGAGAGAGAGGGTGGAACAAAAAACCTCGCCGATAATTCTATTATTATCTTATAATAATTCTTCTTTTTTCTCCCCACCATCAAATTGCTGATCGGTTTATCTCTTGACGCTACCACCGCGCTACCAGTTTTGGCATTTTCCATAAAGGTGGCAGATCGCGCTCGCTGCCACTCATCGTTGGTACATCAACAATGATGGCAATGGTAGTAACAGCAACAGCAGTGTCGACGATAACGCGCCGACGATTGTGGAGACGACGGAGATGGCAATAATCGCAATGATCGATCCTTAATTTTTTTGGTTTCGCCAAAAGTGAATTTATTTTGCGTAAATTTGGTTTACAATCTGATATGAGTCAACCCCTTCCCCACTCCTTTCCCCGCTCCGCCCTCTAACGGCTCCAGGAATAAGCGACAACTCTTGAAATTTGATCAAATTTTATTAATAATTACAATAATAGGTCGTAATAACGGTAAAACCTATGTTTCTGTACCCTAACGCGGCAACAACAACAATACCGGACACAACAACAACTACAACAACATTGAAGCCGAAACCGAACTGAGACAATTTGAAATGAAGCAAATGAGCCGAAGGTACGAAGTTCCTCAGAAGAACAAAAAATGTGACTGGTGATAAACCAACAACAACAACAATCACAACAACAACGCCAGCAATTCCTAGCAGCATAAAACAGCATAACGCCAGCAACAATAACACATGGCGCGTTCTCTGTTCGTTATGGCGTCGTTATTGATTTCGAACGACAAGATAAAAGGCAATTTTCGCAGCGTGTTGGCGCATTTGGCCCAGGAGGCGGTATATCTGACGATGACGATGATGATGATGATGAAGATGATGATGATGATGATGATGGTGATGATGACGATGATGGAGATGATGATGATGATGATGATGACAATGATGGAGATGGCAATTACCACGACGATGCAGTGCGAGAAAATGAGATGGATGGAAAGCACTTGCCGTCGTTCGATTGAAATTTTAAAGACTAAACAACTAAAGAACTACGCGCGTCATTACGTCATTATAAAATTAAAACTGGCATATTTGGCAAGATCAATTCATTAAAATTACTTAAGTCATCACTTTCAAACAACAAATAATTATAATTATCGTAATAATTATGGTCTTTACCTTTGTCGAATTATGTTACCCCTTCAAGGCAAAATAACGCTCAATTTTTTTTCTAGCGAAATAAATCGAAATAATTAAAACTTGTTGAACAAATGGGTCGATTTCTCTATTAGGCCCACTGTATGGCTTTCGGGTAACCCGAGTGGGAAGAGTAGGTTGACCCGAGTGGGCGCTCTTGGAACCGAACTTCTCGTTCATTCCAAAATTAACACCAACTAACTTCATTTACCGGTGAATGATTGTTATTGTTGTGACTCTTCGATTGTTGGTATTGTTGTTGTTGATGTTGTTGTTGTTCTATTTAATGTAATAGCAAATCATAGGACTCTCATTAAATTAATCTCAGCGGCAAGAAATGAAGCAAGCAAAAAACATAAGCACCAAACCAAAATCCTAAAAACAAAAACAACAAACGAATCCAAAACCACATAAACAAAAACAAAAACAAAAGCAGAAGCATAAACAGAAACATAAATAAAAGCCCGAATGGACTGAATTCTTCGCTTTGAGGCACAAATAAATAAAATGTTAGAAATACAAGAACGGCAAAACAACAACAACAGCACCACTATCACCACCGCCTACAACAACAAATTCAACAGCAACAATTCCATCAAGTGAAAAATATGGAATGATGTTGCAAGGAGTCGTCATATGCTCAGCATTATTACTGCGGCATTTTCTGCCGCACTCCGACGTGTCTCGCCGCACCGCATCGTTCACTTTACCACCCCGTTTCTCCCGCCATTACCAAAGCGATGATTATGGCGACAGCGACAACGACAACGACGACGACGACATGAACTAATGAAGTGCGCGGGTGTGGTCGTCGTTTTTATTACGACGTCTCAGTCGGTCGTGCAGTACGAGCTAGATCGACTGGCCCGTTTTCTAGCATATCGTCAACGATCACCAGCCTCTTTCGCTTACTGGTAGCTTCGACAAGGTTCTGCTGCTGCTGCTGAAGCTGATTCCTTTTGTTGTTCCCGTCGTTTTTGTTGTTGTTGTTGGCTCATTCTGGTTATTATTGCTCTCGGTGTTAGTGGTTTTTATTGGAAATGTTGTTGTTTGTTAGTCGGGTTGTTAATTTTATTGCCTTCGTTGTTGTTGTTGTTGTTGCTTTTACTCTAATATTATTATTGGCCGTACTTTGGCGAATAACGGTATCCAAGGTTGTTACGTTGTTACGCTGTTGACTACGTTTAATTGCTTGACAGTCGACAATAAATCGGGCGGCGATCAACATCAAAATTATGCAACGCATTGCTCTGGCAACACTCTGCACATAAACCATCCCAGCACGTTGCAGCGGACCATAATCGTAATGATAATTATGATTATGAGAATGATGTTGTTGTTGTTATTGTTGTTGTTGTTGTTGCTTCACAGATTATAATATCGATTGCTGTCGATCCATCCAATTCTTGTCAGAAAAGTTTTCTACGGATCAGAGAAGCATCCCTAAGGATCGAATTAATGATCGACGATCGAAGTTTAAACGAATCGATGCTGCGATGATTCAGACATCGATTGATCGATTTTCCATTTTTACTTCCTCCTGATTAAACTAATAAAAGACCCTCAAAGTGAACCATTTACCAATTTCTACAGACATACGCTATACGTTATCACCCAGACGACAACTCCATGCCATTCGGTCCACAGCCTCATCAATTGCTAACTGTACGTTAGCTAACGTTAACCAACGTCCAAATACGTCTAATATACTTTTGGCCCACTTTCAGTTATGCCGAACATCCAGCTGTCTCAGCTGCGATCGTTATTCCGTCTTCGATGTTCGATTCGATGTCATGAATCGATTTTGAGGATCAATGGGAAAGATGCCTGCAACTAGGCATGCCTGCAACAAAGTGAAGCAGGCGATCGAGCGGGCGGGCAGACTCCCCGACGCATGTGGTACGTGATTCGCGTCTCTCAAACGATGATTATGCAATCGTTTTCTAAGCTTTTAACGAATCGCAATAGACGAAGAATTCCTACGTCGACGTGTTGTTATTGTTGCAAAATCGGTTCGGTATCGGTCAGATCGATTGATCAGATTAAATAAATGGTCCGCGATCTAGAGTACAGTCGTCGTCGAATTCCTAAGCTTTGGCATCATTATCGGATACTGGTTTCCTCACGATATCGAAAGTGAAATCGATGACAGGAAATTTCAATTACTCTAGTTCTTCGGCGTCGACGTCGCGTCTCTACATCAAAGAAGCAAAGAAAAAAGCCCAAAATGTGAAGCGGTCAATAAACGAATGAACGAGTGAACGAGGTGAATATTTGCAACGCTGGACCATTGGCGTGGACCATTACATTTCGATCTATTCGGTCACAAAGTGACTTGGAATTGTATGAATGGATGCGTGTGTGTGTGCCTCGGTGTCGTGATCCAGCCTGTTAGGAACGCTAGCGATTAGACGGGGCGAGCAGACAATCAGACAGACAGCCTCGATCGAAAAACTACATGAGGCGACATTGTGCGTGCTTGTTGTATCTTATCAGCAGCAGCAACATGCGTTCGTGTGGTGACGTCTGAAGCTGTGAGAATCGAAGGCGATCAGAGACCGCATAATTTTCGCTGGACCGAGATTGTGCGTGGCTTGATTGCATAAGAACGCATAAGATTTGACGGGAATGTTCACCTAATACCTACCCTACCGCAACCCCACCTGGCCTTCAACCATTCCAAACATATCTTCGCCACACTAGCCTACTAGACAGTTGAAGAGATATCGCCCCCACCCCGCTCTCCTCATTCCCAGAGCACTCAGAGACTGTCAGATGTTTAGATGAATTATAACCATCGCTACGAATTGGCAATGAGTCACTAACGAGCAAGCGTGTCAACCCAATGGTCTGTTGCGTAATCTGGTAAACGCGGTTACAGTTGCGTTTGTGTTTGCGGTTGCGGTGAATCTAAACCGTAATTAATGTAAACCCGTGACAGAATTCTTTGAAGACAACATGTTTCACCCATACAAACATTAAAAATCTCGATCACAATTAATTGCTATAAGAGATAACTAAGAAACTGGCAGAGATCAAATCAAATTCTTAAAGATGGCTTAATAATCATTAGATGTGTTACTACATACGATTAAATCCCTTCTTAAGAGAGAAGATCTCTTATGAATCCCCTCCCTTTCAACCCAAGATTTCCAGGATTCCAAGGTTCAAGCATCCTGCAAAGTTCTGTTAGAATCACAAGCATATTGCGCAATTTCATGGCTCCCTCCATGGAGAATAATAACTTATAACGATCGTAATTATCAGATTTTGTTACTATCATCATTATCATCATCATCTCACTAATACCATTATCATTATCATTGCCAAAGGGTTGGCAACCGCCTGCAACCAATTGCTCTTGACGGTAGTCATGAACGGGCGTTTGCAGTTCAACGTTCAAGTGGCAATCCACGCCCCAAATATCGAACCGCCTTAATTTTCAAAACAGAAAAAAAAACAATTATTTTAACGAAAAACTTCAACAGAAATAGAGGAGACGCTGCCGCTTCTGTCGCTGCCTAAACAATCAGTAAATAATAGTAAAGATTGTCCCGCGCCATATCGTCCCGTTCCTTCTCAGCCTCCCATCGCTTCGCTCCTTCATTCCTTCCGTTACTCACAACGCTAAGCTAAGATGTCTTTGGAAAACCAGTTCTAGGTTTGGCGAACCCCGCTACGCTCCATTCCGCTTCGTTCCGCTCTGTTCCGCTCCCATTTTTTCAACCTCACTCCGTTTGTCTTCGGCACCCCAACTTCACCCGATCATCGAACTTCAGGCCACCTTTACGATTTACCCCAGTTCCAGAAGATCATTCATTGCATTATCTTCGATTTAGTTGGACTTCTGTGCAGAAGACAGTTACCAAAATTGCGGTATAGCCCATTCATTGTTTCATTCGTAACATGTAATTAAACGATCGGTCGTCTTTTTTACGAAGTAGCCGGCAAAAGAGCCAGTGCTACGATCCGACCGACAATAGAAAACAATGGCAAACCACTGAAATGATAACTTCTTGTGCCATATTTTTATTTTTTTTATTGGTTTCTTTGGTTTTCTTTAAAAAAAAATAAGAAGTGTTTTATTATTTTTATGCACTCCTTGTCAAGGTTATTCATTATTAATGAGTTGGGCCTCGGTTAGAGGCTGCTGCTGATGCCCATTATGAAATGCTCGCAATTTCCGCGATTGAACTCTGAGGTCAGCAACAGATTTAAATCATCGACATAATTGACTCGACTCAACTCAGTTCAAGACTATTCCAAACTAAAGCGAACCAGAGTTTCAACTGACTTTTTTTTGGTCGAAAGAATCGGCCACCAGTCAACCAACAACGATAACTTATCATTGATCCGCTGCAGCAACGGCAGCAACAGCAGCAGCAGCAGTCAAAAATTATTGCGATCGAATAGTAATTAAATCAAATTCAGTAAAAATTGAGGTGAAGGCTGTATCGGATAAATCGGCTCATTTGGATGGATATCGCTCCAATATATAACGAATCGGCGGACCGACGAGGTGGAAGTAAAGAAACCCAGGAGGAGCCAGGCGTTATTGATTTCGTTTAACAATTTCTTTAATGTAATGACGATATTTTTCTAATTGCATTAATCGGTTTCTCCGATACAAAAATCGGAAAATTGAAACTAAAATATATTGACTAATTTTAATGTTCGTTACCTTCGCTGAAAGAGAAATGTTTTTAAATTAAAACGGAACTTAAACGAAACAGCTTGAACTTTAACGATTTAATCCTCTTTTTATCAACTTTTATTTTTCTTCCTATCGTCTTTTGATTTTACTGATATACGTTAGCAACATTTCTTTCAAGTAATCTCAGGAAAGCGGCGCAACATACATAATACGATCACTTCTATCCATATTTAATATGACGCATTCCAAAGTATGCTCTTCAACATAAGACAAAATCCACACACCACCCACGCTGACGCCCACACACATTGCGAAACGAATTGATTCATACGATCATTCGATTGGACGATCGATCGATCGTTCGATCGCCCTTAACGATCGGACTAAGCGTTTCGGATTTAGTTACTAAAGTTCAATGTACAGAAACGAAGGTACACGAATCTATTAGTTGAGACGTCCCCCACCCATCCCCACTACTGTTTGTCATCTATTGACGGATGACATGTGCAGATGTATCGAAGAGATTATCATCAATTATTCTTACGAAAATACTCTTGTCAGTGCTGAGCGGTTTCTCTAGCGGTAATTCGTAGCAGAAGCTACGAATACTATAATTCGTGTGCGTAAGACAGAGAAGAAGATTGAGTGGAGAAGATTATTTATCAAATCCAACACCTCCACCAGTAGAAACCATTAGTTCCAAACCAACAAACCGAACTGAAATAAGCCGGTGGCGAATTGAACCGAACCGAATCGAATCAAAATGAATCTGCTTTAAATGTGAAAAAACTGTCACATCAAACATCGATTCATTCGCTACGCTTTCCGTTATGGAATGAGATGAAGAAGAAGAAGACGACGACGACAAAGAAAAGAAAACGTTTGCGTTAATTCGTTGGATTCATCAAGGAACGACAAACGAATTACGCGAACAAACGAATTGACAAACTATTTGACGATCGTTGGATCTTTCCAAACGACAAATAAAATCTTGTTTTCATTTTTAATTGATTTTTTATCGCTGAAATAATTTGACTGCGAGTGATGGATGGCTTAAACCATTTTTCTGCGTCTGCTTCGACTTAATTACCCCTCCTCGCCCTCGCTATCATTTGAATAAATAAAATTCTTGTAATACTTTTTCCTTCTCTTCTTTTTTTTTTCGTTGGTGTAATCGGTAACAGATTTGAATTTGGTAACCAGTTTTGGTAATAAAACGACTAACCGCGCAAATGTTTGTTGTATCACTTTTACGGATACGAAATTGTACCTTTGAAGCGTTCACAGAAGCTGAAGATGATTACGGTGATCGTATTTGAACGTTAAGCGTTGATCGTTGATCGTCCAAGCCATCACTATCTGCAATTGGTATCTATTACTCGTGTAACGGCACTAAATTACTTTTATAATTTCATCAAAATATGACTTCACATACATTCTCCTCCTCCCACCTCTCGCATCCTACCATCATCCACCAACAGAACGAAATCATCACAGGATTCGGTGCGGCGCAAAAGTAGCCGCAATGAACAATCAAAACGATCGCAACGCTCCCTCTGTGTTGCAGCTGTTAACGTTGATGTTATTCTCGGCTTATTGTGTTGGGCGCACTCTTAGAGCTGGCGCGATGACACCATCTTCGCGGTCCTATTTTTCGCTCCCAAATAAAGAAGAATTCCTAAAAAGAAGACGAAGGCGCTCTCGAAGGAACTTGAACAACTGAATAAACCGTTCAATCGTCCGACCAACGAATAGACGAATGAAAGAATAAATGGATGGATAGATGGATGGATGGATTGAGAGACATGATGGTAAATCACCGGTAATGCACAGCACGCGCGAAATTCGTGACAGGGCGTAAGACCAACAATAAATCGCAGCCAAGACACTTCGAACCCACTGCAACGAATGGCGGTCGGTAACAATCACAGCTGTTGCCGTTACCACTGCCGTTATCGTTATCGCAGTCAAAAAAACAGCGATCATCGTCGACACACAAAAACCAAATTCGGCATCACTCGATGCTCTGGCAGCCGTTTCAATGTTTGTTGCTTCATTTGCCTTTTGGCAGTTCCTCAGCGAAGATTGCCAAGCGTGATGTCGGCAACATGTCGCGATCGGCCTAATGCCACAGGCAGAGGGTTTAGCGTTACGTGGTTTTGTGTGTGCGCGCTTTCAATGACAATCATCTAGTACAAATGTTTTCTTTTGCAGCTTATGCTCGTTCGTTCGTTCCTGTCCACCAACCTCCCACCCAATTACATGACTGTGTTACGGAATACTAGATTTGAATTTTGGGTACAAACGAAGAAGATGAAGAAATTGATGCTGATGCCGTTGCTGATGAGTTTGGGTGGCACTCCACAATTCGCTAACGTGTTACCGCCTGCTCCTACCCCCCCCCCCTCCATCCTTCTCCGCCATCAACAATACCATCTTCCACTTACCTCCCAGAAAAAAATCACAGCCTCGGCCGGATCTGGAGCCGCAGCCGGAGCCATTGACAAGTGACGCTAAAATATTGACACTGCCTACGATATCGTGCTTTGCTCGAAGGCTGAAGAGCAATTGTCGCGCCGTGTCGGTTTTCGTGGTGACGTTTGGAGGTTGATGTTTGAATGGTTTCTTGCTTTATTTATTTATCTATTTTGTTTTGGTTTTATTGCTTGTTGTGGCCGAAATACAAGATACAATGCATAACATCACAAATTAGATGTATCTACACCCTGTAAATAAAACTTTATTGAAATTTATTTAGCGTGAATTTAACGGAATAATTACGAAATCAAACGGAATTTGTTAGTTTAATGATGAAAAAAGAAGAGAAAAGAGAAAAGTTGTTGAGGAAAATCTGATTCAAATATTTCAAAACGAGTTTTTCAATAAGAACATAACATAAATTAAAATAGAGTGAAATGTGAGAAATGTTCAGTGATCGAAATGGTTATGAGTTTGAACTTTTGAATTGAATTTGATCGTTTCAAGAAGTAAGTCGAGGTTTTCGTGGAAACTTTACTAAGAAATACACCGATTACCGCGGACAATCGCCGATAATTTTGCGCAGACAGTCTTACAACTGATTTGTTTTCCAGCAATTCCAACAAGAGCAGCCAATTTTAACACCGATTTATACCCTTTAGCACGTACAGTCTATCCGGAGAGATAACTTTAACGATTGAATATTTAAGCAAAATTGCTAACCACCGGATTTATTATTGCGGTATCAAATGCGGTACGAAATCCCTTTCGTTTCATCCGCATAAAAGTGTTCACTTTATCTAAGGTTCTGAAAATATCCGGCAATGAAAACCCCCCAAGTATGTCTTCGTCTTTAAATACCGAGCTGTTATGTTTCTACCGGAAAGCTCGACACGTGCTTTATTGATATTAAATCAAAATAAAACCAAATAACTGAGTGTTGGTTTTCCTCACAGCAATCCTCACACAAATATCACGGATGCTTGATGGATTAAGGTGTTACACCACCCACGCAAAGTACAAAAGATACAAATTTTTCCATATGCAAATAATTAAAAAATTATTGTCATTCTTAACGTTATTATTGTTTTCATACCAGTTACCATATTTCTAGGCCCCCCCACGCCGCCTTTTCCGCTCCTCACGTAACGATTCGTGATAATATTGAATATATTTATATTGGTTTTATTATTTCTGTGATAAATTTTTATTATAATTTCCATTACCGTCATTAATTTTCTTAAACACTATCAATATACCATAATAGGTCATTATCATTATTATAATAATAATTAAATATTATTGCCGCTACTCTCATTACTACCATCATTACAATTCTTTTATTTCGATCATATCAAAACTATTTTATTGTTAATCGTATTGCAATCATCGATTCAGACATTTAAACAGACAAACGGACAGACAATTGCAATGAAGCACGTGATTAACTGATTAAGTGATTCCTATACCTGATTCTGTGGTTGGCTGATGATGAATAGAAGACTGATCTATTGACTAACTGATGAACTGATTAACTGACCAACTGACAGAAAAAACTTGCTACCCCCCTCCTTCCCCCCACCTTACCTGCTATTCAATAAGCCGGCTCTTTATTCAACGTCATCACCGACATTAATTATGTAATTATCTTAATCAGATTGATTAAAAGCGCGATGTGGTGTGTACTTGTTCTTCCCAGTACGAATGTAGTTCAAACCATAAACCGTTCGTGCACTGGTTATGCATGCGTCACTCAATATCCGTTAACTTATAATTTTCCCAGCTTCAATAATTCCTATCCAAACTGAATTCAACTCAGTCAGCATTTCCGCCGGATATTAAGGAATGACGGATGAATGGAATTACGATGTAGACGAGTAAGTAGATCCGTTAAGATGTCCGCTACAAAACGTGTTGCAATGAATACAATTAAATTATTTGAAAAAAAATTATTTCACTTTACGATTCTGTTTGCGATGAACGAATGACGAAGTCCCTTGGAGGAATTAATTTGGGTCTTTGAAAAATTTTACTAGAATAAAATATGCATATGTGGAAATATTGTATCGAAGAGCGATTAGATAAGTTAGGAAAACAACTTTTATAATCAGAAAAATTGTTTTATCTTAACGATTCTCGTGGGGAAAATAGTATAATATTAAGAGGTTAATACACATTGTAAAGAAACGTGCTTATTTCTTTCTTATTTCATGACATATTTGACATATATTTTCACAAAATTATTTCCTTAAACCCAAACTCTAATTCAATCGATTACTTTTCCCGTTAATTTGTCCATGATAAAATTAATTCGCACAATTTCAAGAAATCTAATATCGCACCTTTCCAACAGGCACATAACAATTTTATGGTATTTTTCAAATGAGGACACTCCAAAAATTTTCATAATCTAGCAATGCAAAAGTATTAAGGGTATTCAATGATACAATTATACGTAAAGGAAATGGCGCTAGTGGTGTTCGGTGAGAGTTAATGCGTGAAGTAATAAAAACTCCCTTATACTTAATACATTTTTCTCTAAAATTAACCAAAAATGAACAGCCAACTCTCAAAAAATCTTAGTTTATAGCCACTACTATATTAATTTCACTCCATAACTAAAACCTCTTAATTGCCTAAAGACCCAAAACCCCTTCGATGGGACGCTGTTTAAGTAAAGTTATGTCCTTAATGGAACATTCTCTACATTGGAATTGCGTTGCTAAAGGAGTTTTCAACACGCCGCCAACTAATAATTTCCTATCTCTTTCTTCACCTTTATCCCCTACTGGCTTTCACCATTTTCCTCACTAATCTCATCCATCAATAAGCAAGCCATCCCAACTACAGCAACTTGTTTTATTGGCGATATTGGTTCACATAAGCTTTTCATTTGTCTTTTCATTCCTTTTTTAATCGTCGCTCGTCATCGCTACAAAGCGCTAATTTCAATCATTTGAACTCTTTAAACGACAAACAAGATAAGAAAAAACAACTTTTCTTTGCCTCGTTATTCGATGATCGAAAAGAAAAACAGCTACGACGCGTCAAAGATCAACGCAAACAAGCGTTGAAAAAATTGACGATGCGTGTCTCCATCATCGTAGAATTCGTAACCTGCCTTACGGATATACACATATACTTACATACACACACATGCATACACAAACATATACTCATGTATAAATTGCATTTATTAACGAATGAAGCCAGCGGTAACTAAATAAATGTAAATATAAACAGTTAATCGCCTTTGTATTTTGTCGTCTTCATTCATTTTAGTCTAATGCTGTGACCGGTACCTTCCATGATGTGTGACGCGGGCGTGCCTACGAATGAGAACGAGTAAGCTCGTCTTTGGGGAGGTTTCATATTTTATTACGCGCTAACGTTTTTGACTCGTTTTCATCGAATCATCAGCACCGCACCGCAACGCACCGCACCACACCGCACCTCACCGTTACACAGACTCAAATGACTTTGAGTGGTTGGGGGGAGAGCAGGCTGCTGGTGGTGCAGCTGCTTTTGCTATCCATCGCATACGTCGTGAATATAATATTGAACGCGTTAACGGACGGGTAGGTGTGACATTGTTGAATACATAAAAATTAATAATGACAAACCAATAGCGATTCATTTTCTTTTAGTAATATTGACGAAGTTACGATGCGATTACTCAATGTTTAACATTATGAAAAAGAGATATTTTTAAAGATACAAACGTTAGCATTATTAGAAAGCAATTATTTGTATTTAGAGGAATATATAAGTTTAGAGGAATATTGATAAAATTTGGAACGATTTTCCGTCATCCCTAGTCAACTTTGGTTTGTAGACAAACCGGTTTCGGCGATGTGCCATCTTCAGTGTCCGTTTTCGTTAGAGGAATATATAAAGAATATTAACCCCTGCAGGACAAGCAGAATTGGAAGATTTATATGAGGTTTATATGCTTAAAACTCTTTCTAAAGAAACAAAGAGTTATTGAAATATATAAACCGTTTTTATTTTTATACTCAGTTTTAGAAAGTAGTCCGTGTATTAAAATGAAATATTATTCAAAAAAAATTGTTTTTATTTTTTAAAACTCCATGAAGTCCAAAAGGAAAGAAATATTGATAGGGATGATTCTTCATGAGGCGATCATTATTAGTCATGAGACGGGATATTGGTCCTTCTTCAACTTTTCGCAACTTTATCAGGAATTTAATTGAAGGGGAAATCATAAGACCTGTCTAATGAACTTCCCCTCAACTATTTCCGCCTCTTGAATCCGCCTCTCGAAGAATCAACCCTTTTAACATTTTTTCCTTTTAGTATTTTTCAAAATTGTGAAAAATAAAAACAACTTTTTATGAATAATACTACTATTTTAACACGCAGACTAGACAAATCAGATGTCGTAAAACGGGTGAAAAAATGGGCTAAACTCATAAAAAGCCATCGATGTCCATCGAAGATTGTTTTCTTTCTAAAACTCGATTTAAAAATAAAAGATACTTGTATGATTCTTTACTCATTATCATAATGCATCTTTACTTATTATCATAATCATCATCATCATTGATATTCTCATTTCCTTTGTTGAGAATCAAAAGCAATGATAAATAATATTCCATTTATGTAAATCCAATATAATAATCCCCAATAACTTTTTGCTCCCATCGTTAATTTCGTAACACTTTGCGATTGTTCTTCATTAATTTTATTTTAATTTCTAATGCAAAACACCGAGGCTAACTGTCGACAACGCGTTGCTGATCGTCACGTTGCGTCGCGTGGCGTAATCATCGTCCATCTGTGTCTGTTTGTGTATGTATGAGAAGCAGAAGCAGAAGCAGCAGCAGAATTGTTTTGTAAGCTGCGAACACACCGCCATTACATCACCGCTCTACCGGACAATCGCACCATAATGCCAGCGCGCCATCGCACCATCGGGCCGTTACGAAAGCGTCGTTAGCGAAGCGACGCGGTGTGCATTAAATCTATCGCTGGTGCTGGTGGATCGCTAAATCGTTGAATCGTTGAATTATTCGATTTTTGTGAATCGTGTATGGGAGGTCCGTACGAAAGCACGACAACTCAAAATGCGGCTTCCAATTGGTTGTTGGCTTTGCAAACAAGACGATCACACAGATGAGCGTAGACATAGCTTATTCATTTGTTGTTGGGTTGTTGTTGCTGTGTTTTTTTTTCTTCGTTCGATTTACATAATAATCGACGCGTCGTAACAACGTCGGCAGGGGCAGGCCTGTGTGTTCAAGACAGATCTAAAAAAGAGTCGAGAAGTAAACTTTGGATTCTCTTTTGTGGTTAAGGCGGAGGAAGGGTGTGGTTGGGGACGAGTGTTTCTGCGACTATTACGAGGGTTAGAAAAAATTTCCTTTAAATTTTAATAGGCTAAATAAAAAAAGAAGTGATACGTTTAAAGAGAGATGCAATGTTCGTTCGATTTATTTAATAATCGTTCATTACGAATTGATTTTTACTCACGTAAATTCGTGTAATTATTCAATTAATTAATAGAACGACGGATGAGCGACCCTTTAAACTCTGATTATTTTAATTACTACGAGTGACAAGTATTTTATAAAAAAATTAAATTCATTAATTATTGATCGTGTATATATACCGATTATATAAATATCGATCGATTATATATTTTAAACATTCACCAAAGAAAAGAAAAAGTGATGCTCCTTGAGCATCTGAATGACGTCAAAAGCCACCGATGCCACTGTCCCAACGATCGACTGTAAATACGATCGACAATGACCGATCGACAATGACCGGTCGATTGCTGTTCATTGCGGTAAATCAATTTCATGAAAACAAAAATTGTGAAAGCAAATTTAAACTGATTCTTGATTAGATTTG
This sequence comes from Physocephala rufipes, assembly GCA_963966595.1. NCBI lineage: Eukaryota > Metazoa > Arthropoda > Insecta > Diptera > Conopidae > Physocephala > Physocephala rufipes. The sequence continues at coordinate 36,484,523 of OZ016502.1, read as the reverse complement.
TTACAAATGATTTGCTTCGATCCGATCAATTTAATAAAAATTGCTACCAATGACACACGAACACAAGCGGACGACTTCTACTGCTGTCAACGAGGAAGTTAATTTTTGATCGAAGGTGAATCAATCGACAAACAACAAACGACAACGATAAAGACTTGACGCGTATGCTGTCATCGATGAAATACCTATGCCGCGTATGTGTATCCCCTGATTCTAATTGACTGAATTCACGTTAGATAAGCGAAGAATTTAAATAACGGGCGGTTCAACGGGCCATCAACAAGTTGACTTCTCTCACCGCTATTCCCAACGAGGTCCAATAAAAACTTGATCTCAGTAATTCTCACAAAAAACGCAAGCACACAAACACGGAGAGACACTTACACAACGTTGACAGAAACGACAAAAATTCAATTAACTAAAACTGAACGATATTTCCCGATCAAAACAATAACAACAAAAATGAAAACAAAACACTAATGCGTGACAACGGATGCTACAACAATAATGATAACAAGAACAACAAAAAATACCAATGCCATAAACGAGTACTCGTACTCGTTCATAAAAATATACGCCTGTCGCAAATTTGAATCGACAACTCGTCGCGGTTTTCAGCTTTTGATGAACTTCGTTCGTTCGACAAAAAACCTTCTCGCACACACACACAAACACACGCACAAACACGTGCGCACGCACACGCACACACATCCATTCGTAATAATTTGTTAATTCTTCAACAATGAATATTTCTGTATCGTCTTATTTTAAAGATTGTTCAACGAGTAAATTCAAATTGGTTTCTTCGTGAAACCCACGCGCAAAAATTAATATAAATTAATAATCTCGCGCAAAAATTTTGTTTATTTTAGCAGAAAAACAGGAATATATAGTCAGGATATGCTCACCAACGCGATCCGGATCGGCAATGGATCGAGGTTTATTTTATGCCTATACCACACCGAGAATCTGTCGGGGAGCGAAGCAAAAGGTGGAAGATAATCATGAGCGGAAGATAATAATTTGGGCGAAACATATCCAACAAAGAGATACGAGAGGAGGAACACTAACAACAACAAACCTTATAGACGGAAGATCACATCCAATAATGGAGTGGTCTAGCAAAAGTTTCGGAAAAAGTCAACCTTTCTTAATGAACCAGCTGCGGAATATTTATTCATCTATCCTTTCATCCATCCGCGTACATGCAAGCATATACATATACGCACACGCACACACATCCGCTCGATAGAAGCTAAAAAGTGTGACGTATTCCTCATGGAAACCTATTTACGCAAAAAACTGAATCTTATCTCAAATTGATTGCCCCAAAAACCGAATAAATGAGAATTCAGATTCAGGCACTATCGCGCAAATCCTCGAAATCATTCAAACTACAGATTCTGTCATCAAAATCCAAAAATAAAAACAACAAAAACAATGACTATTCCAACAGAAACTGTTCCAACAATGACCATATTTTCTTTTTCTTTTGCTCTTACACGTCTCGCAAAACATGGAACGCCTCCGGTCAGATCAAGTTGTCATTGCTGTTCATTGTGATGAAGGACTCGAAACGTCCCATCTATTTCATCAGTTTGACATAAAAAAGAGGTAGCATCGGGAGCAACATAACTAATAGACAAACCGCGTTCGCCACGGCTACTGCTGTTGTTGCGGCAGTAGCGACGATATCGCCAGAGGTCTAGATTCGTTCGAAATAACGGTACATTCAAATCACAATCAGCGACTCAAATGTAGTCGCTTAGTGTGTAGAATTAGTTTTTAGTGTATGAAAAGCAAAAACCGAAGCATACTGTATAAAAACTTTACAAAACCTCCAACCCCCCCACTCTCCCCATCATCTTCCTGAACATTGTTTCTTCCATAGAGCTGTCACAGTTCACTCAATGATTTCAGATTTAATTTGGTTTCTTGCGCCGCAACTCTTTTTAGCCGCTAGCGAGTGTGGTCATTTTTAACCCGCTTAGGCAAAATCAAGCGCTCTTCAAGTACTGAGTGTGACACATTCGGGCTGAAGTAGCTTCTTCGCTCTACATGCGCGAGACCCAGACCATCGAGGCACGATTCAGCACTCGATCATTGATCAAACAGACAATCCGGATGCTGACACTCGAACAAATAGCGTTTACTTAATCGAGTATCGGCGTTGGCAACGGTGGCTGACGGCTTCTACCAATTCCGTAAAGTCGATTTCATGGATCGGGGCTCTTCTGATTTTGTTCTAATTCAGCCTCAAGTTCAGTTTATTTAAATGACTCCAATTGCTTTAGAAAGTCGTCGTCGTAGTGAGTTCGAACTGACGGACGACATCTCGTGCGCACGTTATTATTCATCTCCTTACATGCCCCCAGGATTCATGCAGACCTCTCCACGGACCAGTCTAGAGTCCGGTGAAGTTATTCGGTACCCAAAATGAAACGAATGTTGCGAATGAATACTCTTTTGAAGGTATTATTTTTTTATTATAATTTCAACAACGAGTAAAAGGAACAGGATAAGGAAGAGAGAGGAACGAGAGAGAGAGAGAGTGAGTAAGAGATTTCTTGTTGAATTGTTAAGTCTATGACGCACGTTTCACAACGGCTGAGATATTCAATGACGATGGTAGTGGTGGTGATGATGATCGTGATAATGGTTCATCATTTATGTAGGATAGTTATCAACAACATCCTCTGCATGTTTGCGTAAGACTTCCTGTCCTGAAGACCGGAAAAAAATAAGTGCACTTATCTCAAAGTTATTCCTTGGATGAGATCTTAGAACCTCTTCTCATTCTTCTTATTCTCCTTCTTCTTATTGCGCCTATTTAAATTATTACATCTCAGTGAGACCATACGGCCCACTCGATCTTGTTGAAAATACAACGTGTTTTCTTATGCCTTCGAAACAAACGTTAAGAGCTTGAGTAAGAAAATAATGTTTGGTCTTTGTTTGAATGTTTGAAGAGAAAAGCTTAAAAATATTTCGGAAATTTAAATGCCCGAAAAGTTTCAATTTAGGTCCTGAAGGACTAATATTTCTCTAAGTTATTAATACAAATTTTCAATTAGCCGATTAAGCAATTATTAATCTTGGCACCGATTATTGGGGATCGTAAATATGTTGAAGAACCCCCAATCGAGTGCTCGCAATAATTTAAAAGAAGACGAAATTATCGACTCGAAACTAGGGGTCGAAAATATGAAACCCGTAGTGTGTGGGGAAAAACCAGTCTATCTCGTGGTGAGTATCTAAACATGATCTGTAGTAATTAACAATTAGTATTCTATATTAATAAATATTTGCAAATATATACGTTATATGTCTTTCGCAATCTATTCGTAATACGCTATAATTTCCAACGATGACACAAATTCTACCCCGATCTCTTTCCAATTTCCAACCAATAAGAGCAACTTCCAAAGTCCGACTGAATCAATTTTGGTTTCTGTGGCAGCAAAAGCGCTTTCGAGCTCGATTCCTCAAGACTATGCCTCGCTTTTGCGTTGGCAGAGGCCGTAGTTGAGCCTTAGACGAGGCTGAGAGGAAGAGATATTACGATTTGAATGAATGAAATATGATTTGATCAACGAACCGCCGTCTGCTCGCATAAACAGAGTTATTCGTATGTAAACAGAGAATATTGTTAATATAGTACATGATTCTCTCTTTCTTTCGCTCTCAAGTTCTAGCTCTCAATAAAAATATTGCTGCTTGATTTTATCGCCTGTGGAATCTATTCAAAGCCTCTCTTTTCAATACCAATTCACACACTCTCTCTTTCTGTCTCTCGCTTTAGCTCTCTTTTAAATATCTCTGAAACTGTATTGAGTTCCCTAGAATTCTGATGCTTAGTTGGTTTCGGCGACTACCATCAGCCGACTGCTGGACTGCCGAAACCCGACTGTCAACTGCCGAGTGCGCTACTGGGTGCTGCTGAAGGAAGACAAGATACTCCACCCAGTTTTTGGATGATATGAGATTAATAAGCCGCAAAGATCTATTGGAATGTTGGCGATGCTATAAAATATCTGAGACTTGAACGCTATGATAGTGACAGTGGAAGTGGCAGTGACGATGACGCTTGTGAATTGTAACAATTTTCGTAGCGAACGTAGGAACGACTGCAGCTACGGCTGCGACGACGACGGCACGGTCTACTCCCACCAATCCTTGCTCGCTCTCGCGCACTCTGCTCGTAAGGTAATCTTTCAATTGCAATAGCCTGAACGCACACACACGCGCGTTGAGAGATTTTTCGCTCTGGTTTAGAGTACTTACGGCTTCTAGGAATGTGACGGCGATGTTGTTGGTGTTATTCTCATGATAGGATCCAAACCGATTGAAATGAAGTGGACTGTTGGTAAGTGTCTCAGTTACGACGACGGTTACCAAAGATTGGTGATCGGTACGTTCACAGAGACGATGACGTTCTTGGAGACGGCAACGGAGTCGCTGGTACATCATTGTTGCGCTACGACTTCTCTTCGAATTGCATTTTATTTGTAACAGTTGTTTGTTGTCTTCTTCTTCTTATGTTGCTGTTGCTGCTTCTTCTTCTACTTCGGTTACTTGGTGGCTTATTGGACTGTTTCGGCTGATCGAGTACGCGCGCGCCAAACTTTATTAAGGTTTGTTTTCTTTTCTTTTGTTTTTTGTTGTTTTTCTTTTTTTTTTGAGAGGTTTTAATTTTTTTTTATTTTTTTTTTTTTGTTGAGAGATCGTTATTATTGTAACAACGAGTACTCTGCCTTGCTAGCGACTGCTATTGCTATTGCCGTTTGTTATTGGTGGCTGTATTGCTGATTATTATTGTTGCTATTGTTGGTCGGTTACTAGAGCGATCGATGCTCTGCTCCGCGACGCGCTGCGACTGAGCCCAGGTGATGGAGGTATGCTAAAAAGTTGAAACTATTTTCAGTTCAGTACTAGCACTCGTACTTGTAATTGACGGACGTTTCGGAAACCATAGCGGATAACGGTAACTGAGTATGTTATGCTGCATTGTAGTGTGTTGCTGTCGTTGTTGTTTGGCGTTGCCGTTATTGCCTTGCTGCAACGAATTACGCTGTGATCGTCATTGTCGTTAATATCATTGTCGTCCGCGTCATCGACGAGCTAAACGCGGACTGGACGCGACTAAAATGTCTTCCGTTTAATTCAGTTTAATTGTAGGAACAGCCGTATTCGTTGCACCGATTTGTTAACAAAAATTTAACGATTTGCTGTCGTTCATTAAGCGCATCATCATCGATAATTAAGTGCGAACGCGCTGGGCGCGTAGGACGTATTTGTCATCAGTTCCTTACCAAAAAAAATCCCATAAACGAAAAAAAGACCTTTTCAAATAAAGTGCATCGTTTGGTCGAAAATGTTCGAAAAAAAGGTAACGGAAATTTCAAAGTTATTGCAATAACAACAAAAAACTTTTAAGGAAAAATATAATACTTTCTAAACTTCTACGACGCTCGAGTGTGATAAAATCAAGAATACCGAAAACTTTCCGGAAGTGATCAATTAAAGAAGTGGAAATTATTTTGAATTGATGTTTTTTTAGAAAAAAAGCCAAACACAAAAAATTTATTTAAATGAGAAAATATTTTTAAATGTTAATAAGCCTCCATTGACTTTCTCCTTCTTCTTCTCCTTCCACATCTCCGGCACCGTTATGACCGATTCTTCATTCCTTTTAACGAGAAGGTAAATGGAATTAACCTTACGCGTGTTACATACACGATTTTCACCACGGTAACCGTTAGACTAGCCATTAATCGTTACTGTTGTTGCGTCGCCGCGTTGTTCACAGGGCTAGTCACTGAAAACTGGCTGCGTCTCGCCATCTCCTTCTGGAAAATTGTTCTGCAACTAACAGCGGCATCAGCATCAGCATCAGACACAAACACTCAACCTGAATTCTATAAAGGATGTTCCGCAATCTTATTCGTAACGGCAACTCAGCAACGACCATCGACAATTCACATCGACAACAAGATCTTTTCGCGCTTCACAGCAGCGGATATCCGTTGCATTTATAGCGCTTTTCTTCTTATTATTGGTCTTTCGATGCCGGCCAATTAATATCCGGAGTAACCCGTCGTATGATTTGTCATCATCATCTATTCAACCGTTCATCTAACCATCCATCTAACCAACTATCCAACCACCACCACAGACTGTCTTCCGTCTATCCGTCTGCCTGTCTATCATCTCGTCTGTGACTCAGTGACTCAGTGAATTTTTATTACACTGGATAAAGTTTGCTGTGCGAAATCGCTCATCCGGTTCTTCATCGCCACACTTCCTTCTCCATCAATAAACATCTTTCCATTTCGGCGTCACTGAAACACTACGTTACTCCATTACCTGCGTTATTGCATCTCTCGACGATCGCTGCGTCGCTGGATGGAAACTAGGATGTAAGTGATCACCATTTGAGTAATTAATTTGCTTCGAGTTGTCTTTGATCAAAAAAAAAGTTATTAACATAAAAATTGTCACTTAATCGTATTCTTGTGAAAACTGATGATTAGTGTTGGTTACAGATTTTTTCTTCGTTGTTTTCTTTTAAGTGTTTTTAATAAAAAAAATCAAATTTTAATTGAAAATACTTTTCGGAAAACTTTTCGTTGTGAAGATGCTGCAGCATGTTTCTCACTCTGAAGCGAAACCAATCAAATTCAGCGCTTTACCGTTATTTGATTTCATTAAATTTAATACGAATTTTAATGAAGAACGAGTTTAGAAAATATTGAAAATAATCAATCCATTGGTGAGATCTTTTGAGTAAAAGTGAATAAACACTCGTATATTCATGACTTTATAATAACTGAATAGTTTCGAAGGACTCCATCAAATAATTCATTAAAAATTCCTAAAAATTTCTGAATTTAAAATAAAAAAATCTTTTAAAAACGAAAATTAATATTTATTTTATATTTTAAAATTGTGATATATCATTCCATCATAATTCAAAGCTTCAATTAAAGTGAAATTAAATTATTGACTTGTCTATTTTTAAACGTTAGTTTCGTTTAGCGTAGAAAGAAATCGCGTAAAAAGGATAAAATTTACAAATAATAGAAGATATATTTCAACGTCTTTTTTATATGCAAAGATTTAACTTTCGACAAATAAATTTCGGTTAAAACGCTTAGTTTTCGCATAAATTATTTCGATCGTGTCATTGCGCGTAAAAGGAATTTTTTGCTTTTAATATTTTTTGCGAATAAAATGTTGTGAATTTTTTTGTTTTTAGAATGAATTTTTCATATTTTGTTGTAATTAAACAATATGAAAAATTAAAAGAAAACATAAAGGAGTAAAACGGACATTAATAAATTTAAGAATAATTAAACAAAGAATTCATTTTTAGGCTCGGTTTTCTAAAAATGCAGTTTATTAAACACGTGAAATTTTTGTGTAAAACATAAATCTCTCAAAAAAGTTAAAGCATCTTTAAATTTAATTAGTTGTTTCTTGCTGAAATGTTTTGCCTTTGCTCAACTAATTTAATTTAAAGGAAACTTTCAAGTTATTTTGACTTCTCTTTATAAAACCAGATTTATGTTTGGAGAAGATTTCCTACAACATTTTTTGCAATCTTCGTTGAATAAAATTTTATCATTTATAAAATTTGAATTGAATTCAAAAAAACACACGTCTACTAAACAATTGCAATTTGGAAAAATAACTCGGATTATTCATTCCCCGAAAGTTTTAACGTAATTCATAACAGAAATTTATTTTGAATGATTACATCAAGTAATACGATTCTATAAAATCAACTAAAAAATCCTAATTTATGGAGCTTCTCAGAATTCTGAAACCGCAGAAGGAACTCCTGAAGGTATTATAACTCTAAACCTACAAGACCCTTCTAGTAATATCAGGTCGTAATTTCTTCTAGGATAACCAAATATAACTTAATATTTGATTGCATTCGTATCCTTCATTTTATCAATTTTATCAATACTTTTGTCAATTTGTTTTTTAACTTGTTATTTATTTCCCCTCCACGTGGGAGAAAAATTAACGCCATCATTCAATGTAAACTTTAAAAACAGACGAGGTTTAACTTCATGACTGCAGAATTTTATCAGGATTTTTCCCCCATGGGATTTTTATTACATTCAGGATTTTTACATGATCAAGATTTTTCCCAATGGGATTTTTATTACATTCTGATTTTGTCGCATAGAGTCGTTTTGATATTTTAGAAATATTTGAGGTTTGAAAAATTTGTAACACTTTTATCTGTTGTCCGTTTTTGTTGTGAACGCGGTTTTTGATGGTTTATTGTGATATTTGTTGTCTCCCATTTGCAAGCATTTATTTCAGTTTTCAGTATTTTTCATTTTTCAAGGAAACTAAATTTTTAAACTTTTTACTTCCATCGAACCAACAACCTCCTAAAGAGCCAGTCAACAAAACCGCGCATAATACAAAGTGGTTTGGCGCATCCTACGCTAGCACCCTGTATACGCAAATACTATTTATGCGATACCATTACGATAAAACCCAGACTTCCATTTAAAGAGCATATAATTGAACTTTTAGTTAAATTTATATGAATTTATGGCTCAAAATCAGATTTAAACATTCGAAATTAGAGGTCTCATAATTTTGTTAACAAATAAATTGCCTCCATTTTATGAGTGAGTCTTTCAAATTGGATTTAATCATTCACTCCGTCTTTCATTACATCTGGTGATTTGTATTGGTGCCCGTCTACTTCATTATTTTACCCCTTTCTCTCATTCTCCCTGTCCCTCTCACACTCTCTTCTACCAACGCTACGGCGAAAATAGAGCTTGCATGTTTTCGAATCTTCCTGGCGAACACTTTAAATGAACTTCATTTAGATAAAAATGGTTTATAAAAAAGCTCCATAGCTCTTTACCTTTAAATCTCGCTCCCTTTCTCCTCACCCCCCCCGCCGACCATCATCATCTTCCTTTCAGTTAAACGAATAGACAAACACTATGCAAACGGATAGATGAACGTTAGTGCACAGCGAGGGCTTACTAGCGTTGGTTTTTTTTCTCGGCTTAATCTCTCCAAAGCAGCGTTACGAACGAGAAACAACAACAACAACAGAAAAATGTTCAACGAGCATAGCACGTGCTACGAGCCAATTCACAAGCTGTGCAGGCCAATACAAGGCGATCTTCAGGACCAATGCATGTATTGCGGCTCATCTTCCATGACGATGGCGATGCAGCGATGTTCTCTACGAATGACTCGGGCAATTCGGAGCGCACCAAACTAACCACCATAGCGAGGGCATCACATCGCATAGCACGGATGTCGCGAACGAATGAACGAATCCCGTAAATAAGAATGAGGTTGCGATGAGAGTGCGGTGCAGTGCGATGCAATGCGATGCGGCGCGATATTGCAGACCACATTGGCACGAGCGGTTTGTAACCAGGTCTCGTTAAACAAGCCAGCATCAGAATGTAACGCCACAATTCACGAAGTTACGAACGTCGCACCGTACTGCACCGCGCACTATCCGTTTGACACGATGACACTCCGTAATCTAAGCGCTACGTTCGTAAAACTTCGTACAAAAAAAACGCTCATGCAGATTGCATTCCATGTGTACCAGATAACTCGGAAGGTGATGAAGAGAGAGAGAGAGGAAGTTAAATAGATAGACATACAGAGAAAGAGGTGAAATGCAGAGCATTGAAAGAGGCCACGTTCGCAATGTTCTTTCCCCAACGTGGTCGTCTTTGTCGTCGTTGCAATCATCGTCATCATCGCCGTCGATGCGGTCATTACTGAATGGATATCTAATGAATTTTACATCCGCAATCGGTTACGGTACTAGTAAGGCAACATCCTTTTGGTTCTCAATTACCACCCCCTCCCCCTCTTGGCCTTTACGTTCATCCTATCATCTTCTTTTGAGATTTTATGTATCCGCGCCCATTCAATGATTCGGCTCGATACACTTTCCTTTAGAGATCACTTCACCCCGGTTCAAGCCTTCTATATTCTAGAGGTATCGAATTTAAGACAACCAAATTTATGATATTCTACCTGATTTAATAACACTAAAGATAATCAACGACGGCGTCCAACAAAAGCGCATGCGAAGTACAATTAGCATAACAAAATTAACATAAGATTGCATTAATCTAAGACTTTTTCAGACAAAAATTCCATATATGTTCGACTTATTAAGTTCTTGATTTGATGCAATATTATAGAGATATCGTTTGAGATCCTCAATCAAAGTTTGCTGCGAATCACGCTAATCCCGGACGCGTAGAAGGGCTCTTCTTGTAAGAGGTTTAGAAGAGAAGCCCTTACGCTTAATTTTCTTGTGCGAATAAAAAATGTGGATGTTGTCACGGTGTTTCAGAATACTCACAGGGACAAGCATGCAAATGAATCTATATATCAATCTGTTATATTCCTCCCCGAAAGCCATTTGAACTATAATAATATTTACACCGACAAATCTAAAATTTCGGAGAATTTATAGAAACGATATTACGGGGAATTGGCACTTTCAACATACTAGACCATCGTTAGGTTGCCAAATGTCGGTCTAGACTGATCAATTCAATTCAATTCCACTTTACGGCATATTATTATTTAAAAACTTCTTCATTCCACACGATCCTAAAAAGAGCCCGTTATTTAGTTTCAGCAGGTTCAAATTATTACTTGCTTAATTCGTTATTAAGGTATACTTATTCCATTTATGCGAGAAGAATGAGATCTTATTAAAGAGCATGATAAATCCGTTGAGCCGAAATAAACCTGAAAAAAAACGGACTAGTGCGATCAACTAATCCGGGCAGAACGTCGGACAAGACATCCCTTGCCTGACTCCCGCTTTGGCCCTCATTCCATTATTTGTTGCGGACACTGCGAGCTGCTGACTGTAACTGGGTCAAAGTGAATTGCAGGTAATCCGAGCGAATGCTCAACATCATGCTGATCGTCGGTACTCGTAATTTAATGGGCGCTGGTCTTCGACTATTTTAATAGATTTTATTTCTTGTTGTAGTTGTTGTTGTTGCTGCTGCTGTTGGTGTTGTTCATGTTGTTGTTGTTGTGAAAAATACCTTTCAAGAAAGGATTGTATGAACTAAATGTATATGCGCGAACGTTGTTCATTCGGGCACATCCCGGGCACCACCCATTTACCCAGCTCGCCAGCTACTCAACTACCCTACTACTTGCCTTCCCTCCGTCCACCTCTCCCCCCCCCCGGCCCCTTCTCACTCACTAGTTCTTACAGACTTAGCTATTTTCGATTGATTCTGTGGTCAACTATGCTGCATTTGTCGTCGCCATAGAAAACGGAAGATCCATAAATGAGATTGTGGTTTGGCCTCAAATGCGGTGGCTGGAGCTTCCGTTCGAACGTGTTTTCGAATGGGCAAATTCACTGCGCAGACGTTGGCAAGATGTTAACAATTCATAACAGCATTAGCCCACAGTTTTAGTCGAGATGACGCTGATGACCATCAGTACCGGCAATAAGCGAGGCGTTTCCTTTTCACCGAATCATGTACATCCTGTTGCTGCTGAAACAAGACAAACAACAACTACAATAATAATACCCATAACAACAACATCGTGTTATAAGTACACGAACCAACTGTATTCGTGGTCGTTACAATGCATTCCTCAAATTTATTTGATGGCATCGCTTAGAGTGGCCCAAGTAAATTGATGCTCGCTAGTGATGAAATTATTGGTGAAAACTGAACAACGCTTTAACGTCGCCGTCATCGCCGTTGTCCTCGTCATCATTGCCGTCATCGTTGCCACCATCGTCATCGTCTGATTGAATTACTTGCGACGACGCTGGGCTGCGTAAAGTGTTGGTAATTGCGGTAAAATTATTGCGGTTTTCTATGCGATGCGATGCAGTGTTGTGCGGTATTTTGCCCCAGCTACTGAACCATTTCAATTCCGATTGTGGCCTATCCATTCCTGCCCCCCCCCCCGTCACTACTACCGGTGGGCCGCGAGATATACGTACAATTCGAAGCTAATTTTTGCGGTCAATCAAAGCGTTCACCATGAAGCGACGACCAAACCCATAAAAATGGTCATAACTGTCAGGTTAGCATGGATTGGACTCGCGCTGGGCTGATGGCTTGATGGACCAGCTGCGAAAAGAGCCGATGGAGTAGTTGCGCAATAATACAATTTTTTTAATGGCATCAATGGCATCAGTGAACGATTGACGTCTTGCTCTCACGTTGATACGTCGTGTCTGCGTCTCTGCGCCACCACCCAACACTTTATGCTCGCATTAAAGGAAACATTACCAATAAATATTTCTTTGAACATTTCTATCAAGCATTTCGACGATCTCTTGAACGATCTAATAGTCCGTCTTGGGCTGATCAAGTCCATTCATTAAATTTGGCCAGGCCAATTCAAAGCGAACAATAAGAAGAAGAAGACGACGACGACGACGCAGCAACGACTGACTGAATGGGCATGATTTGCGTTTTCTTTCCTTCTTTTTGTTTTCGTTCTTTTTTTTTTGGTAAGATATAATACTGCCTTTTTATCACCTCCTCTGCTTCTTCTGCGCACGGTGGCGCGACGCGGCGCGTTAGAGGAATGACCATAAAATATACTTTGTAATTCATTGCTAAAGCAATGTTTTGCGTGAATGTGTATGTGCATGTATGAATAATTATAATTGGAACAATTTCCACGCTCTTTTTTATCTTCGCTGTTAATCCTCTTCATCGGTCGGCGTGGTAAAACCTTCGGGATGAATTTCAAATTTTTCGAAATAGATTTTTTTTACTCTCAAGTACTAAAACGTCTCTGACGGCTAAAGACATGTTTAAGCACGCGCACAGATGTCCGGTGATATGGCGGTTCACACCGTTACCAATTGTAATAACTTTAGCTATGTCAGAGCTGACACAATCAGTGACAAATCAAAATGGATTTAATAAAAATAAACAGAGAGGCAGTAGAGTAATTAAAAGAGTAGCTAACATTCACTCGTCGTCGCAATCGTCAATCATTTCCGTCGTCGCACCAGCATGTTCGTTATTGCCCAGACGTTTATGAGATATTGCGTTCCGACCGTACCGCTCCGCTCAACACTTTACTCACAAAACTTGATCGACAGCGCAGCAAAATCATAAAGTGTTATTCGCACACGACCTTGGAACGAGCTCGAGCGAGGAACGAGCATTCTCGCTCGCTCACACTTTACCCAAATCGATGGAAGCTTTTGAAATGAAAATGAAAGCAAAATTCATCGTGACTGCGTCGACGATCTGGCTAATCAACAGCGGAAATGTTGCTGGAGACAGTTTAAAAAAGGGAAAGGCACAATTTCAAACACGACAAAAATCAAGACTAATTTTAAGAGAAAAAAAAACACGTTCAAATGATCATTTAAATAATTTCAAAAGTAATTTCCAAGGGGAAGAACGGTTTAAAAGACTCGCCTCGAAACGAACGAGATGAACGCGTGGAAGAAAGGAATGAAACTCGGAAGAAATTAGCCAAACCATTCTAAATCAATATCCACATCTTGGTGTGATTCCTTCAATGGGTTCCATCCAGGAAGAGGAAAAGACAAGGAGAAAGAGAGAGGGAGAAAGAAGCTCTTTGAAGCTCTTTAACGCATCGAAAACTGAATCAAAAGACTGCGACAGATTTTAAAAGGCTTCAAGCCAGAGTTGGTGTCGAATGGATACCCGATTAATCCGACGTTCGCAAGCCTGGGATCAGCAAATGCAAAGTAGATAACGAAAATGATGATGCTATTGATGAAATATTTTATTGCATTCACGATTTACTCAATGTACATACGAGTACGTGATAGATAATGGAGCAATTTTCCCCCCGAAAATCGCAAAAGCAAAACTGCTTTCTCACTAATTGCCGTTATCGTTATCGTTATTGCTATCGCTTTCAGTTATTCGGATCGATGGTAACTGCTTCCGCTTGTCATTAAAAAATTGTTTGTTTGCTAGACAAAATCGTAAATTCGTGCAATTCGAACATGACTGCAATGGCGCAGAGCGATAAAAAAGTAAAAGCAAATTAAGTTAGCCATAAGTTATACCATAATGCAATGCTTCATGCATTCCGATCCTTCATCCTTTTCTTCTCTTCCTCCTCTTATTCTTCTTCTTCGTCTTCTTTTTCTTTATTTGGATGCTCTCACTCACTTTTTCATTTTTGGCTTAACGCCTACGGTCGCGTTTCTTTAAACTTCCAATTGAATTAAGCATCCATCCATATACGACCATTATTTTGTCGAAGAAGGAGACCAACTAGTCCCGATCTAGTTAATGGAATTGGCCGGCCATTTTGGCCAAACCATTCGTAAAATATTGCGATGCAATGCGATGCTGCGCCGCGCCGCATAAGAGTCATATAAGAAGAGTCTTTCAAGTATTTGCTCCATTTATTATACAACAAAAAAAATTGCAACTTTATTTGTGTTTTCGTCGTCTACCGCAGTCGATGTTCGTAAGCGGCATATCGTCGAGTGGAACTGACAGCTGAAACACTGTCTTTCAGTGACAGAAGAAGTAAAGCCTTGCCGCTTGCCGCTTTCTATGAGTTTGGCACATAGCGGCGTTGCTGCTACCGCATAACGTTAGACATCAACGCGTAAGTTGTCGGCAGGACGAGGCAACCGAACGAATATATTAAATTGTGCGACTCTTAGTCGCTTTGGTGTCCGATCGCATAACTGCATGGAGTGAGTGTGACGTGACTGGGCGACTGGCTACCGTCCGTGTCTCTAACTGGAGCACTTTCACTTTATTCCGTAGCACATTATGGATAAATGCATGCAAGCATAGATTCGCACATTGCATGCACCAGCTTACGAACGTAAGAAAGAACGAACTATCGTTAAATGCTCTAACGTTTATCATCGTATGTACGAATGTTTGTGTGTATGTGTGTGAATGTGTGTGTGATTGTGTGCGCATGAGTGTATGTATGTGTTTATGTGTGTATGATTGTATGTGTGTCTGCGTGTGTATGTGGGTAGTAATTCGTACTACGGATCCAATTGATACAATTTCCTGGATGCTTTGCGCCTGACCACTGTAGGCCGATGCAGTAACTGTTTTTTTCCGTTTGAGGATCCAGCAGACTGAAGATCTCCAGAGTTTCTTTCATACCGCTTCAGTCCTGGCCCGTTAATTTCACTCAGTACGTATTATTGTGAAATAGACGATGCGGCGCAACCGTCAACAGCTGCGCATTGACGCTCTATTTCTTGTGCAAATGGTTCAAATTATATAATGTTTAATTCAATTCATGCCCTGATGCATTCCATCTTTCAATCAGACCAACTCACCAATTCAGTCAGTCATTCATGCAACAATAGTTGGCCGAGTGGCTGACTCGCAGCTAGTCACGGCTTCATTTGTCAACTAGTTAACCGCAAAATGTTACAATTTCCGAAGTCACTCTCACTTTCCGCCGAAACGGAGAGCCCGGCCGGCCAATCCAAGCTGCCTGCATTCGTTCGTTTTAAGCTCGACGATTGCTTAAACGTCGCTGTCCGCTGGAAAGTCGTCTGCGGTTGATGCTGTTCGAAGCCGTGTTGAAGCGGCTGCCATGTGACAAACTCTACAGCTGTGTGATTATCACCGAATAACGATGACGACGAGCAACGAACAACGAGCAACAAGCACTAGTTTCTTCCTTTAGAGTGTTGTCGAGAGTGTGTTGACGTTATTCCTACAATTTTTCTTTACTTTTATTATTGTTATTTTTATTGTTGGGTTTTTTGTTGTTATGAACATGCAATTTACAATTTCAATTTACAATGACAACAACAACACCACCACCAACCAACATCTTCGGTATAAGTCGATCACGGTGTTTTTTCCTCGCTTCAATCTTAGTGTTTTTCTTCTTCGTCTTCTTCTCATGATAATGATGGCTATCACTGACCACATTTCAGTTGTCGCTGATTTGTTACATTTTCAGTCATTGCAACCAACGTACCTGCAACGTATATTTTTATCTGTAAATGCGGCATCGCATAGCGAACCGCAGCAATATATCTGCTGACTTAAGGTCTAAATTTGGAACGCGTTCAAACTGTCACCATTGATGGCGGCTCAATTCTTTACCTGACGTTAATATTATTTACAAGAACCGCGAAGCGACCAACCGTCGTCGTTGTACGAGGTAAAGCCACAAAAAAGAAAAGAAACTAACTCGACGGATCAGAAGCTATAACTCAGTTGAAAGATTTGAATGCACCAAACTCTAAATTGAAATTGCAGGATAACGTTATAACAAGCATACACACAAGTGCATACGAAATCACGGAAGACAAAATGACACACAGACATGTCACCTGAAAACTGAAATCGCATGTCTTTTGAAAATGATATCTTTCTAACTGTTTTTCTTTCTGCTGGTCTTCATTTGGTCAGTGAAGTCCCGGATTAGGAAAACTTTAAAAAAAATTAATGGTCTATTGGAAGAAATTAATTGATCTCTTACAAAACAAAAAGTTCGATGGCAAATATTCTTTCTCGAATTCATTGTCTTCTTCATTGTTGTGATTATTATTATTATTCATGTTATGACTATTATTGCTGTTTAACATTCTGGTTGTCTATGGCCTTTTACTTCATATTCTACCGCAATACACTAAACATACAAGACTTCCGATTCATTCATGTGCGATATATAATTTTAAACACATTTCATTAAGTTAAGATTGTTAGAGACTGGTCTCAAAGCGTATCATAGGTATCATCGACTGGCCAGCAAAACAAAGACTAAAGATTAATTGGCTTCGAAGGATATTATTTACAGAATCATATATTAATTCTTTGTAAAAAAGAATTTCTGTAATTCAAATTGATGACACTACACTGATGACACTTTTCTACATTTAATTAAAATCATAGAAATAAAGAATAGAAATTATAAAAAATTATAGAAATTGAAATCATTGAAATCATTGAAATCATTGAAATCATTGAAATCATTGAAATCATAGAAATCATAGAAATCATAGAAATCATAGAAATCATTGAAATCATAGAAATCATAGAAATCATTGAAATCATTGAAATCATAGAAATCATTGAAATCATTGAAATCATAGAAATCAAAAGAAATCATAGAAATCATAGAAATCATAGAAATCATAGAAATCATTGCAATCATAGAAATCATAGAAATCATAAAATCATAGAAATCATTGAAATCATTGAAATCATAGAAATCAATAGAAATCAATAGAAATCATTGAAATCATAGAAATCAAAGAAATCATAGAAATCATTGAAATCAGAAATCATAGAAATCATAGAAATCATTGAAACCATATAAATCATAGAAATCATAGAAATCATAGAAATATACATAGAAATCATTGAAATCATAGAAATCAATAGAAATCATTGAAAACATAGAAATCATAGAAATCATTGAAGACATAGAAATCATTGAAATCATAGAAATCATAGAAATCATAAAAATCAGAGAAATCATAGAAATCATTGAAATCATTGAAATCATTGAAATCATTGAAATCATTGAAATCATTGAAATCATAGAAATCAATAGAAATCATAGAAATCATAGAAATCATTGAAATCATAGAAATCATTGAAATCATAGAAATCATAGAAATCATTGAAATCATTGAAATCATAGAAATCAATGAAATCATTGAAATCATAGAAATCAATAGAAATCATTGAAATCATAGAAATCAATAGAAATCATTGAAATCATAGAAATCTTAGAAATCTTTGAAATCATAGAAATCATAGGAATCAAATAGTCTTTAAATGTGAAAAGATATCAAGTCCTAAAGATTTGTCTTCGTTCGATTTCTAAACCATTTAAATGAATCCCCATCATTATAATGGTTTCAAAGAAAATTTTGACGATTTGCTACTGGCCATTACTTTAATACTTGTACTCTCCATTACGTTGACGGTTTTATTAAGTGTCCAAATACCAGTATTGTCAGTGACCAGTATTGATATTTTACTATCCCATTTCTCATTACTTTGCCATCAGTCGCATCTTTGATAAAATGCATTACTTTGATATTAAACATTACTTAAATACTTACAATTAACTTTATGTTGATCATTATTATTTCATACTCACCATTATATATCATAATCCGTTATTATTTACCCATTATATTCTATTATAATGATCATAAAAATTATTAATGATTATCTGTTATATCATTAATATTACATTACTTTAATACTATTCATAACTTTATTTATTAATTTATTTACAAATTCCATTCCATTATCCTTTATGTTTTTTTACTCATTACTTTTTATGGGCCATTACATTAATAGCCATTACTTTGCTGTATCTTTTAAATTACTAACTTTCCAAGCCATTATTACTTGCCATTACTTTAACATAAACCATTATTTTATTACTGTCTGTTACTTTTAAAATGTCAATTAGTTTAGTTACTGCTTTATCTATTTGCTAAACATTACTTTACCAACCCCCTATTACTTTACTGCTACTCTTTATTTAATATTGTGCATTACATTATGATTACAGAATCCATTATTTTATTATTGTCTACTAACTTTTACGTTACTTTATCACTATCTTTTGTTTTATATCTGTCCATTACTTTATCACTAACCACTGCTTCATCAACATCTACTACTTTATTATCACACTTTATTGAATTACTATCCATTACTTTATTACTGTCAATTACTCTATTACTCTTCGTCACTTTACTACTATCCATTGCATTATCACGCTGTATTATTTTATTACTATCCTTTCCTTTATAACCACCCATTACTTTGTTGCTTACGATTCAAATGGTACGATACAGTTTTTTTATTTAGCTCATCATTAAAACGCTTTCAGCCTTTCAGCTCATGGAATTGACCAATAGTCAGTCACTTAACGTTATCGTTAAATTTTTTGTTGACCTTGAGTTTGCCGTATAATGGATATGATGGATTGAAGTGTACCGTAGTGACGGTAAATAGGGTTATAAACTGTAGAAAACGGACGCACCCAAAAATTTAAAAACAAAATCAAAAAGATAATCCAAGTCAAGTGTACGTCTCTCGCGACACTTCAACGACGCTTCAACGCTTGCAAGTGAGTCGTAGTAAGTTTTTTGAAAGGTCTGAAAACGATGCGGCAACGCGAAATATGAAGAGAAAGCCTCGGTATGAATGATGGTGGTAGCGTTCGATCGGTCGGTGCTCGAACGATGGTGGATATCTGTAATTAGATCTTTATGAGGAAGCCAACGTCAATTTGACGTTTAACTTTTTGGTGCTGCGGTTTACAGATCAATTTGATTGATGTTCACATTGAAGCTCTTCCCAAAATGGCCAAGCCAACGAACAAACCAACCAACAAACCAAGCCAACTTGAGATCCCAGGAAGGAACCCCGTAGTGAAGAAATTTGATAAATGCCGCAACATTTACAGCGAGGTTTCTAAGAGCCCATTTGGCACATTCCTTTGCCATAATTAAAACTATGGTAACATTGGTAGCACCGCACACCAATGTCTCAAAAGTGCACCACAAGTCAATTAAATCTGATCGGTCATCGTTGGGTTAAGTTCGTTTGGAATGTTTTTCAGTAATTACCTAAAGAAATAACGGAAAATTGCCTCGAATTGAATTGAATGGAAGTGAAATATTTTTCATTATTATAAAATTTCAGAACACGATAAATGTGAAGCAGAAGAAGAGCAAGATGATGATGATCGTGAAAAGGAAGATCAATGTAAGCTGTAAACTCTTCCTGAGATTCGCTATTGCTTTTCTAACGAATTCTTAGATTTTGTTAGCAAATTCCTCGAATTCTGGAACAATACTCGTATCTGCTGCTTCGATCGTCAGAGCAATATCGTAACGGAAAGTGCGATGAAGGAGGAGAAAGCGGGGGGGGCGTGAGTGAGGGGATATCTTGTATCATGTTAGATCGTGGAGAGAAACGAAACCGACTGGTCATAATCATTTGAGCCCGAAGCTGAAGAGCTCGAGCTCGAGCCATTAAAAACTCCTTTTAACTTCAATCTACTTTCTACAGCCGAGCAGCAGCAGAAGTAATAGAAGCAGCAACTGCGAATGGTCATGGTAATGGCGATGATGCCCCGATCATCATCAACAAACATTGCATTCACTGCGTTTACATCGACTGACTCACGAACAGGGCGATGCACTTGTTCGATACTGCCAGTGCTGCATCTTCTTCAGCTTTAGATTGCTTCAGTCGACTGAACTGATTGGCGGCCAGCAAATTGTGATTATTGTGATTACTTTGGCAATCAAAACCACTACACAAATTAAAATTTCAACGGTCATCTTGAAATTTTTTCTTCAATGACAAAAAAAACAAAAACAAATTAAAAACGTTTGCAAAACTTTGGCAAAACTGTTTGAAATTAAAAAAAACAATTCTATTACGAAAGGATTCGGATTTGAGAAATGAGAGACCAGACCATACATACATTGTAAGCACTCGTTAGAAGCAAAAACGTCGGTGCGCGTACCCCACACTGCTTTCTTTCAAAACGTATTTGCATTAATTAAGGGAACCAGATGTGTCGTGGCTGATACCGTGATACCACGAGAAAGCCAAACATTTGCGAAGAAAAAAACACCTGTTCGACTCACATACACTCGCACACACACACGAGGTAGGAATGATCGACTGAACAACCGACAACGGACCAACGGCTGGACCGATCAACCAGATCAGATCACAAGATCGGCCATGCATGCGGAGCAGTCTCATAACTCTTGGAAAATAAACAATCATCGGTGAATAAAAGTCACCGGTGAAAGAAAACACCGTCTTTGATTGAAATGATACCGCTAGGAGAGAAAGAGAAGGACATCGCATGAAGCGAGGGGTTGAAGAGGAAATGAAGAGTGGTCGATCGGGAAAGGAAATTTGATGCGATACAAGACCAAAATCGAACTCGAATGACAAAACAGGATTAACGGCTCCGGCGACAAAAACAAGACTGCTTTACTTTTGATTTCATTCGTGATGAAAAACTAACTTGCAATAACCAGAGCAAACGACATCATCAGCGGCAGCAGTAGCAACAATTTGAACAACAACAACAACAACAACAAACAGGAACATCATCAACAACAACAACAACAACAACAACAATATTGCGAGCAACAGCAAATGAAGCCAATAACAAAAAGCAACAACAAACATTCGTTCGACCGACAATCCGACAACCCAACTGATCGACGCAAACAACAACAACAACAACAACCACAACAAAATGAGAGAAATGGCTTGGCGTGGAAAAATAAGACTTTTTTAATTTTCTAACTTTTAATTTTTCTTCCATTGAAATGAGAATTAGTTTTCCTTTCGCTTTTGATGCGACAATAACAAAAACAACAAAAAAAACAACAACAATGACAACAATATCGATGACAACAACATCGACGACACATACGCACACTCCTACAAAAAAGTGATTTTACTTTCGTTTATCATTTACGAATACGATCATGATCGCCATCGATCGCATGACGGACGCCTACGCGTTGCAATTTTTATGGATATCAAAGATTAAATAAATATCCTTTAGTCAATTAAACGCAACAATGATGCATTAAAAGATGATTAAACGTCTACTCTCTTTGTTTATTTCTTTCCCTTGTTTGTTCTTCAAGGAGATCCTTTCTTTTCCTCACTAAAATCATAAAGACCTTACGATATTCCAGGCAATACATTTCATAGAACCGACTCTTTTCTCCTGACTCTCCCTAATCTCAAATATTTAGACGATTAAAAAACTTCTGACGACATTTTCAAATCTCTTTAACTACAATTTGATGGGTCTAATAGACCCCTGGGAGGAAACCATTACTTAAGGCTATAAAAAATTGTTGACACTCAGAAATCCCGATGTGGAATTTGAGAGCATTCGAAATTTATCAAAAGAAATTACTGAGGAGTGGGCCATATAACCCCGTGCGTTACCCCTTCTGCCGCTTTCCCTTCCTTGCAGACTTGCATGACTTCTGTCATGCAAATAACCTTGAAATATTTCACAAAATGAACTTCGAAAAATTCGAAATAATAAAAAATGTAAGCAAAAACCACCAACCGCTCAATTAAAGACAATGATAATTAACGAAGTACTTTTTTTAACATTATCTCAACTTTCATAAAACTTTTTTTTAATTTTTGTTTTTTTTTTCTTCCAAAAAACGGTTTTAATTAAATTTCAGTTAAACATAAAAAATATATTAATTCGATTAAATTTAGAAAAACGCTTATTGCTTGAATTTTTATCGCTTTCGAGATAAAATTCTTTGAAGAGAAAAACATTTATTTAGAGATTCTCACAATTACGGAGAGATGACGCAAAGTCGCTCCAAATATCGATTCATCCTGATGGAATACCAAAAGGACGCCAAGGGTTAATTACGTTTAAAAGTTTCCGAAGTTTCTGTTTTCGAAGTACAATTTTCCGAACGAATATTAAAGTTAATCTTAAATAAAATTCTTTGAAAGGACCCTCCGGACATCTAATCGCGTCTGCTAATTCCATTTCATTGAACTACCCAAGAAGTCGGTCGGTTCTTCGGCGCCTCTTTGCAACACAGTGTCCTGGACGTATTCACAAAATTGCCCTTTTGTCCTCAACACAAATTCTCACGACACCCACAAATTTTACAACAACAAAAATAGCAACAACAATAACAATAAACTAAGTTTTTAAAATAATTAGCTTCGAGCTTGGCAGAAAAATATTGCCTCAAATTTTGTGTGAAAAAACGATGCAGTCCGGGGAATC
Organism: Physocephala rufipes; assembly: GCA_963966595.1. Taxonomy (NCBI): domain Eukaryota; kingdom Metazoa; phylum Arthropoda; class Insecta; order Diptera; family Conopidae; genus Physocephala; species Physocephala rufipes. Next base: position 36,461,714 of record OZ016502.1, on the reverse strand, counting down.
TCACCGTGTGCACAATTCGTTGATTTCATTTGGACCAACTAGACTCGGCAAAGAGTTCAAAGCAACAATTAACTGCACTTAACGCATGTCTCAGCTGCCCGACCCAGTAGAGATGCGATGCGAGCAGACGAGGCAAATCTTAGTAGACTCTAGATTTGAAAATGATGGAAAGAAGCAGGAAGGAGGAAGGGGGGAAGGATGGAATTTCTGAGAAACAATTGAATTCGATTGTTAAACGAATATCGTTCACACTAATTTTCAACAAGTGGAACGCATCGTCGGTCTTATTGCGATATAACAATATCTTGATACAAACCCAAATGATGATGATGAGGACACCATTCTTCACGGAGGGCACCAATTTATGTTAAATGACAATAATAATGCTGATGACATAGATTCCATTGATGTAATATTTGTTGGTTGGTTGGTTAGTTGTTTGGTTTGATGGTTGGTTATCTGTTGTTGATTGGTGGTTTAGATGATTGTTTGATACTTTGTTGGTTTGTTCTTCATCAATTCGGGGTTGTTCTGTTGGCACACAGGCTAGGTCGGGTCAGCATTCCATCACCAACATCTTTCTTGACATCTGTTTTTTTCAGTCACATCATCATACACGTTGACAACAATGAACACTTCGTACTCATGCCCTTGGCTTCTTTCGTTAAATCTTTAGTCACGGATCGGCCGTCATGGGAATCCAAAAATGTTTTTGTTTCTCGGTTTTTTTCGTAATGGGAGAAATACGACTTCCATGCATTTAACGATGGAATGGGGTTTTTTTGGAATCTAGAACGGAAAACATCTGCTGGACAATTTGTTGCTGTTGCCACCGCAAATTGCTACCATTCATTCCGTAATGGATGACAGTTTATTTCGTCATCGTTTTCGTTTGGTAATATTAAGATTAACGCTATTATTATATGATATTATAGTTGCTGAAGAGTAGAATCTCGATCTCATCTGAATCGGCTTGAGATCAACATCGAAACGTAAACAAAGAACAGATTTTTTTTCTCATTTTGAATTTTCGTAAATGATTCACATTTCGTGAAAACTATGTTTTGATAACGCATGTCGTAACGACTGAACGAAGCGAATTGTAATTGGTTAAAAAGAGAAAACAGCAACAACTCCTTTCTTAATAATCTCAGACGGACACTTATAATCACTAATTTACTAATTTATTTATTTTTACTTATAATCGGAAACTTATCACACTAATAATCTCAGACTGTCTTGTAATCCTTTATAATCCGTTAATTCCTCAAACAATAAAAATAAATACCTCATTATCGTCTCCTCTTCATCTTCCATATTTATTAGTTCCAGACTCCGTTTTGGTCAACAAATTAATCTGACGTCACGTTAATTTTTTCCGGAAAAAGTCTGAACGATTTAAAAAAAAAAGTAATAATAATAATTTCCAAATCTTTCTTTTAATTCTAAGTCATTTGTCCTCTTCCGTTTCTTTCTCTTTTCAATTCGTATTTAAGTGATTTATCTAAACCCACTCCCCCTCTTCACGCCACTCTACCAACCTTCCCTTCGTCTACCGTATCTGTGAAATGATTTAAAGCATCGCATTCACATTACCAAAGTCATTATTAAGCGTGTGAACCGTGAACCGTGAATAACCACAAGACATCTTCATATTACTTCTTCTTCGTCTTCTCTTTCATTTTCATTCACTTTTTCTTCTTCTTCTTCTTATGCTATGACTACTAGCGAGCGACGATTAACTACTTGTGAACGACTTGTCTGACTGCGTGATTGAGTGCGTGTATCTTTGCGATGTCTTCACTTCTTCATTTTGTTGTTGTTTTTATTTTCATTTTCGTGTAAGCCAAATTTAAGTTAATTGGAAATTACCTGAACGAACGCCTTTCATCGCCTAAAACAACAGAATAATAATAAGAAGAAAACGTTGAATTTTAAGTATGAAGTGGTTTTTTGCTACTTTACTTTATGATTAACATTAATTTTATAATTTGTGTTTTGTATTTTTTAATTTCTGATCGTTAGATAGACTCTCTAGAATTAGGTGGAGTAAAGTAGAGGTAGAGGTGAAGTAGTGGTGAAGTAAAGGTGAAGTTGAGGTGAAGTAGAGATTATGCCGATTTGGTGAAGTAGAGTTTAAATAATTGTTAATTTTGTATGAAAATTATAGGAAAATATTCATGCGATTGAAATGAGAAAGACTATAATCTTTACACCTTTCTTCTTCTCCCTTCGTTTTATAGAGTTTTTTGATTATGCTTTTCTATGAGTATTTATGAGTTTTTTGAATAAGGAATAATATCCTTTTTTAGAAGCCTCTCTTGAGAAGCTTGAATATTATCCGGACTCAGCAATATTCGGACCATGCTGTTTTCAGATTATTTCTTACTAATACTGCCTGCAATTTTCACCATTCACTGCCATTACGGGCGAAGGCAGAGACACATGATCGATCAATCCAGGATCAATTAAGGGCCGCAGGGAAAAATTTTACATATGTCGACGAAAATATTCACCTTTTACGGAAATACCCTCGTTATCGGAAATCTGGTATAATTTTAACCTCTTTTAAGTAGCTGTAACCTAACCTAGTACAATTAATCGTATTATACGCGTACGCTAACAGTCAAACCCTCTTTGACCAAAATTAGAAGCGAACAACTGCTGTCTAATAATCCGACCAAATTGTCCTAACCAAATGCAACCGAAATCAGGCTAAACCAATCTAATCTAGCCCAGGCCAGCGTCTCCAGCGAAACCATCACAACATCATCCAACCTAATCTCGTCCAACCTGACCTAATTCAACCCAACTTAATTCAGTCCCATCTAGTCATACATAAATCTCATCTTCATCATAACCTAATCATACCTAATCATCATACGTTATCATAAACCAACTTGAACTAATCCATTCCAGCCTAGATTAGTCCCAACCAATCAAATCAGTCATTGCAACCGAACCTAATCCAGCATCTTCTTAACATATCCAATCTATTACAATCCAGTCCACTCAAACCCGTTCACACCTAACCAAACACAAACAAATATGAACTCAATTAGCCCTCCACGCTACCTAATCTAAACCGAACTAATATAATCCAACCTAGTATGATTCAAACTAAATCTAATCTAATTCAATCTACGTAAACCAAAGTAATTTAATCCTCCCAAAGCTAATTCTACTTAGTCTAACCCAAACTAACCTAATTCTAGTTAGCATAATCAAATCTAACGAAAACCCGTTCCAACCCAACCCATTACTAGTTAAAAGGCTTAACCTATAAACGCAATCCAGCCGAGTATATAGAAAACCCAATTAGTCTTCGCGGAAATACTTGTAAGTTTTCATAAATTTATGAATTTCTTTTAAAAACAAGTGACCTCAGATAAAGCGTTGTTTGTACCGAGATACAATTTTTATAATTTTTCCCCAAATCAAAAAGATTTCCCAACATATCTTACCACAAGTATCATCGAATATACGTAAATGTTTCCGTTATTTCCATTTCCATTAAAATAGCAAACAATTCACCATCAAGCCAACCAAACCAACCAACCAAGCATCAAACTTATCAAGCCACCATCCAAACATCCATCCGAACAAACCAACCAACCAACGCTAACCGACAAACCAGCCAACCATCGCAAAAGCTGACCAAACAAAAAATATTGTATTTAATTTTCTTGAATGACATTTTCTTTAATCTATTTCAAATTATATACGATATATTTCAATATATTGTACTCCCATCGATCGTTATCGATCTCGTCAATTTTTTCTCTCTTTGCAACGTTCCCAAGGCCAAGTTGATTATTATTACCATAAACACCCACAATTGCGAATTAGACTGCTACAAAAAAAAAACAACAACAAATATTACCATTTAACAGTTTTTCATGGTTTCCCGCATCGTCGGCGGCTTACTCTAAAGATTATTGCAAAACTTCGAAAAGACATAAAATTTGCACCCATTATACTAATTTTCTTCTTCGTCTTCGTCTTCTCCTTCTTCTTCTTTCCTTTACTTTTCTATTAGGACGTACAAACGGTCAGACCTTCCTTTTTTTCGTTCTGAGTAGACCAAACCGCACCGCATGAGCCACCACAACGCGCAATGAATGATATGCAACTGTGACAGGGACAAGCACGATACGTATGATAATAACGATGATGATGAGCACAGACGGACATACACGTATGGGGACTTAGGGGAATTTGCTCAGCGTGAGCATAAATTTCAGAAAGTGGATTAATCATTGATTCAATTAAGCAATATAATATTCAAATTTTCCTGACTTAATTAATATTCTGACCGTTCTTTTTGATTGCTTAACGGATCAAGGTCAAGTTCGATATATCGATTTTTGAGGACTCATAATCTGGTTTCTTGCAAAATATGGATTAAAAGATTTCTTACATCACAAATTTGATTTTTGCGGGATTTCATATTTTATCCTCCCCCCGCCACCCTTTGACCACCCTCTCCCTTGCCATTTGCATATAAGATAATATTCATAGCTACGCCTCTGTAGATTCAAAACCACTTTCTTAATCTGGATCACTCACGTGTCCCGTTTAAATGCAAGTATATATTTAAACACATCTTAATATGCATTCATGAAAAAAATTTTATTTTTTTTTAACATCTCCCCCTTACCCACCCCCTTCTCCCTTTGTTATGATATTATCGGAAATCTCCTGAAGAACGTTGTTCAATTCGATCGGTTTCCATCGACAAATGTTTTCTCTTTTTTTCTTTCAATTACTCCTTGGAATGAATTTATTAATTGTTGATGCGGTGCAGTGTCTGAACTACGCCCCCTCCCACACCCAACACGCACAAAGCCGCCGCATCGAGTTGATCTTCTGAAAACGTTCGTAAAAATTGAACATCGTGTAATTTAGGCAGGTTTGTTATCATTTTCGTCGGAGTTGGCAGATCGTATCGAAATCGTATCGAATATTGTATGTTTTGTTTTGTGTAGTAGTCGTTCTGTTGCGGGTGTTATTGTTGATTTTCTTTTATTGTTGCTGCTGCTATTGTTGTTGTTAACGTTGTTATTATAATTGATATCGTTATTGTCGTTATTGCTATTTTTATTGATTCTTTAATGAATTTACGTAATTTGATTCAGCCGCCGATTTATTTTTGTTTTTGGAAGAAGAGAAGGTGATGATGAAGCAGAAGGGTGAAGAAGAAAGGGGAAAGAAGAAGCATACAATGAGTTAGCAATACCATAAAACTTTTTTGGTTTTGTAGATTCTTTATTGTTTTGTGTTTCTATCCCTATAGCGCTCCTCCAACGATTAAATAAATACGACACTGTATCGCACCAACTGCGTACACATTCACAGATAACACCTCTAACTCCCCACCCGCCCCCCCTGCCCCCACTCTGTAGCGTAAGTACCATTTGAAAGGCATAACAACGAATCAACTATTGCGAACTAATCCTCTTAAGAAAAGCGTGTAGGCGGTAAGGCTGCTAAGAAGAAGAAGAGGAAGAATAATAAAGAGAAGACTAAGGCATTATGAAGGAGGCCTCATTGATAAGTGAAGAATTAAAATTTGAAAATTTTTGGTAATTTACTGACGTAAGTCTTAACCATGATAAGTCTTAAGCATCCGCAGCTTTGCCGTCAATCGTCAATTTGTATTGAATACATCGGTCACAGATATGACCGTCATATTCAAATATTTGCTCGACAGATGTTTTACAAATTTATAGAATTGTTTAGAGGGTACCATCCAGAGCGTATAATAAGCTAATTCATCACTTAAAAAATTGTAAAGGTTCTTTTGAAAAGAAGTCGAAGATACTTTAGTTTTTAAGTTAGTTTAAGTGCGAGCATTTTCATATTTAAGCGTTTTCAAAACCTTGACTATTGTTTAACACATTGACCTTGACTTGATTCTTAGCAAGATACTAGCTTTCCTTGAAAACAGGTACTTATCAATCATACCACAATCATGCCAATACTTCATAAAAACATCTTATTTTCTTATATTTGTCTCGATCTTTTATCCAATTTCTCTTCTTTTTCCAGGTTTGAATTCTTCATAGGATAACTTCGTTCGATAAACATTTCTTTCAAAAGACAAGAAAAGAGCATAAATTGTGAATAAAAACGCAGTATTTATTAAAATAATCAAATCTTCTCGGGATGCGAGAAAAAGATCATTCGCCAAGAAAAATGCTTCCTAGTCCGAAACAAGGATCTGTGTATCCTATTTTAGGACAAGCCACCGCCTCGCATGTACCCTACGATCTTTCACCGTCGTCATCATCATCGTCCGGTTCGCGAACATCAACATCGGCCACATCGCCATCGGCAACCGTCAGCACTCTCAGTCAATCACAGGCCGGTACAACTGCTTCTAATGCCGGAAATCAATCATCCACCCTCAGTCATGACCAACCACTTGATTTACGACTGGAGTATAAAAAGGTCACACCTGCGGAACGTGCGAAATCGTTGTTAGAAGATGAGAATAGTAATTTCATTTTGATCGCTGATCAAAAAAATTTCGCCAGCGATCATGTGATCGGTTTCTCCATGCCGAAAGATTTTTCGTCGCCACATCATCATCAGCAGCAGCATCACCATCATCATCACCATCACCATCTCCAACAACATCAACATCAGCAACATCTCCACGTGGACAACAATAACTGCCTTAAGCATGTCAACAACAACAGCAATTATATTACACACGGAGCAACAGCGACGGATATTTCTGATGAACCCAATCGCGAGACCAGAAAACTGAAAGGTGGGCGAGAACTTTTGAAACACGATCGTCGTGGAGTCTCCCGATCGACGCCAGTCACGGCGAGCAATGTTCATCATATTACGAGCAACACCCAACGAATGCCTTTCACACCACCTGCATTGCATCCGTTAATGTTAGAGGCTATGGCCAAAGCGATACCCCTGCCTTATCGCCATCCCTTCATACCACCCCGGCCGATGGCGGCCGCCAACTCTTTTGACCTACTACGTCCTGGTAAACAAACTTTCCTACATAGCCTGCCCCAGATAACGATCGTTGGGGGAAATTTGTCAGGCGCATCAACTACGATGGGCCGCTCGCCGCCACAAGATCAGCCCAATAACTCGCAGAGCGACATGATTTGCGGCAATTCCGATTCAATTTGCGGCAACGGAAGCCGAAAATGTAGCCCTCTAACCGCCGAACGTCAGCTACGACATCATCATCATCATCGTCAAAGTCTTCCCAGTAGCAATAATAACAATAGCACCAATAACGACGAGGACATGGTCAATATCAAACATCATCTGCGCTCGTCCCCCGTCGCACCGATAAAAAATAAAGATCGCTATGCGTGCAAATTTTGTGGGAAGGTTTTTCCTCGTTCGGCCAATTTGACGCGTCACCTGAGAACGCATACTGGCGAACAGCCGTACAAATGCAAATACTGCGAGCGTTCATTCAGCATCTCCTCGAATCTACAGCGCCACGTTCGCAACATTCACAACAAGGAACGCCCTTTCAAATGCGACATCTGTGAACGTTGCTTCGGTCAGCAAACGAACTTGGATCGTCATCTGAAGAAACATGAAGCCGATGCAGCGTCGCTGGGGCTTGGTATCGATGAACGTATTCGAGGATTGCGCCGGCATCGCGGTATACCCACCGAGGAGTCCTATTTTGAAGAGATCAGATCATTCATGGGCAAAGTTACGCAAATGCCACAAATACCAACGTTGCAAACACAAATCTCTTCAACCTCCACAGAACTAAATTCCCCAACTAGAAGCTCATCCTCGGCCGCCACCGAATCGGACTCGTCGAAAAATCTCTGCATACTCGCGCCACATGAAGAAGAAGCTGAAGGTGAAGGTGATGGCGATGGTGACGGGGAGGAGCAGAGTAATCAGAGTGCTACAAGCGCGAGCAGCAACGAGAACACTCGGAAAATATTGGCAAACCATGAAACGGAACCAAAGCCTGAATTAGCCTCCTATGACGTTACCGGCAATAGAGTCGAACCGGAGCAAGTAACCTGACAATCCTAAGACGCATTTCCACGAGCCTACAGGCATTAAACGAAAATGTAAACTTTTGCATAGCAGATATTTAATACTATTCTAGACATTATTTTTTTTAATTTTAAAAATTTATCGGGATAATCCAAACAAATTTAGCGACTATAAAAAATATTAAGCCACAAATATTTAAGTCTTAAGGGTTTCCATAAAATGGCCATAGAAATCCGCGTCAAAATAAATAAGTCTCAGAATCCAGGATCAAGAAGATACACCCAAAAAAATATATTTATCCCCTCAAAGAGTATCGACCCTTTCCGAAAAAACGTAAGTCAAAACCATATAAGTTTCAAATGTTATTAAAAGATTTCAAAGGATAATAATTGAACCAATTGAAATATAGAGAATTCTCTTCCTAAAATTTTGGAGAGCTGCATCCTAATTAGAGGTTGAACGACACACCCAAACAAGCATACAAATATATAAACACACACACACTCTTTATATACAATATATACTCGTTTTACGAAGCCTAAGAATGTTACCTGAAGAAGTCTGACTGTTCAGCAAATATCCTTTGTTCCAATTGTAACTCTCCAAACCAGAGGAGAGCAGAAGAGAGCTTATTCTACTATTCAAAGTTTATGGAATTTATAATTCTCTTTACTCCATCTATCCCCTCCAGACTTTCTAATAGTTTGAATACTCCATACTTTAGCGCCTCGAAAGTGAGGTACCATTAGGAGTGCCCTTCCGAAGCGTGTTCATCGGACGTTTATTAATTTCTATAAAAATAACTGTGGTTACAAATTTTAAAATACATATGGCAAAAATTCCTTCTGTCATCCTCGCTACAAACTTTCTACTAAAATTTATGTTAATACATTAAGACCTTAGACCTTACCTTTAGACCTATAATTTCATATGTATATCTACAATTGTTACTCACGATATGATTACCGCTCAAAAAACAAGGAATCGGTGTAATCGTCGTTTCAATGATGCCGCTTCGAGCATCCCTAATTTTAATTTTTTCAAATTTAAATTCTGGTATTTTTTCGAAAATTAGCTACTATTAAATTAGTAAAGTTTTATGTACAAAATCTGTTAAATTTAGCAAAAATTTTGTTAATTTTTATTTTTTTAATTATTATTTTGAATTTTTTAATTTTAGATTTTTAGAAAATAATTAATTTTACGTGATAAACTTGATTTTCTGGTGCTACTACTAAGGAAAAAGAAACACACACACACACACAAAGGCATACACACGATATAAATTGTTTCTATTTTTAAAATAAAAAAATACTGGCTACACTCAAAGTGTAAGTGTAAATTTAGTTAATTGTATTTGTATATAAAAATAGATTATATAAGAAATAATAATTATAATAATAAATGATGAATGGTAAATATCACTTGTTTTATGTTGTGCTATTAGTTTTAAGAACGTTAAAAGCTATTATTTATAAATTTACTTTTTCTAAATCCTGTTTAATTCGGAAATAAAGTAACGCTACCTGTACATGTATTAAATAAATGATAACATTCTGGAATACTATGGTTTTTATTTAGAGCTTTTGGAAACCACTTCCAATTAATTAAGGAACCTCCGGACTAATTTTTCTTCAGGCCTACAGAAACGAACATTCCCAATACAACGAAGGGCAGTAAATTTTACATAAATACATATATTAATCAACCTAAAAAACCAAATTATGTCAAAATTTTTGTTCATAATATTTTACCATAAATATTTTTGAACTTAAATACAAAAGCTCACATACTTTTAGGGGCGGCTGAATTTGTAATTTGCATTTGCGTACGATTACCTCTGCATATATTTCTCAACGTAAAAACTAAGATAAATTCTAGTAACTCTCAGAAAACATTGCACTATTTTAGGAGCACATGAATTTCTTCAAACAACATCTTTTCTGCACGAAAATAATACCAATATTTAAAATACCATTCTCTTTCAAATTTTGTAACACTTCTCTTTATTACAATTTAATAATATTTATTATGCATAAATATATAAAATAATTTAGTTATAAATCAACCATTAAATAAAATAAAATATAGTAATTATTTTAATCATAAATTTCTTTTTGGTAAATCTAAAAAGTCGAAAAAGATTTTTGTGTTTTGTGTTTGTATGTTTTTGAAGTTGTGTTGTGTTTGTGGTGGTTGTTGTTTATTTTTTGTGTTGTGGTCTGTGATTATGTTCAACGCTTTCTAAGACAATTTTGCTAAACACCGTTTTAATTCTTCTTCTTCTTTTCATAATTCGCCTGAATAGCTTTCAAAAGCCAACCAACCTCTTCAACAGTTTTAATCTGATACTGAGCGTAAGTTTTCAAAGTTGGCAACTCCGAAACGCGGAAAGTCTTACCAATGCCATGGAGCATTTTCATGGCATCCTCATCGGTCGTATCATCGCCACAATAAATAATTTTCAATTTTTTATCCCAGTCAGCTTCGAAATGTTTCTCTAGGATCATTTTGGCACCCTCGCCTGTGAACGAAGAAGAAGGCAAAAAAGAAGAATTAATAATATAATGATTATAATAATGAACAAATATCAAGACAATTTTTACACTGTGGAAATTACATTAAAGCGGTCATACACATTCCAAAAAAATCTTCCAAAAATATTTTGCATAAAATAATGACAAGATGGTTGGAGTGAGAAAGAAAAAAATAGAGAGGGAGAGAGAGAGTGTGAATATTTTCAGTGTGTCCGGGCAATATGATCCATATAAATATACCCCACATTCTAACACAAATTTTGTATTTAATATCTCTCAGATATTCAAATTTATTTTTAGTATCAGTTAGCGGTATTTGTGGTGGCAGCAGCAGAAATTGTGGATGTAGGCGTGTAGAGATTAAAAGAAATATAATTTTAAAATATTCAAATAAATAAAGAGTATGTTCTTTTCGTTCTGGATGACTCTTTAAAGAAAATCTATGCCATTTTAATTTAAAAATATAATATTTGATGCTGGTGATTAGTTTTGGCGCTTTTATTTTGGCAACACTTTCCAACACAAATAAACAAACAATTAATTTCATTCCGACAAAATTAAATTGAAAATTAAAAAGGTGACTTTTAAAAAAATTAAATCGTATTCGTGATGGCTTTTAAAAAAAATTCAAAATTGTATTAATGTACATCACAAATTTTCAGCCGGCACCAAGAATAATATTTGTTCTAAAAGGATTTATTTAAACAAAATTTCAAAGAAAAATTCTTCTAAAAGTCATTATGGAGTTATAAATATAAATATATATTAAAAATGAAAAAATATATGTAAACAAAATATAAATAAATTCTAAAAAAAATTATAAAAAACTGCTATAAACATCATTAATAAAATTTATATAAATATACATTAAATACAAATAAATTTAAACACTAAAGCATAATAAAAATGCTAATAAATCTTAACAAATTATAAATAAAATTTACTTTGAAGAGTTGAATTTATTTACGATGTGATTGGGCTTCTTTAACAAAGTTGCACCCTTTTTGCTTAATATTTTCGTGTGGCAGGGTAAGGGCGTAAGGGAGCCATGTAAGCGTTCTCAAAGGGTGTCAAACAATAGCAGAGATACAACATTAAAAACAAAAACAATTCTAATTTGTATACCAAAAATTCATTGAATTTTAAGCAGTATGATCTCAACTCATCCGTAAACAAATCACGATTTCTGTAGGCCCCCCTGATATATATATATTAATACGGCGTCTTTTGCTTCTCAAAGAAATTTACAAATCCAAAGCACAAAATTATCAACGTATAAAATTATCCCATAAATACCGCACATTCATCGTACTTTGAAAGACATGAAAAAAATTAACCAAAATTAATCCCTTGAAATTTTTTCTAAATTGAGCAAATGATCTGTCTCTTCACATTTCCGCCAACGCATTCGAATGTTGGCCGCTCTTGTCTTACTTTTTTCTATTTTGTTACCAAAACAATATTTTCTAGGGCTTATTGTTTTGCTTAAATTTATCAAAAATTAAATATAAAACTAGCTAGGTCGAGACTAAAATTTTAAGCAGGTGCACACGCCCCCGTAACGCGGTGGTAATTACGTGAATTTGAAAAAAAAAATGAAAGAGCGCAGGGAAAACATCGAAGCAAATTTCTAAAATTTAATTTCGTTTTTAAAAGTATTACGCATATAAATAAGAATTACGAAATATGAACTCTTTTCCGAGTTATTTGACAATTACTAAATTTACCATTTTCACCTCTACTCACCCTTATCCCAGTTTACACGAGGCTTTCCTTCCAAAGCGTATGGTGTCTCAATCAATTGGAATCCATGAGTTTGTATCAAACCTTTAGCGGTTTCAACCAATTTTGCTTTCAATTTATCATTTACTCCCTTATAACGATATGTCACCGAAATCTTCTTATCCTCTACCCAAGCGCCGGAGCAAACAACCTGAAAAATCCAATCGGAATTATATTAATTTCATTAAAAACCTAAGTCCTTTGCAATTTTATATAACGATCAGCCTTCGATTCTCTCTTACCTTCTCCTTAAGCTCTTCCACGAGTTGATTGTGTTTTTGTAAAAGTTCTTCGGGCATTTCAATCTTGAATTTTTTACCCGAAGGATATTCCACCTCAAGGCCGTGATTACCGGCATAGGTGACATTCGGCAATTTCAGATGATTCTTAATTTCGGATAATTCGCGACTGGAAAAAATGCACATGAAAACTTTTTCATTAGCAGCCAATTTCTTGATATTAATCTCGGTATCTTTGGGCATAACGGCAATCTCTTCGGAGAGAGGAGCAAGTGTTCCATCGTAATCCAACAGCAAAGCAACCTGATCCTCCGGCTTGATAAAACTGAAAAAATAAAAGAAAATTATGAAAAAATTGATTTTATTGAAGAAAACTAACGAAAACAGTTTAGGTGGAAATTAATAAAAATTCTTTTTAGATAAAATTAATAGAGACAAATATTTAATAGAAAAAAATAATAAAATAACAGAAATAACATAAATGCAAAAATTACTAAAAAAACAATAAATTTAAAATTTTAAGAAGAAAAAATAACAAAAAACTATAGAAAAATATTTTAGAAAATCGTGAAAAAACACAAAATTTATGAAAAAAGTGGAAATTATTAAAAAAATAGTGTTGCAGAAAAAAATAATAGAAAAAAGTATTTGATAAAATAATTTTTCTGTAGAAAAAAAAATTATTTCGTTAGAAAAGTTAATAAAAAGGATACATACATTTAATAGAAAAAATTATACAAAAAATTTATAACAATTTTTTTTGAATAATAAAAGAAATATTATATAAATGATCAACATATACGAAAAAATTTTATATAATAAATATAAAATTAAAATAAAAAATAGATCTGAAAACAATTCATACCCATCCAAAGCCTTAATATAATCTTCTTCCTTTTTCAGCAAAGGAGCCTTTTTTTGTTCGGCCATTTTTTTTCTCGGGTTCTATTCAATTTTTTGTATCCTTGGAAATTGTTTGGAAAATCCGATGCTTTCACCGCTGGTCGTTCTAACACTACTGATCGCCTCAATCACCGGGATGCAAAAACGATCATATTCTTATAGAAAATCGCGATGGTTTAGTTTTTCCGGTACTTTAGGATTTGAGAGAAAAATCGCTCTCTCTCTCTCTTTTCAGCTTCAAATTCTAATTTTAAACGCTCGTTTTGCATGTGTGCGTGATAATCACGATAGAACGATGCCTATATATCATGATCATGATAGTGGTGACGGTGATGATGACGGTGACGGATGTGGTCGGTGGAGGTTGATTTGTTTGCGCTTTTAGGAGTATGCGATGTGATGAGGCTCGAAAGGCCCAATCACGAAAAATTGAAACCTCTTAGCCTTTCCTTTTTACGAGTTTTATCATTCTCATTCTTTTCTAATAAATTGTTGTATTCGTGTGGCCCAATTGTGTGTATTTGTTGGCTGCAGGCCGATGATTTAAGAGGTGTTTTGTTGCTGATGATGTTGTTATTGTTGGTGGTGTATTTGTTATTGTTATTATTACTATAATAAAATTTGAAAAATAATTTATTTAGTAAAATTCCATTCCTTGCTAAATAAACACAAGCACACACATATACACACACCCACACCCAGCCAAAACACCATCAGCGCGCGCACACACACACATACACGTCGTGGTTAATACATTTTAAAAACAAACAGCAGCGCATTTGATATTCAAACGATAAACGATAAACGGAAAACGATGGAACGATTAAAGCAAATTTTCATAATTTTCTTCACATCCAAAATTCTGTTTTTAATTTACGTGTCCCGTATAATTCTTATACTCTCTCTCTCTCTCTCTCTCTCTTCTTATACTGTATTATGTTTTTGTGAATTCGTGTTGCTTTTTTACAAAACTGAAATTATAAAAAAACCTTCATTTTTTGTAATTTTCTCAACATTTTCTCTTCCAAATTAAATTACTAAAGCTGTCTGAAAATATTAATAAATAATGCATATAATCCTTTAATCGATTTAAAAAGTGATTTTGCCAACTATATCAAACGCTTCACTTCAAATGATGATTGCAATTATTTTCGCTTTCTTGCAGAATTTTTAATTAATGATCTCAGAAATTATGAAAAACGAAATTAATTACCACTAAGAATTCATTATTGCGGAATCTTATTTTGGCAGAGAACAAGAATAAGCAATAAATAAGAATTATGATGAGTCTTCCCATCGGTGCACTGCGTTGCACATTAGACATGGATGCAAAAGTCATGCAGCAGATGCGTTTACCAATTGTTTTTCTCTATTTGTTTTTTACTTAAATGAATTGAACACTGGCTCGGGGCCAGATCAAAGTATGACACTAACGATAGAACAAGAAATTGATTGTTTTTATATCAATTTTATAAAAATTTAATATCTACTTCATTTTTATCTAATCGCCTAATACGATCAGCCAACGCAATCACTCAACACAATCACTCAAAGCAATCGGTCAGTGCGATCACCCAGTGCGATCACCCACCACGATCATTCAACGCGATTGACTAACGCCATCATAAAATATGATCGCAGAACACTATCATTCAATATGATCACCCGATGAGATCACCAAACGCCATCACGAAACGCGTTATGTGACTATTTGTCACATAACGCGATAGTCAAACGCAAGAACAAAACGCGATCGATCAATCACTATTAATAGACGCGATAATTTAACACTAGCACTCAACTCGATCACTTAAATTATTCTCTAAGCTCGACCAAAACACTCGATCATGCAGCGAATACACCTAAAATGATCCCTCATGACAAATTCTCAACGGAATCACCCAACGTGGGACCTAACCGCAATCACGAAAAGCTGTCCCCAAAACGATCACAATAAGAAATTGATTTTAAAAGGCTTCGTTTATTGTAAATGAATTCAAAGTAAAACCAGTTTTAGATCCAGAAAGGAACAAAAACCACAGGATCTCAGGAATAAAAGTGTTTATGATCTAATCGATCGTTACCCATTTCTTTAAATCATCAATAAATCATCAACAAAACTTCATATATCCATATATCATTATAGCATTATCTAAAATCATTAATACATCAAATGATACTCTAAATATAATTCATCAAACGACTAATTTTTTTTATTCAGCAAAAGCAATAAAACTAAAAATATTTCACGAAAAATACTAAATACAAAAATTGTTTTTCAAATATTTTCTTTTTATAATCGCAGCAAGGAAAAACCTTTTATGAAAAATTTATATAAATAAAATGTTTTTTTTTTTTTGATGCTTAAAAACAAGCAAGCTAGAACACTGGCTTCGGCCTGGGCGAAACTCGTATCCCCTACACTCGTAACATAAATTTATAGTTTCATCCTCATAATCAGTGGACGCTTCTCGCCCCTTTTAATAATTCATTTCTCCTCTCTTACTTAAGAGTGAGAGAAGAGAAATTTAAAATATTAAATATACTAACTCACCTTCAATACAACTCTTCTCAGAACGTCTACACGTTTGATGTGTCCAATTTTTAGTTTATTAATAATGTCCGACAGTGCCACCTCGATCATAAAATTATAGCTACGAAACTATTGACTATATTGACAAAACTGGGCTTTACAATTATATTTGGAAAAAGTAGGTGTGGCATTAGACCGATTTCACCGGCATATTATGACAATACCTCCACTCGTCCTCCTCTAATGCGGGTTTCAATATACATAGTTGTGGTTCAGGTAGATGGACCACGCCCAATTTTTCGAAAATAATTTAATATTAATGGGTTAACTCGAGGACATGCTGTCATCCAGTACCGTCTACAAACGTTGAAAGCTTTGAAAATAGAAATGTAGATGCATTATATATATATATATATATATATATATATATATATATATATATATATATATATATATATATATATATATATATATATATATATATATATATATATATATATATATATATATATATATATATATATATATATATATATATATATATATATATATATATATATATATATATATATATATATATATATATATATATATATATATATATATATATATATATATATATATATATATATATATATATATATATATATATATATATATATATATATATATATATATATATATATATATATATATATATATATATATATATATATATATATATATATATATATATATATATATATATATATATATATATATATATATATATATATATATATATATATATATATATATATATATATATATATATATATATATATATATATATATATATATATATATATATATATATATATATATATATATATATATATATATATATATATATATATATATATATATATATATATATATATATATATATATATATATATATATATATATATATATATATATATATATATATATTATATATATATATATATATATATATATATATATATATATATATATATATATATATATATATATATATATATATATATATATATATATATATATATATATATATATATATATATATATATATATATATATATATATATATATATATATATATATATATATATATATATATATATATATATATATATATATATATATATATATATATATATATATATATATATATATATATATATATATATATATATATATATATATATATATATATATATATATATATATATATATATATATATATATATATATATATATATATATATATATATATATATATATATATATATATATATATATATATATATATATATATATATATATATATATATATATATATATATATATATATATATATATATATATATATATATATATATATATATATATATATATATATATATATATATATATATATATATATATATATATATATATATATATATATATATATATATATATATATATATATATATATATATATATATATATATATATATATATATATATATATATATATATATATATATATATATATATATATATATATATATATATATATATATATATATATATATATATATATATATATATATATATATATATATATATATATATATATATATATATATATATATATATATATATATATATATATATATATATATATATATATATATATATATATATATATATATATATATATATATATATATATATATATATATATATATATATATATATATATATATATATATATATATATATATATATATATATATATATATATATATATATATATATATATATATATATATATATATATATATATATATATATATATATATATATATATATATATATATATATATATATATATATATATATATATATATATATATATATATATATATATATATATATATATATATATATATATATTATATATATATATATATATATATATATATATATATATATATATATATATATATATATATATATATATATATATATATATATATATATATATATATATATATATATATATATATATATATATATATATATATATATATATATATATATATATATATATATATATATATATATATATATATATATATATATATATATATATATATATATATATATATATATATATATATATATATATATATATATATATATATATATATATATATATATATATATATATATATATATATATATATATATATATATATATATATATATATATATATATATATATATATATATATATATATATATATATATATATATATATATATATATATATATATATATATATATATATATATATATATATATATATATATATATATATATATATATATATATATATATATATATATATATATATATATATATATATATATATATATATATATATATATATATATATATATATATATATATATATATATATATATATATATATATATATTTCCGTATAAACCATGCCCCCTTTAATTGCATTGCAGGAACAAACTTAATATACCTTTTAACATTTAGGTGTAAGGTGTAAAACCAAAAGTTACAGAGGTTGGGGGAATATGGCACAGAATGAATTAAGAAAAAACTTTTGACTTGAGAAAATTTCAATAAAGATGTTTATGAAACTGAATAACTGGCAAGATGCCAATAACAGAAGAACTATAATAAAAGCAATAACAAAAGCAATAAAAGACGACTAATTTTCACTTTCCATTACCTGTCTAACCATTCCGCCATCCGCCCCCCCCCTCACCAAAAACAAACTAGGTCATTCCAAATTTGAGAGATATTCTTGCTTCCATTAAATTTTCTTCCTTTCCTTTCATCATCTTCCATTTGATTAAAAATCGAGACTGCATCCCAAAATAAGATAGAATCGAGTGTGGTGAATATAATTAGCATAACAACCTTTTCATTGATTCTCAATCAGAATTTCATATTCAATTTTTCTAATAAAACAAAAACAAGCGAATAGATGTTTAAATTATTACATGATGAATAAATGACTGATAAGTATCAATTTTTTTATACCCTACATTCGAAGGGATAGTGTATATTCACTTATTTCTTCCGTTTGTAACGGACTAGAAGAAAACTGGCAGGTATAGAAAAATATATATATTGCTGCTCAGAATAACCTGCTGAGAGGACAATCATATCCGTCCGTATGTCTATCAGCCTGTCCGTCTGTAGGTGTGACAGGCAGACACACAGTCTGTCTCTCCGTCTACCTTGTCTGTCTGTCTCTTTGTCACACATTGTTCGCATCAAACGGGGCGAAATGTCGGCATGAAATTCGGCGCGAATATTTATAACTAAAAAATGAGTGAATCAGAATGCCACGACTACATTTTACATTAAATCGAATACACTAAGTCTTTTAAAGGCTGATTTCTCAGTTTCTATATAAGTTTTTTACTTATCATAGGTATTAGATCTGGTCACCCCACTGGAAATATACGGGGCACAAAAGAGGATGTATGAACTCTTTCGGCAAAAGTAAAATTAATCAAGAAATGATAAATACAATATTAAAGGGCGTGCATCGCCCACTGATTATTAGGATGTGACTTAGGGGTTAGGGGTTCGTATCAGGGGTGTAGAGTATATAAGCTTCGACAGGACCGAAATTAGCCTTCTTACTTGATTTCTTATTTTCTATTGCTTTTTATTCCATTACGTTCACGCAGAAATCTGAATTTAAAAAATAATGAAAACCAAACAGTGCAATATTTATTGAATTTTTTATAATAATTATTTTTATTAATTTCTGTTGTTTTGGCTATTTTTATTATTTTTAATTTTTTACTTTTATTTCAGTAGATTTTTGGGATTTTGGAGATTAATATCAACTTAAATTGACTTCGTCAAAAATCAATTGATCTTTTTTAAGTCATTACCATCTTTTATTCAATTGATCACAATTACATCAATTGATTTTTTTCATGATTATGATATCAAAAAACTATATCACACCATTTAGTATTCATAAAATTTTTCAAACGATATTCACTCGAATCTTTTCAAATCAAAGAAAATGTGGTTCATTTAAAAATTAAAAATCTGTTGCATGCAGCATATTACTTCCTTTTCGTCTAACAGACTGTAATCAAGGTGTTCGGCTCAGAATTGAACGTTGTGCCAAAGCAGAGGGAATAATTTCAACTTTCCAGGGATAGCCGTTTTTTAGTTATGCGAGATAGAAACTGAGAAACACACACACACACACACACCATACATACGAATGTCGTAATGAAGCTAAGCCGTATGGATTCTAAAGTCATCGAAATATATACTACCGTTCAAATTTGAATGTCAAAAATTTAAACGATTACAATCACAAACTCCCGTCACTTCGCAAAAGGAAGTACATACTACAATGCATGAAAAATATTAAGAATTAAAGTATATAATTTTTATATAGTATTTTCTTATAAAAGTATATCATATCTCAAATTAATTTTGGAGATCAGTTCGAAAGGATTAATTCTCAAAATCAAACATATTTTATATGGTATTTCTCAACGACCATAAAACCACATTTCTATGTTAACTAAATATCAAACGAATTATTAAATTTAAGTAACTTATTTAACATAATTTAGTCAATTGAACCATTCGTCGATTTTTATTGCTGATCGATTGATCGCTGGGTAAATTCTCTCGCTGATCACGCTTTTACAGCTTCAGCAATCCATTGCAATAGATCCTTGACTATAATCTGTTGAGGCAAACGAAAATCAGCGAATGTATGAATATCAGGATCAGACGAGATTCTAAAAGATTTAGCGATTCCTTGTAAGGCCTAACAAAAGAGATTGGATTTAATTTCATTTGATTTTATTTGATTAAATAGAATTGGGTTCGGTTTTCGATTTGAAAACTTACTTTCATGGCATCTTCGTCGGTATTATCGTCCCCAACAAAAATCACCTTCGTCTCATCGAACCAATTCTTTCCAAATTTATTACGTAAAATAAAAAGCGCCGCCTCGCCTGAAAGGATGAAAAAAAAGATAAGAAAAGGAAGTCTATGATCAAGGTCAGAAAACTCATTCACCTTTATTCCAATTTACAGATGGTTTTCCTTCAATCGCTTCATGTGCTTGATTTGCTTGTAATCCATGCGCTTTGATAATCTCAATGGCTTGCCTTCTTTGTTCATCTTTGAATTCTTCGGGTGTACCACGATAATGATATGTCAACGATACTCGTTTATCTTCCAACCAAGCACCATTTTTAACAATTTTCTCATTTAATTCCTTCACCAATTTTTTATACGATTTTTGCAAATTTTCAGGTAATTGATAATCATGTCTCGCACCATCAGCAGTTTGAATTTCCAAACCATGATTACCGGCATAAGTAATACCATCTACGCCTATGCGAGATTGTACATCCATAAGACCACGTCCAGAAATAATGACCAAAAAGACACTCGGATGTTTAGCTAAACGATTTAAAAGAATTTCAATTTCCACAGGCATCGATGTTTTATTCGGATTATCAGCAATGGGTGCCAGGGTTCCATCATAATCGAAAAGTAATGATAATGTCTGGGATGTATTGAGAAAACTAAAAATGAAAAATTTTTAAAATGTCTTAAAAAATTGCAGAAATTTTTGATTTTCAGAAATTATTTGAATGTTTCAAAGCCTTTCCTTCTTCTTTGTCTTCTTCTTCTTCTATTACTTACTCGGGTAGTTTTTGTCGAAACTCTTCCAGGTTTTCAATAGTCGGTACAATTCTTCGTTCAGGCATTTCTGTTGATAAAAGTTCAATAATTTCTTTATTTTTTCCAAAAACTAAAAATGACTTTATTAACACGAATGTAAAATAAAAAATAATTGATATCGCTGGAGTCTCAACTGCAAATGAAATGAAGAAAACTATTTTAAAAAATTCTTCATTAAGAAACTGCGATCTTTTATCGAGTTGTGTCTACTTGACCCTCTAGTAAAGTCCGCCTCGTCTGTCTTTGGAAAGTCTTTCCCATTTCAATCTATTCCATTACTATCTATTATAATTACTACTAATCATTGCTATAAAATAATGACTGTTTTGTTTTTAATTAACTCCAGAAAAAATCTAATATTTCTTCTATACGTAGATCACAACTACTAGACAGTGAAGAATAAGACGTCCCCGGGACACTTCTTTTGTTAAATAAAGTCAATACTAAACTAGGGAAGTGGTGATGATCAATCCAAAACTAAATTGAAATAATCATAGCAAAAACCAACAACAACAACCAGATTTGATGAGTATTGATAAAAATGGTTTCAAATAAAACTGATAAGAGAATCTAGAATTTAGAGTGAAGCTTCTAGTGGAAAAATTCGCAACAGAACATCATCATCGTCATCATTATCGTCGTCACTATTAGTATTGGAGTTATTTCAATGATGTTGATCAAGACGTAAACAGAAATAATCGTAAATTTACAACAACAACATTTATTCGTAATAGTATTATTTTATTAATACAACAAACATCGATTTATATCAACGTAAATTTTTCACCTTCAATAAAATATTTCCTTATTTTGTTTTTAAATTGCAATATCATTCCATACGCCCACCCCTGATTTTTGAACGGCAGATTCGAATTAATTTAGACCCTAATAAATTCGAATTAAACGGAATTCACGTTAACTGTTTTTTGTTTTGCGATTTTGGATTTTACAAAAACCAAACGTGACAACAATATTTAACAATATTTTAGGACAATATTGTTGGAACTATATATTTATATACGGTATATATTTATATATCTTCACAAAAATATTTTTCTTTACCGCGCGATCAAAACAGCTGATTAAACCAGCTGCAAGCTCGATTAAATTCTGTGAAAACGCATGGAAATGAGCAATGATTTTATAATTTTCTTTAGTCGAAAATATACACGGTGTGGTCACGCGCTACGTGTATAAGCGTAAATGAAAGCATACACACATCCATTCATACTTCTAGAATGAAAAAAGTGTGGTGGGTATTAGTTATACACTGAGCAAAATTATAGAACGAAATAGGAAAGATATCACACAGAGCATTCACAATGAAACAACCACAAATAACGCGATCAAGTCAACGGTTTAGGCTGGCCTTAAATGAACGTATATCTTCATAAACAATTTTCCCGAATACATCCGCAGAATGTGACTTGTTTACAACAGCCCGAATAAGTACAAGTAAATAAAGGGAATAACTTACATAAAGCTTCTTTTACCAACAAATTTAAGTCAGTAAATTCGTCTGTTTACGCACCATTCAGAGAATAATATGTTAACAATATTGAATCGAAATCACTGCCTCTGAGTCAGAATTGACTGCACAACTGTTTGATGAGTTTCTTACAGAGGTCTGTTTAAGACAATTATTTGAAATTCATCTCGTGTGTCGAGAGAGCTCTGTGAATATTTACGTATCATCCAGACGTAATACGGACTGAAAGGAGGAAATGTGTCTACTCATTGTTAGCGATTTGTATGGTGTGCGCGGTATTAAAATATGATAAGACATTCAGTTAAGACTAAGTGATATTTTTATTAAATGCGAGTAATCTGAAGAACCTTGAAATCATTATTAAACTCTTGTTCTTCATAATAGGCACTTTAAAGGTATAACCCCTTCGTGAATACATATTTTATTTTTAGATTATAAAATCTGAGACTTCTCTATCACTATCATCGCAATATCTCGTAAACCTTAAATGCTTAATCGATTTTAAAGTGTTTTTTTTAATTTAAAAGGGACCTTTTTCTCCATGATTTCAGATTTAAAGCCTTCGGGTTACTACAAGATTATTTTCGGGCAAGATTTCTGTGAAATATTTACATCACTCTTAACGAAAACTAATATATTACTATCTCCGATTAGAAGCATTATTGGAAACAATTTAATAATTAAAATTTATTCAGTATGGATTTAAAACATTCAGCTTTATTAAATCAAAGACACCATTATCGTTAGTTCGACCCATCACAGAGCGCTAGCTTGTAATAATACATGATGAAAAAACTTGTGTATCAATAAATATTTTATAAAATTATCTTGCGCACTGATTAATTTATATTTTTATTCAATATTTTAATTCAATATGAAATACAATGTTAAAAGTCGAGAATTTAATAAGCCTCAATGGAAAACAATTTTCTTCAATTTGGGGTAAAATAAATTTGAATTTAAATTTTAAATAAATTTTGAATAAAATAATGTTAACGGAATTTAAGGAAAACATCAATAGGTTTATAAATAATATAATAAAAATTAAAATTAATTAAATTGTATATATATATATATATATATATATATATATATATATATATATATATATATATATATATATATATATATATATATATATATATATATATATATATATATATATATATATATATATATATATATATATATATATATATATATATATATATATATATATATATATATATATATATATATATATATATATATATATATATATATATATATATATATATATATATATATATATATATATATATATATATATATATATATATATATATATATATATATATATATATATATATATATATATATATATATATATATATATATATATATATATATATATATATATATATATATATATATATATATATATATATATATATATATATATATATATATATATATATATATATATATATATATATATATATATATATATATATATATATATATATATATATATATATATATATATATATATATATATATATATATATATATATATATATATATATATATATATATATATATATATATATATATATATATATATATATATATATATATATATATATATATATATATATATATATATATATATATATATATATATATATATATATATATATATATATATATATATATATATATATATATATATATATATATATATATATATATATATATATATATATATATATATATATATATATATATATATATATATATATATATATATATATATATATATATATATATATATATATATATATATATATATATATATATATATATATATATATATATATATATATATATATACATATGTTTCATATGAATATTTTAGTATATTATCATACATATCAAATTTGATTACTTAATTTTTCTATGTGTAAAAACAGAATAAAGAATAAATCGCAATTTGAAGAACATTTCTCCCCACCGACCCATCCCCAACCGACCTGCTCTACCCCACACTCACCCCCTGCACATCATTACCCCTTCTTTAAAACAATCTTATTCTTTTTCGCATTTGGTCGCTCACACAAATGCGTTGCGTTAGGTTGTTTTGCATTCTTGATCGTTAACTGAATTGGATTTTTCTTTAGTCTCGCAGAATCTGGAAATCATGTAATTGTTATTATTTATAGTATTATTATTTTTTTACCGTTATTTATTGTATTGCTTTATTTTTAACGTGATAAACATTTAAATTATTGCTATTTTTGGACCTTAGCCAAGGTTAATGAAATCAATAACGACCAAATGGAAAAATAGCGGAAACAATGGGATCCAACCTCAAAATATTTATTTGTTTTTTTGGAATTTCATCAACAATTGTTTTCATGTATTAAATGCAAATTTAAATAAATATTTAATTTATTATTTAATATTAATATCTTGCAAGTAGTTCCATTACCACGAGTTTTCGGTAATGATGAAAATTATAAAAAAAATATTAATATTACATTATTTTCAGCTTTCAGCAAATTAACAGAAAGTACAATATATTTTGTAATACAGTTTGGGTGGCTTTTTACTGCTTTAAATAATTTTATGGCCACAAAAAGCATTTTATTTTCTTCTAAACGCTTCCAAAACCACAATGACCACTTTTTGACCGTAATAGACTTTTGGGCTGATGTCATTGAAATTCGTCTTAACGACTGTTACCTACGCTTGGTGATTTTTTATCTACGACCAAGTCAGTATTAATAACCATTATATTAAATTCAATGAACTTTGACCCGGGGTCAATAACCCAGCCTGAGTGCAATGGCATTTGTTTCGGGGGAAACTGCCACTTCTTCGGGTTCACGACCTTTGACCTGCAATCAACAGCTTCCATAAAAGACTGGTTCTAATAACCAGTGAAGTCCACACCCATTTTGGGGAGCTTACATTCAATGCTATCAACATAATATAAACTAACCGTAAGTTTAAAAATTGAATTTCAACACCAAACTCGCTTTACGAGCTATGAAATTGAACCATAAGCACCGACAAGCTCAGATCGCTTTAAAAACAGTTGGAACGATTTAATAACGTTTTTTCCAAAATATATGCAGAAACTGTGTGAATACGAGATGAACTAATAAATGCTTTTCGCCTTTAAATAAATATTTTTTTATAATAAAAGAAAGATTTATATGAAATATACCTTTCTTGCTATTTTTTATATCTCTAAATGATTTATGTTTTAGGTGCTCTACACTTGTACCTAGGGCATATACGCGCTCTATTCCCATTTACATCTTTTTTATAAATCTTGCGAGTCAGAATTTTCGCTTGATTCGACTAAGTCCTGTTAGTCTGTCGGTCTGTCTATCTGCCTTTTGTACTGGTAAACATAGGATAACTAATGTTGGTATCGTTATGAAATTTGGCGTTAATTATCATCCGCTTGTAGGGTATTCCGATGTCAAAAATTAAACGAATTAAATTGTTTTCACATCCAATTTTAAAGGAATTAATAGCAATTTCCATATAACAGCTGGATTTCTCAGCTTACTGTGGAATCATTAACATATGCGGCCGTAGGGTATATAAACATCGACGAAGTCGAAGTCAGTTCATACTCACTTTTTATGTATACGATACAAGCATTAATGGTAATAAAATTATATGACCAAAAAGGCAGGAAATATAACAAAGAGGTTGGGATTTACTAATTCTTGATTTTCCATTTCTATTCTCATTAAAGGAGGTGGGGTAGGTATGGGACATTGTATATATTCTGCCTAAGAGTCATATCCTGAACCGAGCCTTGAGCCTTGTCCGTCCATCAGTCTGTCGATCTGCTGTCAGTCTATCTGTTTGGAAGAATCACGATTACAGGAAAACGAAAATAAATATTCTAATAAAATTTGACAATACTAAATATGAAACTGTTTATAAATGTAAATGTAAATGAGCGAAATAAAAGCAGTATCGTGTCCACTTCTGATACCTAAAATCAGTATATCTAAAGTGAATATGAAAGTGAATATAGTTCATTTCCATATTAATAGGCGTGGTCCAAGGCACTAAATAAAATTGCGAAGGTATTTTTTTTATTCTCTTGATATTTTACGGTCGAGATGGCTGTGATTGGCATCATAAATCCACCAAAAATGGATACAACGCACCCACTATCTTGAGACGGAGAACTTCCATGTGTAGACGTTTTCGAGAAGAGCTGTTTTAAAGATGAGTTAGCAAATCTAAATTGACCAAGAAAATTGAAATGTAATATTAAGAGAGGCGTGCACCGCCCATGAAGAGGCGGATTTATTTCTTTACGACTTATGCTTTTTTATTTTATTTTATTTCTGGATATTTCTGGTTCTCATAAATTATTTTTCCTTAATTTTTGATCGATTTGATTTTGTACGATTGATAATTCGGTTTGATTCATTAATTTTTGTTATTAATTTAACACGGTTTAATACTAAAAACAGACTAAATTAAATGAATGATCGCTTCAGTGTTTCTCGATATTTTTCTTTTATTATTATAAGAAAAACTTCAGGGAGATCAGTTTTGAATAAATTTTGAATTGTTTGAAAAAATTTAGTCTTGAATAAAAGATTATTCAGGTGTATTAGAAAAATGCTAAAAATTTTTCAAAAAGATATAAATTAATCAATTTGTTATTAAATGATTAAATGTAATCAGTTTTGGAACCTCCATGGGTCATTCTCCTGACAAGAAGAAGAATAAGGAGGAATTGTACCAATCGTTGTCCGAAACGTTATTCATACAAGTGGAGAACTAGACTTGAATCGAAAGAAATAGCAGAGAAAAGAGTAGATTAATTTGGAAAATAACAAAAAATGGAATGTCGAATAAAATCTAATTCTGTAACACATTTGAGTACCCCATAAATTTAAATATACTATGCCTGATTTTAATACGTCATATCCCAACCCACACACTTGTCATATAAAGTACGTATTATTGACCTTGGTCTCATACAAATTTACATGATTTACATGATTAATATTTATCTTTTTTTCTTATAAAGTAAACAATTGGTTAAAGGTGAGAGGATATAACGGTGTTATTGTTATTCTTATTCATATTGTTGATTATTATTTATTCAAGCAGAAATAGAAGACAGTCTTACATTTAGAAGACATGTCAATAAAATGCGTAGGGGTTAGGTGAAATACTATTTACACTCACGTCAAGAGAACTTATACTGATAACATCAAGAATTACAAACACCCCCACATTACCACACTCATCCCCACCCCTTGCACTTAAGGGCACTCATCAAGAATTCTCTCTTTAAGGATTCACCTCCTTAGCATATTTGTTTATAGCCATAGAAATTTGGTAGAAATGGTAACCGACTTGTTAATTCTTTTACGTAGCAGAAATATATTTTCCCCCTTTCACTTCATTTCACAGCCACGACACAGCCACGGTAGCTCACAAGCCTCAATAACAGAATTTGATTTAATAATTTATTCGGATTTTGGGGGCCGCCGCTCGGAAGCCAATGTGATTAAGAGCAATTTCTTGGAAATCTCCATAAGTAACAAAGATCTAGTATGTTTCTTTTTATTTCGAGATCCAACGGGTTTTATAGCTTTCGTAACTTTATAAATAGTTTAGAAGCATCAGCGATAAAAAGTTCATTTTTTAGAAATTTTATTGAATAATATTATTAAATATTAAAGAATTTCTTTTTCTAAAAACATATAAACCGTATATAGTCACGCCTATTGAAAACAAATTGATTTTTTTTATTTATTAAAATATTTCACTTCTCGTTCGGGAAGAAACTAATTTTACTGAAATTAATAAATTATCAAAAATTGAAATTTATTATTTAGGAAGAGATAATTACTTAAAAATAACATTTCCATTTCAACTCTAGACAATTATAGTCAGCGATCAATCTATTGGTCAGACATTCTTACGAAGGTCTCTTGACCCAAGCATGGAATATTGAAATTATCAACAACTTTATGTCCTATAAGTCCTAGGAATCCACATGTTGCTCGTTAATTTTGTTTTCAAAACTTAAAAGAGTGCAGTTAATCGGTTCTACACATGCTATTCATTACACACATTTTATTTACCATACATTCCAATAATTCTCTCACACTTAATGGAACATATGTGGAATATATGAGAACAGAATCATAGCCATTAATTTATGAGTCAGAAGTATGTTCGCATCGAAGCAGCATGTTAGATTTCTATATAAATAATGTTAACACATTGTTCTATAGTAATCGGTGAAACGTGTTAAATGCGAACGGAAATGATTAGGAAAAAAAATGTCTATTAACAAAAAAAAATATTAACAAGTTAATTTGCAGTTAACACCTAATAAATTCAACTATTTTTTACAATTGAACAATTAAATTAAATTTGAACAAACTGTTAAAGACAATTACGTTCCAAGAAAAATAATAAATTCTTAAAAAATTAAATATTTTTTAAATATATTAATTTATTAAATTAATTCAATTGTTTAATTTAATTAATTATTTATAAATTAAAAAGAGTATTTGGAAGTGAGAGAAAAAAGAAAAAACAAATTTAATTATAAATTAAAAACAAAAAACTATGTTTTTAAAGCTTTGGGATAATCTGCGTATAATTTAAAATTAATTCAGATAAAAATCACAAACGCTTTATAATGTTTTTTCTGTAAGTGCCATAACGTAATTACATACAAGAGGAGTTTTTTCTTTAAAAAATCCAGAATTTCAGAATATACTATAAAATAAAATCTTACCTTAAATGACTGAACTTTGAGTTACGTTGCGATAATAATAATTTTACCCTAAATAAATATTTCAGATAAACATAAAACCAAAATTAAAATAAAGCACAATAAAACCTAAAAGAGAACATTTTAATTGATGGGAACCTGGTTAATGGACGCAACCGGCTCGTAGAAAGATTAGGAAAAAAAGGATTACGAAAAAAAACAAATTACCGACCGGCACTTGACGCACAATTACTTAAAAACAATTTAACACCTACAGATGCGATAAAAACAAGAGGCGTTATAGCGCGTGAGAGCGTATGTGTTCAAGTATGTGCGTATGTGTGTAATTCCAATAAAAATTATTAAATAAATTTTAAATTAAATTCAGAAAAAAATACAAAGTTGAAGACGGAAATTTTGGAGAGCGAGGTAATAATTTTAAATATTTCCTTTTATTCACAAAATTTCACTGAACATAACATGAAACCATCGTTTATGTGGGAGGGAGAGAAGGAGCTGAATGAAGACGAATTAAATATCGTACCATAGGAAAGTCTGCCAGACAAACGCATGCACTCCTTCCAACAAGAACTAAAGAGTCACGGACGTTTTTAGAATTCAATTCGCATTAATACAATGTAATAATAGTAATAAATAGATTAATACAAATGCATTGCAATACAATGCGATACAATACAACGGAATGCAATGTAATAAAACAACAACAACAACAACAACAACTACACCAGTACCAACAATTGTTAAAGGTGGTAATTTTGTGGTTGAACGGTTTAATGATAGAACGACAATATCGTCCTCAAATCGTTCTTGACCCTTATAATTTATATACTAATACTCACCACTGCTGACAATGTTATTTCAATTGGAGTATTTAATTACTTAATAGCAAATAATGACGTATGAACATATAAAACAATATTCGATTATATTTCGTTCAATAATTTCAAACGACAAACAACATTGTAAAAACAAATGGAATTATATGCATAAACTAAATAAATATATAAAAATTAACAAAAGAATCAGCATTATCTCTTTAATCAAGTTGTATTTCCGACATTTCGGAGTCCTGTCTTCGTTTTCGAAGCATAACAATATTTCGAATTTTAGAAGCTTCTCAAAAAAAGCTTTGCCCTAAACCACCCCCACTAAAACCACCCATTCCCATTGGCAACGACTGAGCACTTTCTCTTCCATTTTCACCCTCTTCCATTTTTCTTTTGCAATATAAAAATGTTACTTAAGCGTACATACATTTAATAATGCGCATTACCACCACTAAATAAACTAAGCATTAACTGCTATTGCTTAATTCAATTGAATTGAACTTAATTTAATGTCATGTATTTATTATTCAAGACCGTCTTCTTAAATAATTCCAAAAAATAATATTTTGAAGATTTCAAAAGTTTGATAAAGAAATTTTTAAATGTTATCTTCCATTTGAAAATAATATCTAAAGAATAATAAATTTCATAAATAATAACTTAGTAATACTATCAATAATTAAAGCATCTTGAAAAAATTACTATCAACCCTTGCTAAATTTGATTTGTAGGCGACTAAGTTTCGGCGACGTGCCATTTGAAGATGGCATGTTTTTTGTTTTTTTTTTCCATTTTATTTTTCGTTTCGTAAACGGAGAAGGGATGAAGAAAAATAGATTCAATTACTAACTAATGTCTCAAATTCTTCTACAATCGTGATTTCCCCAGACAAACGGATAGACGAATAGACGGAGAGGCGGGGAAACCGCCTGACACTGGCTGTTCGATTTAAACCATTAATTGCAATTAAAGGTGTTGGACATATGAGTCTCGGCTAGGCCGAAGTTAGCGCTTTTATTAGTTATTTCCATCTTGTTGGCCAAATTCTTGATTTCCATCGGTATTTGGTTGAGTGCCCAATAGAGCATGTTAATGTTAAACATATTCGGTTTTCTTTTCTAAGGTATTAATTATTAAAAATTAATAATTAAAATAATTACAATAATCATAATATTAGTGATAATATTTTAATTAAATAATTTCATAATTTATATAAATACGTTATTCTTCATTTCGATCCTCTAAATTTTTATTATTGTTATAAATATTATTCCTTTTCTTAAATTCTATATAGACATAAAACTAACGTTATTTAGAGGCTTTAACATACGGAAATCTTCACATAAAAAATTCCATTTTTCTTTTTTCAATATTTCAAAAAAAATATACATAATTCTTGTTGCGATGAAATTATGTCAAACACCAGACGTGTGAGGACAATACTGTTTACAAGATATAAACCTCAAGTTCATTCTACATAAATTCCTATAAGAATACAAGGTCAACGTATTTTATATCGATTACACTGTTTATTCCCCCTTCAACCTCCCCTCCCTCAACCACTCGCTCTCTGCCGTAAATTCTTCCGTTGTATCCAAATTGAAAAGATTGGCCAAACATATATATATATATATATATATATATATATATATATATATATATATATATATATATATATATATATATATATATATATATATATATATATATATATATATATATATATATATATATATATATATATATATATATATATATATATATATATATATATATATATATATATATATATATATATATATATATATATATATATATATATATATATATATATATATATATATATATATATATATATATATATATATATATATATATATATATATATATATATATATATATATATATATATATATATATATATATATATATATATATATATATATATATATATATATATATATATATATATATATATATATATATATATATATATATATATATATATATATATATATATATATATATATATATATATATATATATATATATATATATATATATATATATATATATATATATATATATATATATATATATATATATATATATATATATATATATATATATATATATATATATATATATATATATATATATATATATATATATATATATATATATATATATATATATATATATATATATATATATATATATATATATATATATATATATATATATATATATATATATATATATATATATATATATATATATATATATATATATATATATATATATATATATATATATATATATATATATATATATATATATATATATGTGTGTGTGTGTATAAATATGTTCGCAATATGAGAATTATAAATAAATAACTAATTATGAATAAAATACACAATATAAAAAATTTTCGGCTAAATAAATAATAATTCTTTTTCATCCTTAATGCGGTTTTATTTCAGAATATCATTTCATTATAATAAAATGTATCATAAGGCGAGCTTATTGCATATGAATAGTAGGCCACAATGAATACATCACCGAAGTCCTCCTTGGCCAAATTAGGATTTCACACAAAACCGAAACCGTTAAAAGTTGTGGTTTTGGGACAGAATGGAGTTGGCAAAACGGGTGGGTACTACTAAACTAAAACAATAATGATACGCTAAGCAAATCGTTGCTAACTTCTCATCGACAAATTCTAAACGCTCTAGTCCGTTGGAAAAGTTCTATGAATCGTGCTTTCCCATAGGTGCATAACATTATTTTATTAAACTGCGAGAGCAATATCTGAATGCGTTTCACAATTTGGTAACGTAGGAACGTCACCCATATATACAATTTTAGAGGTGCCCATAGGGGAACGCTGCACATACAGGAATAAAATTTACCATCGTATTTCCCATTCGATGCTCGCACGCTGGTACTGATACTATCAGTACTAGATCCCACTACATAAGCTAAGCGCGTCATAATGAAAAGTTCGAGTCAAGATTGAAAAAACCGTTAGATACTCCAACAATGTGGAATTGTTTATGGCCACAAACAATGCACCTGAAAAAGTGCGGAAACTGAAGCAGCTTGAATGACTTTAATTCTAATTAAACCAAAATAGTTTTGCAGATAAATTTTTCAGAACTTGAATGAATTGTGATGGCACTATATACCTTCGTAATAACTCAATAACTGATTACTATTAATCATTTAATAGGGCAACATTTTCTCAACTTAACTATGTTTATGTTTTGTTACGTCCTTACTGGAAAGCACCTTACAAACTTGTTACAGGCTTTTCAAACTATGTTCATAAGTTAAAAAATATTGTGTAATAAATATTCATAAATGACAACATATTTTCAATTTTCAGGAATTAGTCCTATCGATTTTTATTTTATTTCTCTTGAATTCTTTCGTCAGCAATGATTGTGCGCTTCATCACACGACGATTTATCGGCGAATATGATCCCAATTTGGAGAAGATATATACGTGTAACATTTTAGTCGATAATGAACTGGTTCAATTTGAAATTCTGGACACGGCAGGAGAACCA
Organism: Physocephala rufipes; assembly: GCA_963966595.1. Lineage (NCBI taxonomy): Eukaryota > Metazoa > Arthropoda > Insecta > Diptera > Conopidae > Physocephala > Physocephala rufipes. Next base: position 36,427,242 of record OZ016502.1, on the reverse strand, counting down.
AATGTACATGAATTTTATACGATAATCTTGGTATAAGTCGAAAGAGTTTACAATTTTTTTTATTCTTTTTAGGACACAGAAGGCAATCGTTTAGAAAATAATATTCGATGGGCTGACGCATTTATTTTAATGTATTCGGTAACAGACAAATGCAGTTTTGATGAATGTAATCGCCTTAAATTTCTTATAAATTACAATAAACGCCGCCGAAAATTGGGCTCCAATGGCAAGGTATGTGAAGAATGAACGGATGGCAATCCCTATGTAATGCCTATGTAATGACTCTGTAATGTTTTCATTTGACATACTGAAGAATCATTTATATGTAATTCTATTTTTTTTCTCATTAGGATAGCATGACAGATATCCCCGTTGTTTTAGTAGGTAATAAAACTGATCAGTGTGGTGATCGCATGGTGAGTATTGAAGAGGGTCAACGACGTTTTCGGGAGATTTCGTGTGCCTGTTTTCATGAGATATCAGTTCGTGAAAGCGTAGATCAGGTAATGCTAAAACAATGGTACGATCTGTAAAAATTTATAATTAATTAAAACACATCCTTTTGTTTTTAAAGGTCCAATTAGTGTTTCGTGATATTTGTCGCTATTGGCGTGTCTTTAATAAATTCCCAAAACTAAAACGCTCGACTAGTGATGAACAGAATTCTTCAGGTTTAACTTTAAGTCCTGATTCAGTTGGCTACAGCTACGCTACTGCGCTATTAACAAATGAACCAAGAAGATCTTTTCTAATTGTTGGTAATTTTCAATAAACAACAAATAAAGGCATCATCCAACAATGTGTTACTCATATCTACCATTTCTCTTTTCATCCACTGTCACCAGAGGGCAATTATTTCGATGAAAACAAACAGAATGAAGCTTCGAACGCGACAAATTTTAATAGCTCTCACAAATCCGGCACAGAATTGGATGAACCTTTCCGTTGCAGGGCATCTACCGACGGTACTCTACTATCTCGTCCTCGACGCTGGCACTATCCACCACCAGGCTGCACGTTACCATACACTAATCGTGTAGACCGTCGCATGAGCATTTCCACAAGGGGTAGCAATTCAAGCTACTGAACTACTGGAACAAGTTGAACTAAGTCCAATAATTTTGATAGTAATTATGAATGTAATATCATCACGAAATCGAACACAATGGAAATAGTGTAAACCAAAAGTACAAGAATTCACAAAAGCCGAATTTTTATCGGGGGTATTCGCCCCCCTTTCACTATTATATTAATGGTACAGACTTAAGATAATCGTGCCAAAATTGTTTGAATTTATTGTACGCAACGAATATTTATTTATGTATTTATTTATGTATTTTTTTAGAATATTTTTGATGTAAAATAAAGTACGATTTTTGTAAAATGAAATTTTGAAATGTTTAAAATCATTCCATTCATAGAAACATAAAAAATAAATAAGATTTAATTACTGTAATATGTAAATATTTTTAATCAGTGAAAATAAATTTGAGAAAGAAAAATAAGTCCTGCAATTATCGCAGCTCATTTGGGGAAAAATAACCCAACACCGAATTAACCTGGTACATCTTTTTTGTCACCTGCTTGTTTGGTCGCGAACAATTTATTGGAAGCATTCCTTGATATTTAGTCGTCATTTAGTCGCCGCACATAAGCGAAATAAGTGTGATTTGTGCAATTACTGCAATGAGGTTCCATAGAGTAGTGGGTCCCCCAATTCAATACCACATATTATATTTTTAAAAGCTTAAGTGACTAAATACTATAAAATCCAACTGAAACTTTTTCCCTATTCGTATATTTGTCCAAATCGAGTAAAATCCAAGTCGTTAACGCCGGGTCACAATTATTTCATTTTTTATTTCATTTATCAGATGAGTAAAAGTTAGGATATAATAATAATTTTGATTCTCAATAAATTCAAACGAATATTTTCGTGCTGTTAAACTAGAGACCATCGGCAAACCAATACAATGAACACCTACATGCGCATGCAATAAATGCATAAATAAAAGAACAATATTCATAATCCCACAAATTATTTTTAATAAATACAACACATTCAATGCACACAAGTGAATGTGGCACTGACGTCTTCACACATTTCACAGAAGTTTCACACCGCATAATGCACATATGTGGGTGCGTGGACTAGGACGAGTGTCATATCGCTCCAACTCTGTTCCAGAAATGTAAAGGTAGAATACCGTTTTTATCGCCGATTATTATCGCGAAGCATAGATGTGATTTGTACTTCTTTTGTGCTTATTTTCTGAATACACTCATCATTCACGCAAGATACAAAATCGTACAAATATCGTAATTGCGAAAAATTAAATCATTTTAAATAATAAGAGTATTTTTAGTTCAAATAACTAGTTTTTGATGCTTCGAAGGCCACACATTGGTTCGACAAAGTACATTATTTCGCAGCGATGTACGAGATTTTTAGTCATGATTAATGAATTTTATATAAGTTTGTAAAAAATTCCATCTCCTCATCTATGGATGGTATCATCACTAATTATTGGTTTATTTTTGTCAATCATAAAAATTAATTCTCTATGGTATTGTTGAAAATTTTTATAACATAATTTATGGAAATGTCTTCGTTTCGTAAAAAGGTAAAATTATTATTAGATTTTGAGAAATATTATCAGATAGTATTTTTTACAAGAGCTCCAGCAGCACGGATATGTCCAGTTCATCTTCCTTCACGGGAAGCAGCTCATCAAGTGGCAGCTCGAGTGGCTCCGATTCTGGAAGTTCTTCTTCGGATTCAGATACATCAAGTACAGTGGAAGAGAAACGTACAGTTCCCAAAACCTTTAATTCCGCGCAAAAAACCCAAGTAGTAACAAGACGAAAAAGTTTAGAAGTAAAATCCGGAACTAAAACTGTAGACACCGAGAAGAAACTATCTGCTTCCACACCGAAGCATTTACGCTCTTCGAACTTACCGCAACGGCAAAGACTCTCAAGGAGCAACGATTTCTCTAGCGAAGATGAAATTCCACCCAATAAAAAACCAACAAAACTTTTAAACATAACAAATGTTTGTCAAAAGACTAAAACTAATCAAAATCCATCACAACAACCGTCTCCGACTAGTGGAGGTGGTGGAAAAGCTCCACCGGCTGTTGTAAAACAGCATCAACAACAAAATTTCAATGCAAAGGCATCCATTAAAAACACCTCGCAAAAGGAACTTATTCACACTAAAGCCGATACGTGCGCGAAGAAGAATTTAACTTTCTCTTCAGGCGTTTCATCGGAAAACTCAGAAACCGATATTTTATCCAGCAAAAAAATGCCTAAGAAACTAATATCCAAGACTGAATGCACGAAAAAGCAGCCACCACCGCCTACCAAAACAAAAACCCCAGCATCGAGAACTCTTACCAAACAATCAGTATCAAAATTGCAATCTGGAGCTAAGAGTTCCGATGAATCCGACTCAGAAAGTGGGTCTTCTACTGCTGAAGGCTCTTCGACCTCCAGCGATACGGAACCAAGTGATTCTAGTAATTCATCAGTTTCTCATACTCTAAAAAGATCCCGAGATCAAAGAGCTCTAATGCCCACATCAGAAGATGTAGCTGACAAATCATTACAAGATCAATTTAAGGACAGGAAGCTTACGAGATCGTTAAGTACACGCCGTTCAAAACTCTTCATGGGTCGTAATGCTGGATGCTTAAGTGATACAGATTCTGATATGGATTGTGAGATTGATAAGTATAGTTCCTCCAAGAGTCCCACTAAAAAAGCGCTTACAGCTATCACCGCTTCCAAACAAAAGAGGGATGGTACTATCGATCAGCCTCGATCACAATCTCCACCGTATGCAGTGGACAAGAAATGTCCCATTGAAGGATGTGATTCATCGGGGCACTTAAGCGGAAATCAAGACAAACATTTCCTAGCTGAAGCCTGTCCAATTTATCATAATATGTCAGCTTCTGAATGCAAAGAACGTGCTAGCGATCGCATACAACGCGAAGAGCTGCGACAGAAAGCCGGTATTCTATACGACAATTCGAAGAAACCGCTAACAGCAGAACAAAAGGAGTTCTTAGCAAAGATTCGAGAGTCTCGTGCACGTTTTCGACCACAACAGGGTTTGACGATGAATGCAGAGAAGGTTAAAATTGAGAAAGATTGTCCAGATGATGATAGAGAGCCAAGTTTATCAGGACTGGTTCCTGATTATGATTTACAATTATTTCGCGAGGCTCAAGCTATAGCAAGTGAGAAAATTGAAAAGGAACTTAGTGATTTACCAGTGGGGAAAGGCATAAAGTATGTGTTTGAAATAAATTTAAAATTTTTTAACAATTTTTTAAAAATTTTTAAAGATATATCACGATGGGAAAATATAAAATGAAAGTCTGGTATCAATCGCCTTATCCGGATGATGCTGCCAGATTGCCGAAAATGTATATTTGCGAGTTTTGCTTGCGCTATCAAAAATCTGAAACCGGAATTAAACGCCACGCTCAAAAATGCGTTTGGAGGCATCCACCCGGTGATGAGATATATCGAAAGGGTAAACTACAAGTTTGGCAGGTCGATGGAAAACGTCATAAACAATACTGCCAACATCTTTGTCTTTTGGCAAAATTTTTCTTGGATCATAAAACTCTTTACTATGATGTAGAACCATTTTTGTTTTACATAATGACATTGGCTGATGTTGATGGATGTCATACCGTTGGATACTTCAGTAAGGTAAGTGTGAACGAGCTGGCCGCGCCCTGTGTCAAACCAATATAAAATTTGCTAATTATTTTCATACAAATTGATACCGATTCAGCTTTGTTATCCGATTATGTGACTCCTTCTCCAGAATGTTATAAAGGAATTATGTTCTATAAAGGAAAGGACATAATCTCAAGGGTTAATTCAAATGTTAAGTATATGACCCTTAACAAATCGCACATATGTATGATGGAACCGGGTTTTAGCTTTTAAAAGCTTTTCTTTTTTAAGCAACCGAATTTAAAATTTCAAAACGTGAGCTTTAATTATTTCGCCATTCGAGGCTTTCTGTAGATGGCTACCACCTGCCCCTCTTCCTCCCTTCCGGCTGATGAATTCTAAGTTAACCTCTGAGTTGTTTGCATTGATTTTCGCCGTTTTTCTGCAAATGCGCTCGCTCTCGCAGAGAATGCAGACTAATTTTGCATTAAAAATCGCGCATGTCAAGACTGGGCCTCAGCCGATATGAATACCGGCATATTTATCTGTATATAGTAGTACATGCTTCGTTCATGGATTATTTTGTTCATTGAAACATATATGAGGAGAAAATTAAGCTTTACTCAAAAAACGTAATTTTTTCCCTTTTCGGTATTGCAGGCGTTGCCTTTAAAAGGCCTCTTTCCCAACCTTCTGGTACGCATTTGATATATCATTGAGACATGTTAAATATAAGTCCTTATCATCTTATTCTATAGAGGAGGAGCGACGGGGAGATCATATGATTTTTAAATGTATGCGTGCCAGACGCATTTCTCCATCACTTCCATGAAACTCCATTCCTTCCTTGGAATTCATTATATATTTTTCCCCTTCACATCGATGCTATTTACCGACATTGTACGTAATATCGTAACGTTACTGCCATTGAAGATAGGAAAACTGTGAAAACTGCTCAGTCTATATAAAACTATCAGGATGTATTTGAACCAGACGGGAAAAGCCCTTAGACGATTGTCAGTACTAGTCAAGTACCATGGCTAAGATTCATAAAAAATCCAACAACAACGGCGACAGCAGAGAATTGTAGAAAGCCTAGGGTTTGCAAGTAATACAGGAAAAACCAACAAATATCTTGTGGATACGGTAGCTTTTCGTCTATGTGAAATGAGGTCGTGAACCTTTCCATAGAATTTTTTTGTGAGACGATAGGTATGAACGGGAGGTTGAAGCGTCGGCGACAGCGGTCAATTGTGGAGGTTCAGTATTAAAAATTACATAGTATTTTCGAATGCACTCTTCCACCGACCGAAGCAGTCATAAATACATTATGTACTAGTACTCGTAGAATAGGCTGGGAAACGAAAAGGCACATTTATGTAACCACCTTGAATTAGGATGCTGATTATATTATGTCTATGTCTTCTTTTTTTAAGGGGGGAGGGGCAGCAGTTGGTGCTGAATTCTGGATTTATTCGTCTCTTACGTAACGATGTATTTGTGAACAGGCGGAAAATTTTTTCATACTGCGGAAAATTGCTAGACATATCTGATTTTGTTGTTATTGGTGTTGATGCCGTTTGGTTTTTACATTGTTGTTAATTGAAATTATGGTCGTTGAACTTCGAAGTTGTTTCAAAAGTTTTCGTTAGCCAGACGGCGATAATTTATTTATTATCTTTCATATATAAAAAATTAAATAAAATAATCGGTTATTGTTTGTTCTGCAGGACAACATGGCGCCGATTTTATCCCTGTATTGTTTATATATTAGAGGGTATTGCAGGGTGTGGGGATTCACATTAGAAATAGAATTGTAATCGTTTATCTTGTGTCTCAGTAAAGTTAATTAATTTAACAAATATCTTTAAACATTTTAGAAAAGTGGGTTGTAGATTCATGCATTCAATCTAGATTGAGTTACAGATTTATACCATTTTATCACATTCATAGAAATTGTGGCGAATTTCATCTAAACCTGCGTTTATTATTATTATTATTAGAATGAACAAGCTTTTTGTTTGGTTTCGTTAAGTGCCATTTGAGATAACTATAAAAGCCCGTAAACCGAAGATTACAATTATCAATGTGTTTTAACGTGTTTCAATAATGTCGAAAACTATAATGAATTGAAAGTAATTGAAATTATTTCACAGTTTTTTTTCTTTGGCTCTTCGTGTTTGTTTCCGTCTTTAAAAACTCCCGCAGCAAAAAATTTTAAATCGCGTCGCCATAAACTAATTCAGAAAAATCTATTTCAAATGCATTCATTTCAAAATTAATTCAAAAAAAAAATTTAGAAACCTTTTTTTAAAAAAACCACATCAGATATCTTGGACAGGTTGGAAACGGAGACATCTAAGGTGAATTTATTAAGAAAGGAAATGCAATGACTATAAAAATCATTATTTTTAGACTACTTTAGTGAGATTATTCCCGTAAAAATAGTAAGGTGTTTTATTTTAATTTTTAAAAATTTCATTTCTATTTCTCATTCCAGAAAATTTATAAAAATATTTCTTAATTCATATTTAATTCTATTAATTTTAGGAGAAGAACTCATTCTATAATGTTTCCTGCATTCTTACACTTCCTCCTTATCAACGCAAAGGCTATGGACGATTACTTATCGATTTCAGTGAGTATAAAATTCTACAAAACAAAAATCTTATCATGAAGAATATTTAATCAAAATATTAAATAATAGGATAAAGATAATTTTTAATGAAAAGTTGCAATGCTTTTCTTAATCAAGAGAAATGATGTTATAATCATTTTTCTTCACATATAAACGGAAATAGCGAAGAAATGGTGAAATATAAATAAAACAAAAAGAAATGTATTATGAAAAGTTTTATAAAATCGGTTTCAAAGAGACCTAACACCGATATAATTTCAAAATGGACTAAAGTGTTGCCTTCAAATCGTCATCTCAGACGAAGATTTTTTGTGGATTAAAATTTTTTAAAAAATGTAAAATAAAAAATATGTAGCTTCTAAAAATTCGTCTAGACTCTGAGTACTTAGGACACCTTTTGTTCCCTTGCATTATCCACTGTATTCACAAGCATCCCCCAAATTGTATTAATGTTGAAAAAATATCACTCAAATTAATACCAGCGCACTCATTCATAAATATAATAAAATACTTTATCAGACTTTATTTTTACATATGAATTTCATAAGGTTTTTTTTTGTCAGGCGTCACAGAGATTAAAATATAGTAACGAGAAAAGCTACCAGTATTATTATTTTTAGCAAAACAGAACAGAGGTCAAAGCAGTTCACAACGTTACAGACGACTACGTTAACTAGATCTGCAGAAATATCACAAATTGATATCAGTTGAAAAATGATTTTAAGGTTCGAATTGATTTTTACTTTCAAAAGACAATTGGTGATTTTCTAAGAATGTTTTTATTATCAAGATAAATATAATATATCAATAATATTTTTTATTATCAATACATAGTGACGGTAAGAAATAAATCTAATTGACGGTACAAATATTTGTCGTAACAATTAACATTGTTATTGCTAATTACGCCGTTTTTGGTCGGTGTAGGCTTAGTGGAAACTTTGAAGGTTGACACGTATTATTTGTTTTGAAATTAAAGTATAAACTACATTAAATTATAAATTACACAAATGTCAGATTTGAATTATAATTAAATTAAAACAGCAAATTGTCATAGTTTTTTGTATTATTACAATATTTCTATCCCTGCGCAAATTATTTCTTTTTTAGCATTCTAATCAAAACCATATATGCAAAACCGTTAATGACTACATGGGCGTAACCGATAATCATTCGAATATACGTCACTGTTAGGCTCAATGAATGAATACTATTAAAAGATGGCGACTGCGCTTTAAAATAAATCGATAAAGTCGTCTCGTCGCTTCCCATTCTTCTATGCGTTTTGTTTTTCTGTTTCTTTTTTCATTTCTTGTATTCTGCAAAAACCAAACGTTGTTTTGCAAGGTAACATTAATTCTCTCAGTTTACTGCACAACATTCAACAATATAGCTATATCTACAACCCCGAGACTGCCGCAGTATTTTAAATCTTAGCTGGGGGTAAGGTATTGTATCATATAGTATATGTAGATAGCACATACTATTTCGGCATTTCTCCCCAAAATTATAGGTAAAACCATTACACCAACATGCCTCATGTTGCGATAGGTGAGGTGTAGACAATGTAAGGAGACTGTGTATGGAATGCATGCGCTATATACCGTATGCGATATATATATATATATATATATATATATATATATATATATATATATATATATATATATATATATATATATATATATATATATATATATATATATATATATATATATATATATATATATATATATATATATATATATATATATATATATATATATATATATATATATATATATATATATATATATATATATATATATATATATATATATATATATATATATATATATATATATATATATATATATATATATATATATATATATATATATATATATATATATATATATATATATATATATATATATATATATATATATATATATATATATATATATATATATATATATATATATATATATATATATATATATATATATATATATATATATATATATATATATATATATATATATATATATATATATATATATATATATATATATATATATATATATATATATATATATATATATATATATATATATATATATATATATATATATATATATATATATATATATATATATATATATATATATATATATATATATATATATATATATATATATATATATATATATATATATATATATATATATATATATATATATATATATATATATATATATATATATATATATATATATATATATATATATATATATATATATATATATATATATATATATATATATATATATATATATATATATATATATATATATATATATATATATATATATATATATATATATATATATATATATATATATATATATATATATATATAGATCTAAATTAAGAAAAATTAATGATATATTAAAATGGGCGTGCACCATCCACTGATTATTAGGATGAGACTGTGAAATTATATTGCGGGTGTAGGGTATACAAGTTCGGCCGGGCCAAAAATAACATTCTCGTTTATTTTTAAAAAAAGTGTAATAATTAGAAATAAATTAAAAATTTTTTTGCCATAAAAAATTATGATATATCGGAATGTTTTTATCAGCTGTGAATATCGGTGAATATTTTATCGGTTGTGAACCGATAATAAAAAGTCCATTACGATTGATGAAGTCATTGATTAATTTTAAAGCCCCTAATTTTGTGAAGAAAATTCAAATGACCAGACCATGCCAAGCAAAGAAGAAAGATATGTTATAAATTTTACAATCGGAACCAATATAAATCAACATTTTTCATTTACGGATATTGAATTCTTAGAATGCTGCGATTTAATACCATATTTTTTTCAATAACTTTTATATTTATTTTTATTTTTAAGGCTACCTTTTAACCAGAGTCGAAGGAAAAATTGGTTCACCGGAAAAACCACTTTCCGATCTGGGATTGATTTCCTATCGTTCGTATTGGAAGGATGTTCTTTTAGATTATTTGTGCAATCGATCAGGATCTACACTTAGCATAAAAGATGTATCACAAGTAAGAATATATTGTACCTACCGATAGCAATCATAAAATTAAATAAATGCAAGTATTAAAGTTTTATTCTTTTCTTTGATACCTTTTCAGGAAATGGCAATATATTCATATGATATTGTTAGTACACTACAAGCTCTCGGAATGATGAAATATTGGAAAGGGAAACATATAGTACTTAAAAAACAAGTAAGTCTGATTGGCATTATTAATATCGCGTATACACCTTATGATCCATCCCGTATAACAGCCAGATGAAATTAAGCATAATAAATAGCGTAAACGGAACCATGGCGGATATGATATTACTTCAAATTTTAGCTCTCAAAATTGCATGGGCTGTGAAGAGAAAGGAGATAAAATAAAACTGTCCCTTTACGTCCATATTTCGCCGCTAGCCTTTGTATCTTATTAATTCTTGCAGGTTCCTAATTTTGATATCGCCAGAAATTTTCTTCTGTTTGTTTATACTATTATGACACCTGCCGCAGTGTCACGTGTATGTTTAGTCCAGAGATTCTGCAGGTATTGCTTTGTTTAATCGCTAAATCTTAGCGGCTTTCGTCAATTACAAAAAGCTAAATTGTAAATTAGGAACTGAAACTCTCCCTACCGCCTCTACCCTAAAAAATTATTAAATTTTTTTATAGACAGTTATCAAAACTTTGAAATTTAAAGAGAATGTTATTTAGAAGAGCCTTATGTACCGCAATTATTTCTAGCTGATACGCAATGCATCGGTCTCTAATGAGAAAATGCATCAAAAAAATAATTTATCAGTATTGCTTCGTTGGCCTGTTTTCAGAAGTTTATATATCTTTCTCCACATTAATTTTTATTCCAATTTAAAGCTCAATTTATCGATTTAATCCATTATTATCACAATTTTAAATCCACTTCTATTGTGGTGTCGTTAAAATACCCTAAAGCTTAAATCCTTTAAAACATTCTATTACGCAAAAGATCTTTATTACAAAATTGTATAACTCAAATAAATATTTGATTATTAAATTATGTAAAGGAATAACTTTTTATTGAAATTCACCTTGATATTACATTTTAATATTCACCTCGATTCAGCTTAACTTAGGAGTTGCCATATTTAAATGTAAAAAACGTTAATCTAATGTGGCTCCTGAATCCGGAATGTCATGCGAACTGTCAAAATTCGAATATATAGAGAATAAAGAATTGTTGCTTCTATATGTAATAATAATTCAATAACTGTATATATGATAGAACCAAGGATTTTAATTATCAAACTTACCATAAACTGTAAAGAATAAGAGCAAGAGAATTTTTTACATTTATAGAAATTATTTTCTTAGGATGTTTTGGATGAATACGAGGAACGTGTCAAACGTAGAGGAAACTTTCCAAAAATTGATGATAGTTGCCTGAGATGGAGTCCGTTTGTAGCACCGCAGACTAATACAACAAGTTGATTAATCTCAGCTTGTAATATATCGATATTATGAAACCATATAGTATATATAATTCAATAAAATTAAGTAACTACCAATTAGCACCATGAATGAACTAACTTCGTTATTAAATCGTCTATATAAATACTAATTACAATTGAAAAAAATTGAACATTTGAACAAAAGTTTTAATGGGGTGTGTATAAATAATATTGATGTATATATATTTCTTGGTATCAAAAAAAAGTAAATGTTAAAAAAGAAGATAGACACCCGAAAGAAAGGTACGACGCAGACGGACGTGGAGTATAAAATGTCGTACGAAGAAGCGAAGCAGTCGTATAAACTAAACACGAGCGCACACGGTCGCCGGTGGAAGCATCACAAAATTCCACACAAATTTATCTTTTTTTGAAAGAAAAACAATTTTGATCGTATAAGCTTCAGTATTTGCATATGGCTGTATGTGTGTGTACACACGCATGTGTACGAGTCTTCTTCTGTATCTCGAATTGGAGTTACTTACTCAGAACTTCCATTGCGAAATCATTTCTCAGCTGGGGAAAAATTTTGGTTGACCAGATTTTCGAGGTCTCTAAACGAAATAATTAAATAAAATTACATGTGCATTAAAACTTCTAAAAAAGGGAATTAAATCAATTGTTTTTCTCGTTCTGACGTGAGGCTTATTTAACTGAAAAAGAAACAAATTTCGACGCAGTCATATATATAAAAATATAACTAAATCAGCTCGCGTTGTTCAATTATACAGTTATACATAATATATTTAAGAAAAAACAAAGCAATAAAAAACATTTTTTATGGTCGGCGATTATCACGACACGGTATTGTGACTCAACCGCACGGAACAAAATATTTCTTATATCTGATGGTGTTTGCTGTCTGTACGATGACTAGAGTTCATTTAACAAAAACAACAACTCCCAGCAATTTCTGTATAAATATATGCAAAAATATACACTCCCATTCGCATGCACACCTTGCCATATAAATATACACACGTATGTGAATATGCATGCAGGTGTGTGTGATTGCGTGTATACATGCATGTATGTGTATTAAGCTAAACATATGGTGAAGAACTTTGAATTCCTTGTAATAAATACATATCGGTTTATATCGATGATAGAGAATCATAAGGATGGAAATGGTAAGTAAGAGAAAGGGAGTGATGAAGATGAAAGCAGAACGGTAAAGAAAGGGGGATGTTTTAAAAATAAGCTCCATTTGCGCACAAATTCCAGACGAAATTCCAAATACATCGTGGATGGAATACATACATCGCTAACGACACTATCATCGGCACCATCAATATTATCGTCTCCGTCAATATCATAATCTTCGTCATGAATATCATCATAGTCATTACCATCATTATCATCACCATCATCACGATCGTCGGGATCATCGTGCCTCCTACATATATTTTCAAATTTTTTTCACTGCCAATTTAAAACTTTCATTTATTGAAATTCAAAGCATACAAAAAGTTAATCCTGTTAAAACTTTTTGAAGGCCGTTCGATGGGTCTGCCGAATCCAGAAACCAAAAGATCGATCGTCAAATTGTAAAAATTAAATGTGTATAATTTGTTATTTCTTATTCCCCCCTCCTCTATGAATATATATATATATATATATATATATATATATATATATATATATATATATATATATATATATATATATATATATATATATATATATATATATATATATATATATATATATATATATATATATATATATATATATATATATATATATATATATATATATATATATATATATATATATATATATATATATATATATATATATATATATATATATATATATATATATATATATATATATATATATATATATATATATATATATATATATATATATATATATATATATATATATATATATATATATATATATATATATATATATATATATATATATATATATATATATATATATATATATATATATATATATATATATATATATATATTATATATATATATATATATATATATATATATATATATATATATATATATATATATATATATATATATATATATATATATATATATATATATATATATATATATATATATATATATATATATATATATATATATATATATATATATATATATATATATATATATATATATATATATATATATATATATATATATATATATATATATATATATATATATATATATATATATATATATATATATATATATATATATATATATATATATATATATATATATATATATATATATATATATATATATATATATATATATATATATATATATATATATATATATATATATATATATATATATATATATATATATATATATATATATATATATATATATATATATATATATATATATATATATATATATATATATATATATATATATATATATATATATATATATATATATATATATATATATATGCGTTTTTGCGTACCCGTACATTGTATTAGGTTTATAAAACATACGACTTAAATTTTCGGGAATTGAAATCAATTCCACTCACTTTCTACGCGTTTCGTAAGCTTCAATAGGAAGAGATTTTTATTATACGATTTCCGGCTATTAATATAGTGGTTGTTGTTGTTGTTGGTATAAATTACGAAACTAAATTAATGAAACAATAAGCTCTTTGTTTCTACAATTACCAGAGCCATCTTTACACAAAAATATCGTTATTCTTTTGGTCGCGCTACAAAGAATTAAATTTTAAAGAGACTGCAAAAAAACTGCAAGGAAAAATGTTTTAAAAATTCCAGCCAAAAAAAATTCGGGCATTTTTCTCTGCCAAGGCAACGCAACGGTTTTGGTGGTCGGTAGAGGGGCCATTAAGAACTTAAGGCAGCGTTAGGAAGGGGTTGATGATATACTCATTGATGAACAAGCTAGCAAATTGTGTATTTTTTTCTTTTTAAAAGTTATAGTCTATATAACATACTTATTCTAATATATAACGAGTATATAAGGAAGCTCCAGACAACACCTGGAACATGCATGACTTTCGGCTGATTCGCCTTCTTCGTTTTGAGTGAAAAAACTTGAATGGGTTTTTGACGTACGGGCATATTGGTAATGTCTTGTTCACGAATACAAGCTTCCTCTTTCGTTTCACATCTTCATACTTGAAATGATTAAAATTTTGCTTTAGTGTCTGGCTGCGGCATTTATATAGCGATGACACTAACTACCGTCACCACTCACCACAAGTTCATAACCACATAAGCTTGAGTCAGTCACATTCATATAAGAAGTTACAACAATAACAGCAGACAGACTTCATCCGCTTCTCCATCTACTCGTACAATTGCCCAGCCATCCATCCAGGCGTTCAGCCATCCTCGTACATTGTCAAGGAGTCATGCATTAACACACGCCTGCAAGGCAGCGGCGAAAGCCTCAACGCCATCACACCATCACACGAGCAGCAGCAGCAGTCGACAATCGTCGCTATTCTATATATAAAAACATTCAATAGAGGAACCAACAAAACAAAGGCTACGATTTACGCATGTAGTCGTGTCGTGGTCGTGGTCGTGGTTGCCCGTCATTATTATTATCATATATTCACAGACAACGGTTGTTGTCGTCGACATCATAATCATCATCATCAATCAACTTCATCATCATCATCGTCGTCGTCGTCGTCGTCGGGATTGTTGTTGTTGGTGGATACTTTCCTGCCAGACTGAATCAAAAATGGTCGACAAGGCGAATGGTGACGACAAGGCGAAAGCACAGACTGGAGAGAATGAGCCGGGCGCATACTGAACTGGCACTGCCGCGGTGCTTCTTCTTCGTATTCTTGTTCAGTAATACAATGTGATGTGGAGAGAGTATCATAGTCGTCGTTGCCAACGATTGTCGCGATATAGATTTAGTTAAGTTTTAAGCCGGACCAGACCAGACCGACCAGACGAAGTAGAAAACCAATCGCTGAGCACAACAATACTTCACGCCACTATACGGCACAGAACACGGGCACACAGCTTGCCAAGGCACGGCACGTCTCTTCGGAGCAAGTCGAAAAATACGAATACAAAAGTTCTCATACCTTCTCGTTATTACGAATCTGAAATTCATTCGAATCCGACGACAACCGGCTCGCGCTTTTGATTGAACAGACGAGCAAAACAGAACTCATTTGATCGCCATCAGCCGGTCTGAACGGTTCGGATTAGCTTAACGGTCCTCGTTTCTTTTTCAAAAAAATAATCATCATATATTCCAATGGTAGTACTACTTCTTCTGTCGTTGAGTTGACTTGATTTTAAAATTTTTCATGAAATTCTAAGTGAAAATTAAGATTTAAATCCAAATGAAAATTGTAACAGTCTATACGACACGGTACAACTAACGCAATTTTGATTTTAAAAAAATGAAATTTTTTTTAAGTGACATTTTTTAAAAAAAGTCGAAGAACGAGAATGGAATTCGTATAGAGTAAATCACTTTTGGATGTTACGCCAAAATCAAAACGGAAACGTGCTAGAAACAAACGACGAGACAGCGATGAATGAGGTTAAAATTTAGCTGGTGGAGTTAATGGAATGGAGTTCTTCCGGTTGTTGTTTTTTTTTTGCAAAAACTAACCTCGCACACGTCGCAGCCATTGGAAAATTTGTGAGGTTATAATTTCAGCAGTCCGTGCGGCTCGGCTTCCCAACGAAATTGCCAGCGGAGACAACGAATGGCCACAACGAATGTTGGATCACTCTTGTCGGGTTTCAATGAGCAGGAGAGAACGGATGAAGGAACGAACAAATCAAAAAGAGAATCAACGAAAAAAGGTTTTATAAGTTGGTTGAAGATTTCAAAGAATTCCGAATCGTTTACATGCGTCGGTCAAGCCGATGTTCGGCGCTGACGTTTTTTGTTTCGACGGGATTGAAATCGGCTAAGGCGATAACTTCCCACATGTCGGGATATATGTCCATATATGCAAAGCCACAAATATGCATGTGTAGGTGAGCAAAAAGCACATTCGGTACCGCAGCTGTTCAAACTTCATTTTTGGTTTATTCTTTTTTTTCCAAAAAATATTTGGGGAGAGAATGACTAGTTCCGGTCAAAAATTTCACTACACACATACATTCTTATATATATAAACATATACATCTATACATATGTATATAAATATATATATATATATATATATATATATATATATATATATATATATATATATATATATATATATATATATATATATATATATATATATATATATATATATATATATATATATATATATATATATATATATATATATATATATATATATATATATATATATATATATATATATATATATATATATATATATATATATATATATATATATATATATATATATATATATATATATATATATATATATATATATATATATATATATATATATATATATATATATATATATATATATATATATATATATATATATATATATATATATATATATATATATATATATATATATATATATATATATATGTATGTATATATGTATATATGTATATGTATATATACTTACTTATTTGCATATGTGTAGATTTAACTGCGTAATCTGATAAATTTGCCGGTATGTGCAAAATTATATTTCCACATGCGCAAAAAATTTCAACCGACACGCGGTTAAGGCTGGGCTGCTCCAAGCTCAATCTCCTCAAATCTGAGACGAGAGTCATACCGGTGCAGATGTATCGTCCCTGCGCCATAACCGCCCCCACCCTTTAACGTATTCCATTTCCCCAACAAACCAATCAACCAATTCCTTCCAGTGTGTATATAGAAGATGATGAAGAGGAAATGGGCGAAGTGTTGGAAGAAGAAGAATCAGAAGCATACGACGAAGAAGAATAAATATGCAGGCGCATGTGAGACGCGAAAACTTTTCTCTTTTTCGTTTGCGATGAAGTTAAAAGAGTGCCCCACCCAAAATCACGAAGCATTATATGTGTGCATGCATGACAAGACATACCTCTGGAATGTCTTTTTTTTTCTTCATTTCTTTTCCTTTCCTAATCATCGTCTCTCGCCTACCCACCCCACCTTACCATGCCTTGGTCTTGTGTGGTGTCTTCTGTTGGCGTTTCTTTGCCTTGGCAATCATCGTCGGCGCGAATTCGCCATCTTGAAATCATCGTCTCGATCCATTTCTGGCTTATTTTGTTTGGCTGATTGCTCGTTGGATTTACTTTACCAAACTCGCTAGTTCATCCGTCTTTCAAAACAAAAAATATCTGACTGATCAAAAACTAATGAAACATAACAAAACGCAACTGCGAAAAGCCATCACATGTGTGTGATCCTGATGAGGTGGTAAATCCCCATCCGAGCTGAATGCCGGCGTGCTGACGAGACTAATGGTGCGAACTGCGCAAAATTGAGGAAGTTTTGAATAATTGAATTTATTAATAATTCAGGATTACGATGAACGATTATATTAAAATTAAGGAGAAATGGTTACTAATTTGTATCCATTTCTCCATTTTGTGACATTATAACATAATCGTTCTTCGTAAACCTGAATTATTAACAAATTCAATTATTCAATACTTCCTCAATTTTGCGCAGTTCGCACCATTAGTCTCGTCAGCACATCGGCATTCACCTCGGATGGGAATTTACCACCTCATCAAGATCACACAAACCTGAACGAGACGTTTAGAGACGAGACTGAGCAGTTAAAGAAAGAAAGAGAGAAATCGAGAGAGATAAAAGTTGAGAGTAAGCGAGTGAACTTGTTTGCGAATGTAGTGGGGCACGTGTATGTAAGAAAAAGATTTATTGTGTGCGCTCTAATATGGCAAACATATTCGCGATGTTTAAGTAAGTTTATGCGTTTGCTTGGTAACAGACGCTGAGCCCAGACAACGAACAACAAAAACAACGACCGTACGTACGTTGGAGTATCACTGCATACCACTGATCTTCACCACCACCAGCATGAATTTTCAATTTTAGAAAATCAGGACCGGCCGTCTGTCTGCATGATTGCTGCTTGCTCACAGTCAAACGAATGCATTCAAGTAACCTTGCTCACTAAACCAAAGGGCTTTTTTGCACAAAAGCACTCTTGATGAGGTGGAGAACGTGACGTCACTATGGTGACATTGAATACTGCCGTCTGTTTAAAAACTGGGAAGTTATTTCAGCAATACGATCCAATGATTTTTTCCTCTAAAAATTCTCAAGGGCGATAACGATCAACGAGTTTTCGACTTTTGACAAAACCAAGTTTCAAATTCAATTGCTTCGCCAACAACAGTTCAATGAATAGGGCTGTATATGTTCCTAAACATGTGTTGGTGTGTATGTCTGTGTTTTATCGCAATATATTTGCATGTATACCATGATAAATATAACCGGCTAACCATATCGTGATCAGTAAAAAACAAATCGAAACTTCCAAAACTTTATCGCAGCTTAAGAGAGAGAGACAACTAATAAATAAAAAACAACTATCCAGCAAATGAAAAACCAGCCAGCCGGCCGGTCGGTAGACCGGCATAACTTGAATAAAATTATATGGGTTTCTCTTGCGGTTGACTGTAAAACGATAAAGTTGCGTTGTGTTGGTGAATGAAAAAAAATTTGCACAAGAAAGCATACCATTTCCTTCTTCGTGTAAGCACATGTTAATTGTGTTGGCATGGATGTTGATGATGTGTGTTTGCATGTGTGTACATGTAAGCGTCCATGACTGAGAGTGTGTGTGCATGTGTGCGTGGTGAGTGTATGTGGTGAGTTGGTATTTCTATGAAATCATTCATTGTAGATCGTTAACCTTAAATATTTAAATAAACATTTTACAAGGTCGTTTCTTCAGTTACCACGGCAATGCAGAGTCAAGTTCAGTTTTATTCAGCATGTCGGCTTTGCATGTCGGAGAAGGCTGATGGAGGCCAATTGTATCCGATGAAAACCTACGAAATGTTATTGAGGCCGATTGAATCTGATGAGGATTGAGGTCCAATGGAATCCACTGGAAGTCGACTAAGTCTGGTAAAAAATTCAATGGAATCACTGGAAGGCGTGAGAACTTAATGGAATTTGATGTATTTGACGTATTAATTGAGTGCACAACTGAGTTTGATTGATTTACTACTTAACCCTTTGCACTCTGTGAACTCGAGCCACGATTCGAGCTTGATGCTTGTACTCTGCGCGCTAATCAGAGACCAGGGCTGATTATTAGAGCAGTCAGGTACCTGAAGTAGCGCGCGAAGTGCCAGACATGTGTCATCAATCATTCATTTACACGTCATCAGCACCGTATCACCACCACCAACATGTCAGATTGTCATCACCATCATAGTCATTATTATCGTCGTATCACCTCCATTTGGGGAAATGTTAAACAAAGTAAATAATTAAGACCAATAACGGTTTGTCCCATGTCTATTGTACTTCATCAGGTGCTCTGGTGTAGAAAAACCCGGCACATGTTGAAGTACATTCAATATGAGGATCACAATCTAACTAACGCTAAAAGATCCTAAAAATATTAATAGCAATTTAATTAGTATTAACATTATTGCTACGAATTTAAAACCGTTCTGCAGCCGTCGATTTATTTCATCATCGATCTTGAAAAATTGATAACATTTATTGAAATAAGTATTAAAATTCGGGTAAATTATTTCGAGTAATAAAAGCATAGGAAAAGTCATTTCGAATCGCTTAAAGTAAATATAAATAAGTAGATAAAATAAGTAGATAGATAAATGAATGAATAAATAAATAAATAAATAAATAAATAAATAAATAAATAAATAAATAAATAAATAAATAAATAAATAAATAAATAAATGAATAAATGAATAAATGAATAAATAAATAAATATATATATATATATATATATATATATATATATATATATATATATATATATATATATATATATATATATATATATATATATATATATATATATATATATATATATATATATATATATATATATATATATATATATATATATATATATATATATATATATATATATATATATATATATATATATATATATATATATATATATATATATATATATATATATATATATATATATATATATATATATATATATATATATATATATATATATATATATATATATATATATATATATATATATATATATATATATATATATATATATATATATATATATATATATATATATATATATATATATATATATATATATATATATATATATATATATATATATATATATATATATATATATATATATATATATATATATATATATATATATATATATATATATATATATATTTCTTGAATAGAAAAATAAAGATATTGATGACATATAAAACAGTTTTAATCATTAGACGGATTTAGATCTCATAGATTTTCTTTTATCTTCTTGAATAAATCCTAACATTTGTGTCTTTGATATTCTTTGATTCTCTTTGATTTCTCTTCCGCTTGAATTATATTTGAATATAGAAGTAAAATTTTGAATGAAGTTTTAAATAAAAAATGTTTTATTTATATCATTTTTTTTTTGTTTGAATTTTCTGCTAATGTTGCTCAAATTTTTAATTTTCATTTTTACAATTACGAGATATTCTCTAGGTTTCTATTTTTAGCAAACAATTACAAATTATTTTTATATCCCCCGATAAGCACTTTGTGTTTCCATTCGCAAAATTAAAAAAAGGCCTGAAATGTAGAAAGTCATATACAGTATATTTTCAATTGGGATAATCCCTGAAATGATTTAGCTCCATTACGTTGAGCCTATATATCTCCGGAGTTGCAGTGGAGCGAGTAAAGATTATGGTCAATTTAATTAAATTGAAATTAAAATGTTATTATCTTACATAATCTTAAAAATTGGCCGTGGTTAGTCTAACGGTAATAATAATCAGTGGTGAATGAATTGGTGGAAAATTCTGCTGGCACGCTTAGTCGCCTATGTCATCGACAGAAACGAGTTAAACTAATCGTTTGAACGAAGATTGAAGTCGTTCGCGAGGAATCTATTCGGTCATAGCATGTTTGGAGTACATAAATTTTGAACAGGTAGAAATTGACACTCCATTATTATTCGTCCACAATTGATCAGAAATCAAACAGTTGGAATGTTATGTATTTTATATACTGTTTATGTGAAAATTAGCACATAATAAAATCAACAAAAATACCGTTAATCAAATTTTCGAATTATTTGATTACTTGAAACTTTAAATTATTTATTGCCGATAGTCGCTCTGGAAACCTTGAGGGTGAATGGACCTATTTCGACTAGCCGTTGTTATAACTTGTCATATATCTTATTATTTTAATTAATTGTAATTGTGTTATATATATTTTTTTCAGTAAGACAAAAATTAAAAAGAAAAAGTAAATAATAAAAATATTCCTAACTGTCTTTTATTTCCATTTTCGTAATACATTCTGAAATCAAAAATTTCTAAACGAGATTTCTTTCGACTGCTGGGCATTGACCGAGTAGATATCTGCTGTAACCTCCATCCAATTTATAAATACTTTCATTATGAAACTTAAAAATTATTTCAATTTCCTAAATAAAAATACCCAACCAACTTTGAAAACATTTATATAGCACTAATCCAATTACAGTCAATTGTCAGACTGCCGATGTTTAGGAAATCCTATTTTAACGTTCACACGAATTCTGAAATTCTAACCACTAAGCGAACAATTAATTTTCTTGAAAATGCAGTGGCAATATCGCAATTTTATGTCCTGTATTCCCGCTTTCTACAGGCAGGCCACAACAGGAGATGTCTAAACATGGAAGACTTTCACGAGTTACCTCACTAACCTCGCTCGATTTAGCTTGGTTATCCATTCCACATTTAACCTTTTAACGTTCTGTGTTAAAAACTAACAGAAAAATCTATCTGTTTTTTGTACAATCCTGAGGAGTTTGTGGAACTGTTGTCCGTAAGGTTGTCTGGTGTGCGATTTTATATTTATGTCGCAGTTGTCAAATTAATGACAGAAGCCAACTTCTAAGCCTGTCAACCTATAAACACATAGAACTCGGTTCGAATTATCAAATAACACAGTCTATAATTGCGTGAAACGACAAAAACATGAAGGGTTACAGCGCGTTGTAGAATTAGCAAATTATAAATTTTTCGTCGACGTCGTCGAAATTTTAAATAGTTGCGTGTGTGTAAACCACTCTATTGGTTTTACTGTTTTGCTCATACTCATGCTTTGAAAATCTCTTTTTGACAGATCTTTGCTTTATTTGGTTCTTATCGGTCACTTGGACGTTTTCATTAAAGGTTAGCTAAATTGAATTGAACGAATTAACAAAATCGATCGTTACGCATGAATTTGTTGTTTTACAGATAGTTACATCACCCACTTCGTCAGATATGCTTAGAACAATAGCCACTCGCAATAGTTTGATCCTACGTGGAGCAGTACCAAATCTAACCCCGCGAACACTGCGACTCCTTAGTACTCCAGTTGTACGGCAACTCCATATTTTTAGGTATGAATTAATGTTAGAGACGATTTAAGTTTGATTTAACGCAAACTTTATGGCGCGGTAATGAGGTTATGAACGTGTGTTGTGTAATCATAGAATCAAAATTTTCGTGTTCATTATCATAAAAACAGATTTCCTTCTACAGATATGTCTCCCATTTAAATTTTTGTTTATACACACGCACACACAACCGTGTATTAACTTCGGTGATAACATAAATCGTTTCATTAGAATCTAATTAGAAACTAATTCGTAGTGATCCAATCTTCACCTAGGAAATTACAGTTATGAAAAATTTATCTCTATTATGCTTTAAAAACAAAGTATTCAAAATATTTCCTTTTTAGAAATGCTAAACAAAGAATCTTTAATAAAAGAGAACTTCTCGTTTCAATGGAAACAAATTTTGTGCGTGCCTACAGTGATTATCCGAGTCATATAAAAGTAGCATTACCAGCACTATCTCCCACGATGGAGCAAGGTACCATCGTCAGTTGGGAGAAGAAAGAAGGCGATAAACTTAACGAGGGTATGAGTTCCATTGAATTGTTTATGTCTCTTTTGCTTAAACAACTTAAACACACACTCACATACACATACACATATGCATATGCTCCCTGTACTCATTCTAGGTGACCTACTGGCAGAAATTGAAACCGACAAAGCCACAATGGGGTTCGAGACTCCCGAAGAAGGTTATTTAGCAAAGATTGTTATACCTGCCGGTACCAAGGATGTATCAATTGGAAAATTAGTTTGTATTATTGTTGAAAATGAAGCCGACGTGGCGGCTTTTAAAGATTTCAAAGACGATTCTCCGGCGGTCTCGAAAGCGTCTTCTAAACCGGCAGCCGATGCTCCTGTTCCTCCACCACCCTCTGCACCATCACCACCATCGTCGTCACCACCGCCGCCAATATCAGTTGATGCTTCAAGGCCACTGACCGCTGTTGAACAGCGGGGTAGTCGTGTTTACGCAAGCCCTATGGCGAAAAAACTTGCCGAAGCCCAACAGTTGCGACTGGAAGGTGAGTATTAATACATGAAGCACAAAGCTTCAAAATGCAGTACGGAAGTAATATAAAGATAGTGAGAAAACAGTAGTAAAACTAACAGTATTAGTAATGAAATAAAAATTAGTCTAAAATATATTTCATGTTATCCCTCTTCTCATTTGTTATAACAGTTCTATTGCTCAACATCTGGCATTTGCTTACCTGCCTGTATAGTTTAACCCTTTCTCGATTAAACATTTAATCCTCATCTAACGATTCACGTAACATTTTCTATGTTGTTAGGACGAGGTAGTGGTGTATACGGCTCGATAAAATCAGCGGATCTTGCAGGTATGTCTGCAGCTGGTTCTGCAGCAGTTGCAGGAACATCAGCAGGAGGACCACAAATGACAACTATTCCTCAGGGAGGCTATATTGATATACCGGTATCAAATATACGCGCTGTTATTGCGAAACGTCTTAAAGAATCTAAACAGCAAATTCCCCACTACTACGTTAGCGTTGAATGTCAAGTGGACAAGGTATGATCCTGAAGCATTTGTACCATAAAAAATGTTTTCCATTCCCTTTTTTTATTTTATTTTTATAAATTAAAGCTTTTGCAAATGCGTGAGGAAGTCAATAAGAAATATGAGAAAAAAGGTGTTAAAGTATCTGTTAATGACTTTATAATAAAAGCAACAGCTGCCGCCTGCCGTAAAGTACCAGAATCAAATTCATATTGGATGGAAACCGTTATCAGACAGTTCGTATTGTTGCTAGAGAGAAAATACTAATGAACTTTTTAAAACTTTAATATTCTGTTTACTTTAATTCTGCCTTAGATTCGATAATGTCGATGTGTCTGTTGCCGTCTCAACCGATCGCGGTCTAATTACGCCTATAGTTTTTAGTGCGGATCGAAAGGGTGTTGTTGAGATTTCTAACGATATTAAAGCCCTAGCGGCCAAAGCTCGCGATAATAAACTAAAACCACATGAATTCCAAGGCGGAACTATTAGTGTGTCCAATTTAGGAATGTTTGGTAAATGAAGTTCTTTATAAATTAATGTTTCAAATTATCAAATTGTCCTGTTTTATTAATTGTGTTACTTCTCAAAGGTGTCACCAATTTTGCTGCCGTTATTAATCCTCCACAATCTTGCATTCTGGCAATTGGAACAACTTCGAAGAAATTAGTATTGGATTGCGATAATATTAAAGGGTAAATTTTTGTTACGAAAAGACAATATTAGAATTCTCTTCAATTCTCAATATTTTACCTCTATTTCACTTTACAGATTTAGAGAAGTAAATGTTATGAATGTGACCCTAAGTGCCGATCATCGGACTGTTGATGGTGCCGTTGCTGCGAAATGGCTACAATATTTCCGTGATTATATCGAAGATCCCCAAACGATGATTCTATAAATATGAGAGGAAGTAACGGAATTTGTAATACTGTAAGAGTTATCATTTGATGTAGAAAGACTTCCCACCCTTGATCAAAAAAAGAAACGAACTTTTGAAAAGATAACCAGTGGCCATTGGACTTTAAATATTGCAATAGTGAAAATGATAATTATATTGGAAGAATTCTTAGTTTGAATAAGACATAGATTGTTGTAAAGTGTATGTGAAAATACAATTTTTATAGATGATTTAACAAACTACTTTAGACGCCAACATGAACGTATCCGTATGCGGTATATATATTTATATGTATATATATATATGGTATTAGAACACACGCACCTGTACGAGCAAAATTAGACCAATAAAACCCAAAAACATTCGTCTCACTTGTGTATTTACTTCGTTGGACAATTTTATTGAAATGACATGAATTGGTTGCATGTGGCGAAGAATTGTGGTTTTTTCTTTTTTAAAAAAATTATCCTACAAACTTTATTCGCAGTATCAATATCGCAAAGCCCAGTAAGAATTTCATCGTACTACCAACTGGCAGGACCCATTTCAGACCATTCCTTAACAAAATCTGTATGCTTATCTACGGCAGGTAACCATTCAGCACCACCGTAATCAATTTTTGGTTTTAGACCATTATAATTCTCTGGTAATATTTCGGGTGATAGAAATTTATGTAGAGATTTCATATCACCGCCATGGAAATGCATCTGAAAAGAAAATCAAACAAAAAATAATTAATATTGAATTTATGATTTAATTACAATTTATAATAATTCCATACCCTTTTATTCAGTTTCTCACGAACGAACGGTTTAAATAGCGACCAAACCAATTTGAAAATGAATGGCTGTTTTACAAAATGAACTTCTTTCATACGCAGTGGCATAGCGTCTTGTATGAATGTGAGTAAACGTTTTGAGAAACTCGGTGATAGAGCCTTAACTTGCTTCATTGATAGCCCATCAAAATCCATTATACAAACACAACCGCGTACTTGGGTTTCCGGCTCCAATTGTGCAACAATATGAACCATGTAGAGCATACGAAAAACATCATCGGAAGGTACGGCGACAGGATCCCAAATATCACCACAATTAACAATCAAAACACGTCGTCCCAATTGATCACAATTCTTAAGAACATTAATTACACCACCCTGTACGAATTTTTCTTTGACTGTTTCAATTGAAAGGCCATGAAGGAGATTGGAGTGTTCTTTGCGAAAGGTGGCGGTTGATTTCATCTGTAGAGGAGTAGGAGGGAATAAAATAAATGCAAAATTAAACGCAGATTTAGATTTAATTAAAAGTTAAAGTAAATGGAATTAGGATAGATGGAAATCAACCAATCTTAAGCAGTTTAATTGACCCGAAGAAGATTAATAACCATTGATAAAAATTTCATTGAGTTTCTTACCTTTTCTAAAGCACTTTCCGGATAAAAATGACATGCTCTCAAAAATATAATTAGAAATTCATCATCGTCTTTATAATTAATTTCAGGACATTCGTGCATTAGTCGTCGTAGTTCTAGAATAGCTTCATCCCTGACCTCAGGAGTCTCACGTAATTCATTCTTAGCGATTTCAAGCGTTTCTGGCTTCAAGTATCCGACACGTATATTAAAAGCTTCATTCGAATTTTCAGCCATTGCAACTACTAGTAAAACTTATATAGCATCTATATAAATATAAAGAAAGTAAAAATTATTTCAATAATTTTCTCGAAATATCAATCCAAGTAACATTTCAATAAATTCAAATGTAATTGGCTTTATTTAAAAAAAATTGAAACTTTATAATTTAATTAGTAAATAAATGGCATATCGTGATCGTAGTAAATTTGAAATTTAAGTAAAAAAATATATCTTACGAGCTCGTCTTGTTTTAAATTGAATTTATTTTGTAAGTTATTTTAGGCCAAACGAACGTTTTCCCAAATTGATACGGATGAATTTTTACTTAATCAATAAATGATTTGCTGTCACGCCAACGATTATTCTAACAAAGCCAACTCACCCAAACCCGCCACGCCTTTTCCAAATGCGATTCGCAACCCAACTGAAAATATATTTCTGAATTTCAGTCTCTAATGGTAGAACAATCAAAACATAATCAACGCACCAGCCCAACAACCAACCAACTGATCACTGATTGACTCCATATCACTAAATTCACCAATACATTCAAGAGAATTTTCAATGAATACTCATGACAGCTTCGAATATAATAAATCCTTATCAGAATATTTTATATATATATTAAAAATAAATGCATTACAGAAACATTTCGTACTTAATTTCTAAAGCAAATCCAAACAAAACATAATGATGATATTAATAAAATTATCAGAGAATTAACTCAATATGAATGCATTTATTTCAGAGCTGGATTTTAGAACGATTGAAATATTTAATTTCGTTTCAGATTATTTGCATTTTACAAATCTTCTATTTTCATATTTTATAAGTAAAATAAAATTTTACAATAATTGCAGATTAATTTGTTTGAATTTTTTTTCATAATTAAGTATAAAATTAAATGAGTTAATTAAAATAACTTAAATAAGTTTTAATTCATTTATTTCAAAATGAAAAGTTTTCCCTTGCCGTAATTTGTAAATTTTAAGGAAATCTTAGATTTGTTTTTACTAAGCCTTCTAATTAAGCGTATAATTAAATGAGTTAAGCGAGTAATCGCGTAATTAAATTAATGATGAAAATTTATAAAATTAATAAATAAATGAATAATAAAAGTCTAAGAAAAATCTCAGAAAAAATTTTATGGATCTCTTTTTTAAAATTGAGCATGTGTTCAAATTAATTAATTAATAGTTAGCTAATTTAAAACTTTTTAATTAGCAAAAGGATCTTTCATTATCATGCCTTGAAAATAAATGAATATTTTAGAAAAGTATTAGACATTTTTTACAACTTTTGTCATATTTAAATATATAAAATTTTTAATAAAATACATTAAATTTGTTTAACTAGTAATTAAGTTATATCAATTTTTTAGTTTAATTAATAAATGTTAATGTAATATAAATTGGATTATCCCGACCAATTTCAGTATCTTTTTAACAATAATTCGTAATTAAGTAGAGTTTTTAAAATAGTTGGATATATAATTAAGTATATTAGGATAATTACTAAAACTCAACCTTATTTTTAATATTTTTAAATTATTGAAAGAACTTTTTCTAAAATTCCTATACAATCTCTGCTAATTCTCCTCATTCATCACTTTAAATTCATAAAAACTAAATAAGTAAATAAGTCGAATTCAAAATTTATTTATAGTTAAGTACATTTAATTTATATTATTAATTCCTAAAAAAATTTAACAAAGTAAAAGAAACTTCTTTAAAATGAGATCTATCAACTTCATGAAAGTTTTTTTTTGTAAATGTTGACAATTTTTCATAATTTTAACAGTTTTTCATTTTTATATGCTTTTGTATTTTTTGTGTATCAATTGTATGTTTTGTAACTAAGCTGAAGGTTTAAAAATAATTTCATTATTTATCATATTGGGCTCATAAAAGTTTTTCTGTAATTCTTTGGTAATTTTTTAGTAATTATGTAAAAACAATTTCATACTAATTATGTAATTAAGCAATTTACTTTCATAATTAATTATATTAATTTCATAAATAACTACATTAATATAATAATTAAGTATATTGAGATCATAATTAAGTACATTAACTTCATAGTAAATTATATTACACATTTTCTTTCTCATACTTCGCTAATCGGTTTTTTAGTCCTAACTGATTTCACGAAAAATATCAAATCCATTTTTATAATTTAAATTTAATTTTTTTTTTAATTTTTTACATTTTGAAATAAAATAATAATTTTTAAGATTTTTACAAATTTTTAAAAAATTCAACGAAATTTTAAACTTTCGAAAGGCAAAAATAATATACAAAGTGAATTTTTATCTTTTATAATTTCGTTGAAAACATCACTTAATGATCAAGATTGTGTGAAATACGTTTCTTCAATTATAATAACTTTATAAATTCCCTTGATAATCGATTAAACGATCAATCGTTTTCGACTTTTGCTTTGGGGAGTAAAGATCGAAAGCGAAATCTAAACAAACTGTACAAACGCACACATCATGCATACACACATACACGCGAATGCACACACACATACACGAGGACGCACACACATCCACGCGAATGCGCATACACACGCACACGCAACACACACACTCACGCTACATACACACATACATATATACACACACACAAAGCTACGCACGCCATTGCCAGTTATAAGCGAGTCAAGTCTCTTATCCTTATCATCTACGGAAACAACGAGTCACAACAAAAAAAAAAACGATTAACACAAATCGTGGACTTTCAATTGATTTCCTTTGCCAACCTCTAGACTTTTTATGAGTTACTTTTTTGTATATAATTTCCTTATCATTGATGATTTAAAATTGTCAAAAATTAATCAACAATTATTCTTGTATTCTATTTTAGCTTTATAATAAAAAATAAAATTGAAAAAAAAATTAAAAAAGATGGAGATGAATGAATCATTTGCACCCGGCGTTTAATCATGGATTAATTTTTGTGGTCAAATGAGTTAAATTTGAAAATAAATTCATGGAAAAGAAGGAGGAAGTAAATGGCGGTGAGATCGTAGGAGGGAGAAGCAGATTGTGTAGGCTATTCATTATCTTTTCCCCTCTTCTTCTTCTTCTTCTTATTCGAATTATACGTCATCGTATCGCTCGTGATCAAAAGCTCATTAACCTCAATTAAATAATTTGTTAACGATAACGATTTATGTAATCCCGAATACACGAAGAGTGCACGAAATGTACGGGAAAGCTGCACAATAGAAATATGTAATGAACCTTTCTTTATTTTGTTTCAAAAACTGAGACATGACAAAAGGATATTATAAACCCGTTTCTAAGGAGCAGACAAGGTATAAAGAGTGAAATAATTAAAGATTTATCATCTAAAATGGCTTTAAAGAAAATCTTCTAAGCCTACCGGAGTTAAGTTAGGCCCTAAAGGGGTTAAGATTTTCAAGAGAATTGAATAGACCAAAACTAACACATTTGTATATATTTAAAAAATCACTTTTTCGCGCTGACGTCATTGGGACATCATGAGTCTTTATTAAAGAGTTTTTGAATTGGAGCGAGTCGATATTTGTAACCTGTAGAGATCATGTTGTTCCGGTGGTGTGTGTCTAAGCTTTTGTTTAATATTCAGTTAATGATGCTACATCACCGTGTCAAGTTACAGCAGATCATCACTGAGCTTTAGAGCATTTGGAAAAGGAACCAAAGTTTCGCCGAAACATCATCTTTAGCGACGAGCCGTCAAACGATTGTCGTATATGACGCAACTCCAAAGCCACTAAAGCCCTAAAGAGGTTTAGGAGATGGCAATGCATTCACCAAAGGTTCGTTGCGGATTTCGGACAGACGGCGTCATTGGCCCGTATTTTTTTGAAAACAGCGAGAAAGCCATTACCACGCTACACAATTATTTCGTTATCGATTGCTGCCTGTGAACACATTGAAATGCACTATATTTTTGTACATGCAAATAAATGTGACATAATATAGAACAATAATGTCGATAAAATTATAAAGTTTTAGAAATATTCGTAAAAATTATGATCAGGCGTTTGTGTGGCAAACACCAATTAGTTAGAAATGCAAATAAAACTGTTGATTATTTTAAATTTTCTTAATGTTTCTCTTAATATTCTTATATAAATATAATTGTATGTATTTTTTTACTATATTTTATATAGAAATCAATTAAAATTTAAACGATGGTGCTTTCCATGAAAACAAGAGCTCTTATTGTTTGTTGTTAAAAACTCCGTACTTATATAAAAGACTAAAGAAATCTTCCCAAATGCTTTAAGTACGCGGTGTGAATCGGCCCGACAAAGAGAATACATGGAACGATCCTCGTACATTTGAATATTTTACTTTATGATTCAATAATTGATTTTTACAATGAATTAAATTTGTTATAAGTTTTTGTTGTAAAACTTGCAATGCTCTTTCTGCAATATTCTCATCTTCTTCTTGACTTCTTCATATCACACACTCTTCCTATTCTCCATAAATTTACGACTACTTATCGTCTCGCGTATCTTTATTTCAAGCTCTTTTCGTCAATCGAGCTGGGTTTTATCTTTTCTTTGCACTCTCTCGCTCTCTCTCGCTCTCTCTCGCTCTCTCTCATAAGCTGTTTTGTAAGGCGAGTTTGATCCGTACTCTCTTTATCGATATTTGTTCATATCGAAGTTTGTGCATATCTTTAGTTTAGTTTAGTTTAGTTTATTATCCGACTGTTAGTTGAAGTAACGTTAATTGAACGGCGTACGAAACGACTGGATTAATTTTTTTATTTATTTACCAAATTTATTGGAAATTCTTCAAGTGGCGCAATCGCAATAGTTTTTTTTATTATATCGAAGCGAAGCCAAGCCAAGCATAAGAAAAAAAAAACACTAACAGCAGTAGTAAAAAAGCAACGATATCATTTTTTTAGTTTTCAAGTATTTATAATAAAACGCTTATCATATTCTTTATAAAACCGCTGATTTAACAAAATCAAAATATTTTGTAGTTAAACCATTGCAAAGGTAAGAAACAACGATTGGTTAAGCGGGTAAGCTCGTTAAATTGAATTGTTTTTTAATTTTGTTTTACTGAAAAAAAAGTTAATGAAAAATGAATCAAAAAAGAATCAATTAGTTGTGAAGATAAAAGCGTATTAAAAGTATTTTTAGGAAAAAATTAATGCACAAATTTGAGTCAATTTCTTTAATTCCTTCAAGAATATGAATAACTGTTATATAATTTCCACGTTGATTTTTAAGAAAATCCGAAATTCTTAAAAAAAAGATTTAATTGAAATACTTAAGCTTTTACAAAATATTATATACTCTTAAGAACAAGTTAAAAATATGTTTACTCTTGTAAACACTTCGTGAAGAATGTGTGTAATTTTTATTTAAATCTTAAAATTCTCAAATTCTTAACGTTATGATCGTATAATGTCATTCGTAAAGCGATCTTGCTTAAAATTACTAATATCAAAATAAACCCTACAATTCTGAAAGTCTCCTAAATCAAATTGTATTGAAATCGATTTATTTATAAAATAATTATTATTAAGATTTTCCCCACAAATCGATAGAAGATAGACATGGTTTCGAAATTATTTTAAAATATATTCAAAATTAAATCAAAATTTCAAAAAGAAATAAATCAAATCAAATCGGCATAATTTCGAATTGGTTTCCAATATCCAATGGTCTTTCCAATATTAGTAGATTTGGTTCACTTCCAACTGAAAGGGCTAGCATACGAAGGTTTGTTTAAAATGGTTATACAAAGACGAGATTTAAAAAAAACACAAGGTCATTCGAAATTACCAAAAATCTCAATGAAGCTGAAAACTAAAAGATGAACGCTCTAAACAAGTGTTGTTTTCTCTCAAACAAGTGTTGTTTTATTTGTGGTGAATAAATATTTTGTATGGTTTTTTTAATTTTACTCCTTATGAATCACTCGGTAGTTAGTGTAATTGCCAAATAATTGCCAATTCTACGAGGACATTCAGAAAAAACTTTTTTTTAATTGCAACACTTTTTTTAACTCTCGTTACAGCGCCGCGTTTTTAACTCTTCTATATGTACATGCATATACGTGGACGTGTGTGTGTGCGATTGAGTACGCACATATAAGTATGTGTGCATTGTACACTCATACATATTTACATATGAGACAAAGTACGAGTTCATCAACTTTTTAAAAGTCTCGATCTCTTTATTTTTCCTACATTATTGGCTCTTGCTTTATTGTTTTTGTTGATGGCTAGTGTTGTTGAACATTGTTATTGTTGTTATATTTTGTAAATTGTTGTCGTTATTGTTTCACGTTAAGTACTGTTGTTCTTGTTGTTGTTTTGAGTGCTATTGACGTTGAATGTTTGAACACTTTGAACAGAAATTAATTGATGCTTTCAGTCATGGCACCCTACCCTCTAAACGACCCCATGCATTAATTGATCTTCTATTGCTTTTTTATTATCCATAATCCGCGAGTTTCAATTACATATCCTTTCCAATCATTTCAACTAATTTTCCCTGAAATTGCATTTAAAAATTCCGTTCATTTCGATAAAATTTCCGTGACTTCTACGACTTCGGGATTGTTTGTATTGTTTGTATTGTCTGAATGACGCACTAAGGAATTACCTGCGTTACATTGTTCAACCTGTTCACCAAGTTGCTGTTGTTGTTTTTGTTGCTCCTTATGAATAATATGATCGTTATTGTTTTTATGTCTGGTAACGACCTTAAATAAAAATAATCGTTATTTATGTGCATAAAATTATCATTTTCATCTTAATGTTATAGAAGAAAAAATCTAATTTATATCTATAAATATATTTATATAAACGGATTCAATAAATTTATATATAACTTTATAACTAATTTATATCTAACAAAGTACACACAAACTATAGTTCCCGCTAATGACTTTTAATTTAATTTAATTCAAGTCTTAAATTGCGTTTTATTGCTCAGCCATAAAAATTGGTATTTTTTCGAAACTGAAAAGTAAAATTCGACCCTTCGGTCGTTTTAAAAACATCCGACGATAATGACAAAATATTTGGTATAAATTAAACGTGTCTACTAAAAATAACTATAAAACAATTTTCAAATAAATTTACGTTAATTACATAAAAGTTTTGAAGTTTCGAAATATACTAAGCTTGAATTATAGGATGGATCTTTTCCGCTTAAAACTTTAGTGTGCTATCATTAAAAATCGTCATGCATCATCATATCATCATATACAACCCTATTGGAAGCCTTAACGATCATTAATAAGTTTCCATTGTGTTTAACGTCAATCGATTTTAAGTTTATAAAAAAAAACTTATAATAGACTTAAAAATTATTCAAAGAAACAAAAAACAAATCTTCGAAAGTGGAAATTGCTTACCCAGAGTGCTTTTATTGCAACGCTGCGACACAGCTGATCGAAGAAGAGAGCGATACTTTACCGAGCTTCTGATTTCGTGCAGAACTCATATGACACAACTTACGTAACAAGCTTAAAAATTCCGAAAGTTGGTAACATTTCATTGCGTGTGTCATACATTGTGTCATGATTATTGTAACTATTAAAAAGTAATAGCAGGAATGATTTCACCAAAGAACATACATAAAATATAATTATAATACGTCAAAAAACGAACGTGACGAAATCAAATATCTCACAATATTTCTATTAAAAACTACATACAATAAACAACAATTTTTTTCAATGACTTGCTCGCACCGGATTTTATTTTTAACTCTGTTTAGAGATCAATTTCTTTAAAGTCTACAAGAGCTCTAACAAAATACTAATTTATGATAATTTGTTTAATAATTGATTATTTATAATGAATTGTTTATAAAAAATTTAGAAGAAATCTTTTCATGTTTGCATAAATTAACTTAAAACATTCTTAAAATAAGCGACACCATATATGGCTTAATGAATATCTAAACATATTTTTCAGTGCCGGTAATATGAAACCTTTATTCAGCTTAAACACTGTTTATCAGTTTTATTAGAAATAATTTACGAACAATAAAACTTGAGAATATTTGCAAAAAAATTATTTTCATAAAATACATTTTCATATCGAATTATTTTATTATCCAAACTATATTTTATTAAAACCAAATCAATTGGAATGAAAGTGTGTAGAGTGTTTCTTAGTGTCGACCTAGACGAATTCGTCGTTTGCCTTGCCTTTGTTTTTTTTTTCTTTTATATAGAAAATTGACCTTGACTCTTGCCTTCAATTTGAAATTGAAAGCATATTGATGTTAACGGTTATGATCATGAACGAGAATTTAATTAAAATTGGAGACACTAAAGGTGAACCAGTTTTATAATTAGAATAAAATTAATCGATTAATCTTCGTGGAGTATAAATTTGATAAAATTGTATCACCACTCTTTAAGATCTTATGGCGCCCCTCTTTTGCTATTTCTGTTTTTTTTTTGTCATCTGTTTTTTATCTGTCCGTTCGATGAGTAAGGTTTATTTTAAATTAAACGTAATTATTAAATTATTGTTTAATGTATTTATTTGAGTAAAGGACACTATATGGACCAACCAGCTATGGATTTGTTAAAATATGATGATCAAGGGTTACCATTTATCGATCTGGGAACGGCTATAATACGCATGGAAAAAGAAGAACCGCCCAAATGGGCTTTAGAGAAAGCACAAAAGGAATTACGTGAGCTACCGGAAATCACTGAAAATGCTATCAAAGAATTAAGACGTCTTATAGAAGGTAAGAACAAAATAAAAATATTGTTAATTATGGTGCGATATTTTATGTAAAGAACAAAAATTTTAATACTCCTCTAGATACTAAATATCTTCATCTACCTCTTGATGATGAATATATGAAAATGTTTTTAAGACCCTGTAAATATTATCCGGAAAGTGCTTTGAAGCGGGTAAGTAATCGATGAATTCATGGCAATCATCATTCATAGTAATCGATTGATGACGATATTGAATTTTACGTTATGTCTTTAGCTTACAAGCTTCTATCACATGAAACTAAGATATGGACCACCCTGTGAAAATATAATACCGCATAAATTAAGTAACGTTTTCGACGCAGATATTTTATCGTTACTGCCGAATAGGGATCAACACGGGCGTCGTATTTTGGTGCTGGAAGCAGGCAGTAAGTCTATATTCTTCCTTTCTACTCCTTCTCTCTCTATTTCTCTCTTTCCTTATCTCCCTCTCTCTTCCACTGAATGCTAATTCCTTATATTTTACATTCTCAGAAAAATGGAAACCTTCTAAAGCACCGGTTAATGATTTATTTCGTGGCATACAGCTGACAGTGTTGGGTGCAATGGCCGAACCGCTATCACAGATTTGTGGTGCCGTTGTCATAATAGATATGGAAGATTTACCCATGGGTCATGTCATGCAATTCACACCTTCATTTGCCGCTATGATTCTGGATTATGTGCAAGATTGTATTTGCCTGCGTTTGAAAGGAGTTCACATCGTGAATAATTCATATATATTCAATATGCTTTTCGCCATTTTCAAACCTTTCATACGTGAAAAATTGAGAAAAAGGGTAATAATTACGTTTCACAATTTTCGAAAATCAAGAAACGAGTGGACGTAATTGCAAAATTCACTGAAATCGTTTCAACGGAAAAATTTTATGAACATATTCCGAGCGTTCGATTTCGTTTTGTAAACGCATTTTTAAATGAATTTACGTTAAAGCGAATTCTCTTTGAAACGAATTTTCGTTCTTAGGGAATAAGAACGAAAAAACGTAGTTATGTACTCGTTGATGTTTGATCAGTTTAAAACCACTCTTTTAAATGAATTCGAATATCGTATAACGCATAAGATTATTAGTATTTTGTTTCGCCAAACGAATCGACAAACTGAAGTCATATGAAAATTACAAAAACAAAGAGACAGTTTGTAAAATGGCAAACAGTTGATTATAAAATACAACTGTTTAAAGTTTACCAAGTGAGGTGGATTTACTTAATTCGAGCCTTGTAAAATATTAACAAAGCAACAACAACAAATCGAATTTTTATAATGTAAACGAATATAATCGAAAACAAATTTGGAATTCTTGTAGATTTTCTTTCATGGCAAGGATTGGAAATCATTAACGTCGCACATCGATAGCAGTGCTCTACCGGCAAAATATGGCGGTACAGCGTCATGGAATCTACCTCCCGGTCCTGTTCTAGGGAAATTTTTCGATCATTATTCGTCTGATTATGAAAGTAAGTAAATGTTTGTGAAAAGCAAATTTGTTTTAATCGATCGATACATTTTTCTCTCTCTGCTTTTTCTGATTAGAGGCTGATACTTACGGATTTACGGAAGGTTACAAATATAAAAAATGATATTACTCAAAAATGTCATTGCAAGATCTAATTAGTGTTTCTTATTTGACCGTTCGAGACTACTATATAGCTTTATATATAGTTCCTCGACCTTTCTTAAGCAATAAAAATGCTCTCTATCTACACGTGGTGATAAAGTACATTAAGATTACCTTGATTATATATCCATGTAGGTCTTGAAATTGTATTATTTACAGGTTTTTGTTTTTGTTATTTCAATAAAATACTTTTAAGTCGGTAGATTGGTTAATTTTGTGATTAAGAAAGATTTAACAGAGAGTAAGAGTTGAAAACAATTAATTTCTTTTCGATTTACAAAATAATGTATACGGTACAATTTTTATTACACGCTTAACTACATTTTATAGTGTATAATAAACATACTTACATGTGTGTACGTATGTAGATGGTTAGTACTTACACGACGCAAGAAATGTATTAATAAATTTCTTACTTTGACTCAACTCACTTTGTATAATTAGCAACAATTTCAACAGAAGGAGCAACAACAGGCAGCAAAAAAAAATAAAAATTTAAAAGTTGGAGGGTTAAAAACTGTGATGAAATTACTTATTTTATGATTACACTTTATTCATATGAGTTTGGTCTTACTAAAATTAATGCTTTGTTTTTCTTCTAATAAAATTGCAAAATAAAAATGCAATAAATAAATATTTGTCGACATAATAAATAACATTTAAATATTCTGTGTAATATTTTATTCTTATTATGAATTCTACAAAAGACTTAGGAAACGAACTAGGCGACAAAAAATTCTTACAATCAATTCTTATCCGTTTTCGTAATTTTTGAAAAATTTAAAAAACCTTATGAAAAATGCATGTCTTTTATTAGAAAATATTAAAAAATACACACTACATGATGAAAATCTTAAATAATTATCCGCCAACTTCTTCAAATCTCCTAGACAATTTCAGTGCATTATTTGTAATCAGTGTTCGTAAAGACTCAATCCTCTAACGCTTCTTTCGACCTGTTAAATCTTCCTCTCTCTTGCTACGAAGCACAGATCTTCTCTCTCCCGTAAGCAGAGAGTGCTTTGTTCATATCTTACAATGGGCCTAAACCTTTTTTGTCAATGCTCTTACTAAAAGCCAGGAGCGAGAATTTACAAACCATACTAGTAATGCGCATTATTGCCCGAAAGTTGAAGGACAACTGGGAAAGCTTATACAAAAAGTTGCCACGAAGAAAACACAAAAATGGTGTTCAGTTCTAATAGCGCTGGAACATTTACAATCCACTGGTTTTTGTATACGATGTTTTATGTATACAAAATAATACGAATTGACTGAAAACCTCATTCATAAACCGAAATTTAACGAGTAGGCAAATTAAATATTTCTGGAAATGCGCGTGTGTGTGTCGTATTTTTGTTTATACAAGTATAGATTCAGTGCCTTGTTTAAAATATCCAAATCGTTGAAAAAATCAAAATTCAAACTTTCTTTCAAAATTTCAAAATTTAAACGTTTTCTGAAAAATAAATCAGAGGATTCATTTTAGAAGCTATTGCGGCTTAATTTCTTTAAAAGCAAAGTCAAAAGCCACAAAACCAGTGGTTTTTATTTTTATTATTTAATAAATTTTATTCTATTTTAGAGGACGGAACATTACACACATGATGGCACAATGCCGAAACCGATAAAGCAACACTCATTAAATTTAAAGATTCCAAAAAATGTTATATTAGGATAAAATGGTCTAGGTCTCGGACTTTAAACTGAAAACGGATGGGAGTATAATGTGGAAAATATTTTCAGAACAAAAATATTTATCACTGAAATCAAAATAAAAGAGCGCAGGAGCCAATCTTACATCGGATAAAAAAGGCGTAATTTCGTTTTTATCTTTTCCTAAAAAAGAAACAAATTTTTGGTTATTTTTAGATTTAAACTTTTTAAAACAATTTAAAAAATTTTTTTTAATTACTATTCAATAGTTTTCTCCAAACCTCATTTTTGAAGATGAATAAGATAAATTTAGAAAAGTTTTGTTTTAACCAAATAAAGAAGGTCTAATGAAAGCGTATTCCATTTTTGAAAAAATTTTATAAACAAACTAATACCTCATATAGAATTGCTTATATATATATATATATATATATATATATATATATATATATATATATATATATATATATATATATATATATATATA
This sequence comes from Physocephala rufipes, assembly GCA_963966595.1. NCBI lineage: Eukaryota > Metazoa > Arthropoda > Insecta > Diptera > Conopidae > Physocephala > Physocephala rufipes. The sequence continues at coordinate 36,387,237 of OZ016502.1, read as the reverse complement.
TATATATATATATATATATATATATATATATATATATATATATATATATATATATATATATATATATATATATATATATATATATATATATATATATATATATATATATATATATATATATATATATATATATATATATATATATATATATATATATATATATATATATATATATATATATATATATATATATATATATATATATATATATATATATATATATATATATATATATATATATATATATATATATATATATATATATATATATATATATATATATATATATATATATATATATATATATATATATATATATATATATATATATATATATATATATATATATATATATATATATATATATATATATATATATATATATATATATATATATATATATATATATATATATATATATATATATATATATATATATATATATATATATATATATATATATATATATATATATATATATATATATATATATATATATATATATATATATATATATATATATATATATATATATATATATATATATATATATATATATATATATATATATATATATATATATATATATATATATATATATATATATATATATATATATATATCAAAGTATCAGCAGTAATAAATAATCTACAAAGACTTCTATAGATTCAAAATAATTTACCAAAATTTCTAATGTGTTTTCGAATTAATTTCTCTTGGCGTGGATTTAATTTCTTCTCTACATTAAGAGCCTATAGTTATTGACATTATAATTAAATCAATTTCCAAGCATTTTCTACGAATCGAACTGTAAAAAATTTGATAAAGCCTTTTAATTACTATGTAGTGTCCCAAAAATTCACCATTACCCGGAAAGAATAATTTACTCATAACAGTCATGGCAAAGATAATGAATCACTTCTTTACGAGTTTTTTTAAAATATAGAAATTCCTCTACGCACACTATTATTTTTTTTCGGTCGATCAATGGCTTCTTGTAATGCAGGTTGATCAAAGGGGCGTAGCGAAGACAATTCTAAAAAGAACAATCAAAAAGAAAGCGTTAAAAATTTGATGCATTTTTAAAGTAATTTTTCATTTTTTTTAAATGTCACAGAGAGAATCAAATCAAAAATCAAATCAAAGTGCAATGACACCCATCAACGCAAACGCAAACTTCTGATGACGGACGACGCATCGTTGGATCGGTTTTTTAATCGTTTTCTTTTGCTTTTTTTGTATGTTTTACATTTTGAATTTGGATAAAATGCTCAAATTTTCACGAATATATTTAACATTAAGTGCAATTGAGAGGGACAGAGAGGGTGTTGCGGGGTTCGATGTTTAGCATTTGGTTAAAGGCCGCGGCGCAAGTACTTCGCTCGACGTTCCTTCACGTTCACTAAAAACCATCCTTACGCCGTGTATTGCATAATGAAATATAAAAAACGAAGCCACGATCCGTGCTAGAGCTCTGAGAAATCCCAAGCCGAAGAAATAAAACCCCCAGAAAGAAGTACTGCGGCTCATATGATCCACAAACGAGGACGCGCGGTAATATCGCCGTTGCAGTACGCGTATTATACCGTTGAGAAACAACAACTACAACAACAACAATGACAACGACAATGACAACGACTACAATAATAATGACAGCAGCGACGTAATGCTTCGACCACGTTTACTCGTAACTATAATAGCGAGCAAACGTCACCGACTCACCAATCGACCAACCAAACCACCAACAAATCAACCAACCAACCAATTAATTACCAACAAACCAATGGATCAACCGGTCAACCAACTGATCAACCAACTACCAGACCAATCAGTCGACCGACTATCCAACGAATCAACCAACGAACCACCTGACTGAACGACCGCCTGACCGGCCAATCAACCAAGTAGCCAACCATCCGACTAACCAATCAGCCAACCAACCATCCGTATGAATTCCACGGACAAGGCAATCAACGCATGCAATAGCGTAATTCAAGTGTTCTTCTTAAAGACAATGACCAAAACAGTATCTGTTTTCAGAATCTTGACTAAGTGCCGAAGCCGGGAGTCGAAACGGAATAAGCCCGACCGGCCAGAGCACAAGAAGTTCTGTTGCATACCAAATTTAGTTATATCGTATTATGTGAAAAGAGTTCCTACGTGCAGGAACTAACAATACTCTTCTCTCTCTCATTTGAATACTAATAATCAAAACAATATGAAGTTGGGGCCAGCTAAAGAAAAGCTGAGAAACATGCTCGTAAATTCAGTTATTTAATATTGAATTATCACGGAAGTTCTGGTAAGTTCTTGTACGCGTATAAAGTATTTTTTCTGATTTATGAACAACAATCATCATCATCAAAGAGTCCACATTAATGTATGTAGGAACGTATGGGGACGTGTACGTGCGTGATTGTATGTGTTGATTGTGTGCTTATATAGATATAATTCATAACACACTTATACGCTAATGTAAATACAAAGAATTTATGAGACTCAACACAAGATCATTAAAAATTTAAAAAATTAAATATTTTTGTGCTTTTTTTTAAATCGTCTTAACAAAAAATATAGCTTAAACCATTCTAAAAATTCTTTTTTTTATATATAAAAATTTATTTTTGACATTTCAAACGTCAAATTTGAATTTCTGAAAGTTTGAACTGTCAAAATTATATAAAAGCATCTTATGATGCATGCATCAAAATTGATATCTTGTCAATTTTAAACTTGCCGTATTAGTAAAATCATTCGACAGTTTTTTCTTTTCTCTTTAATCTCACCTCCGAGTCAATTTTCTCACCTGGCGCTAAAGAAAAGCATCGATTCCTAAGCCGAAATAAGTTCGGTATTTCCTTTATATCGATTTCTATATCATCAATCTTTAGGAAGAAGAAAGGATTCTGCGTTTCTGACCTTCAATAAATATGGCCTGACAATTACTAATAAATGGTCCTAGGAGCATATAAACAAATTCTTGATTATTAAGTTTTTTAACATATGTCCCGAAATTGCAAGCAGGAAACCCTTAGCAACGTTTTATCCTCGTAACATACTATAACGTATTTCGAATATCGAAATTCGTAAATAAAGCCAATACGATTATGTGAGTGCGAGTACAAAAGGAACGAACTAACGTACTATCTACAATATTACGTGAAAGGTGAAAGTTGTATTGAGTTCGTCGAAACCGGTAAAAACATTTCAAATTGCCGGATTGATGCAATGATCAATAGAGAAGTAGTTGCAACTGGCTTGCAACAATCACGCACGCACACATGCACACTCATACATACACACACATACATACACACACCCATTGACAGATACACATGTATACAGAAATACATAATCGTACTGCTCTAATGACCATTGGCAAAATGAGTTAGCTTTAATGTCTGTCTGCATCACGTCATATGACTTGGAAGCTGCCAACACTCGATCGGCCATTGACACGGTAGCCTACTGCTCCAACTAGCGTGTTATAGATTTCAGCTTACGGCATACGGCTACGGTATGCCATTTTCCACTACGCCATGACGCGAACATATCATGCGGTCACCGCTTAGACTATTTCGACCTATGAAATAACCTTTGATGCGATCATGCAACGTACGTAAGACGCGGTTCGCAATGCGTGGTCGATGATGCGTAGTGACGCGTTGATGGCTTGTTAACGCCATGCAAACACCTAAACACCTGCTTTTTTGTCGTTCAGACTGCTTGCGATGATTTTAAATTTTTGAAAAATGAACAATTTGTAAGCAATTGATAAGATTAAAAAGAATTTTCGAAAAAATCTCATTCCCAGGATAATTTTCTGAAAAATTCTCATTCAAAAATTTGAATTTCTTGGTCAATCCTTTTCTTTTTTTTAACTGAAATTATGGCAAATTAAATTAAAAACTTTCATATTCTAAATTTAACCCCGATCGGGTTCAACATTTTTAAACAAAATCGTTGCCGAAATCTGAGCTGATCGAATATAGGGTTTATTCGATCAACGATACAACAACCAAACAATACAACAACAATATTATGAACCCTCTTGAATATGATGTGAAATACAATCGGACGAGAAGGTACCTACACTTTGCGTTACCGACAATAACGCAATCTGTGCACCCTTGAGAAGGACAATCATCCCTTTAGACAGAAGCACTAAAAATTTAAAATCACTGCCATTCAATAACTTGTAGGTACCCTACACACCAACAACAACAAACACGAATCTTGTATATGCACTGACACCGTTGCGTTCGTTCCGTTTGTTGTTTTTGTTTTCATCTGCTTACCATTTTTTCCTTTTGATATACTTACACGAGAAATTTTTGTCAAGTTCCCACGATACCATCAACGTGAAAGTGAAGTGGAAGAATGTACCGAAAGGACCAAGGACCTGCTGCTCACAGCTAACATTTGTTAGAAACACAATCCTTAGGAATTTGTAAAGAAAGCCATAGAGATAGCGCGGTCCGTTTTTAAACAAAGAAAGCAAAATGTCAAAGAAGCATAAAACAACAACAACACTCATACACACGCTCGCACACACACGCATCAACAACAAACATCGATAGCAACATTAACAGCAACAACACTACTCTTAGGATACAATCAGAACCGGATACTGAAATAGATAAATAAAGCATCCAATTGCTGTGACGCAAAAGAGAAAAAAAACTGTCGTAATAGTTTCAAAGGAAAAATTAATTATTTCAAATTTCAGCCTTTTTTTATTTTGATCTAGAAATTTTTCCTTAAGCATTTTAATTATTTTTTAATTTTTGTTAATTTATACATCTTAAAAAAACACAAAGACAAAGCACAAAAATATAGTTTTCATTCTCAAAAATCATAATGAAAAACTTTATAGTTTATCGTATTAATATTTTATTGACAATTGTTTAAAAATGGAATATCCAGAACGGCATTTCTTTGTTCGACTTTGTTTTACCTGTTTTTCAAATCTTAACATGCCGGATATCGACTTGGTTGATACGTCTTTTATGACGGATATTCGTGCAGTCGTAGGAATGTTGTTCTTGTATGAAATGCCTTTATGGATAGAGGAATAACCGGAATATAAACAATTATCGTAGATTATAACTCTATAATGATTATTTATTGCCACAATTTCTATTCTCTAAAACAATAAAGAGAATGCTTTCCATCCGTACTAAAAGAAAAATTCAAATTAAAAAAAGACGTTATTTCTTCTTCCTCAGAATTCTTTAAGACATTTGTGTTTTTTATTATTTTTTTTACACAAATATTTTATATCGTGTCTATCATAATCTATCGACGAATATTGGAAGTGATTAAATATACATTCGATTATTTAGGACTGAATATTATAATATACATAATAAAATCCGGTAGTATATAAAAGATCTATCTGACATACATTAATTTGATGCATTTATTTTATTGAATTTTTAACATATTTTTAACATTACTTAAATTATGTTTTTATAATGTATACTTTTTAATTATTGTTTAATTATTTTTATATTTTTTATACTTTTTAATTATGTTTTTATAATCTTTTATTGACTACTATCTCGATTAATTTAATAAAACACATTTTAGTGATCTTTTATTATTTTTCATTATAGTCAAACTATAGTGTGGATTTATTAGCTAATCGATGAAATTATAAAGTTACTTGAGGAATATATAAATATGTATAGATTTCTAATTTATAACCAAGCTACATATAATCGTGTGTAAACTCCCCTAAAGCGAATATAAAATTCATGCACACATCGCTTATGCGTTAAGTGTGATTTGGGATCATTTTAGGGGTTGCCGTTGCTTTGAATTTGTTAACATATGTATATACTTAACATGTACACTCACAACAATTTCAGACAGGGTTCACAAAATTCTTTGGCCAAACTAAATTTAAAAGAAAATTAAAGCGAATTGTACAATCCTTATTTGATCTTCAGAAATTTTCACATTATCTCGAAGAACTGATTTTCATTGAGAACGGATGTACAAAGATTTCGCAAGAATAAACCATAGGAAAGCAACTTTTAACTCAGTGTTTTTCATGTACGTTTTATTCATTTTCAATTTTCAATTGGCTTTGAGTTTTCAAAAATGAATGAATTATGGACCCATTTCAGTTTTGGAAATCGGAGAATACTGTTTACAAGGAAAAACATAAAATTCCAAAAATGTAAATAATCGTCACCAGCCATCACAAACACAATTTGTCGAATAAGAAAAATAGGAACGTCCTATTCTCAGCGAACACGAACAATCCAAAAACAGCAACTCTGCTCTCGTAATATTTTTTCCATCTTCTTCCGCTTGACGTTACGTTTTGTTGTGTTTTCAACTTCTCCTGACAGTCGATGGTTTGCCGTCGATGACGTTAGTACGTTTTGTGAAGTAAGCGGTCGCTCAAAGAAATTAGAAAAGGAAACAAAAAGTATAACAATTTTATAAATAAAAATTATTTATTGTTTGCGAATAACGACTGTTTGAAAACTAAATAATCGATTATTCGAGACCAATAAATTCAAGCGATTAAATATTTTGATTACAGAACACTGTGATACGCGGTCGAAATTATCATTTATTAAATAATACCATACGATAGAAATCATAAAAGTGTTAATAGTTTTGTAAAAGTGACGATTAGAAATTAGAAAGAAAAGAATAACAACATTTTATCTAGAAGATAAGTCGAATTCAAGTGATTAATCGCAATCGTATCGCAGACAACAAAACAAATACAATATACAAATATACAATACATATAAAAATTTCTAAAAGACGATACGGAACGGATTCTATGAAATAGTGCGAACAGAACAGAAACAGATAATGTCTAATAAAAAAAATACCAACGGAAGTGCCTCAGCAGTTGCGTTGTTGTTGTTGGAGTGATTTCAACTAATTCTTTCGGTGCGAGGAAGAGAATGTGAGGAGACGTCGGTCATCAGCAAATGCATAGTAGAGATTAGCTGATCGGTCGATCGGTCGGATCGGTCATAGAACGAAGACAAAACAAGAAACACAAGACAATTCATAAACGCGAGTAATACAATCTTTAAACTGTCGATTATAATAGTCGTCGCAGAACTAATGAAAATGGATTTTATTGCTGACTGGCTGACTGCTTTTAATTGAGGAAGTTTACAGATGGTGAAAGATAAAAAACAAACTGCAAATACATTTTCATCTTACAAATACACTTAGTAGTGATATTCTTCATCTAAAGAACGCATAGAGCAAGTAGAGCAATCAATCCAGAGCTGCCTAAGAGAAAAAACCAAAATACAGACGAATATAAAAAGAAGTAGAAAATACAGAAGATTAAGAAGACAAAGAAACAATTTAACCACCATTAGTTTTTCGTTCTCTACAAAATTCAACTAAATTTGTGGAACTAGAGGATTTATCAATAAAAACATCGCAAACATCGCACCAAGAACGCTCCCAGAATCGCTTCGAACATCGAGCAAACAGAAAATGTACTCGTCATATCAAAATATCCGTGTTCTGGGACTAGACACATCCGCTTCCGTGTTTCAGTGAGCTCCACATGCTCTTAGGCGACGTTTTAATTTAGACACGATCAGCCGTGGGCAGACTAACTAAAGCATATCAAGAGCGAAAGACAAAGAGAGAGAGAGAGAGACAGAGTGAGAGCGACAGAAAGGTATTTGCAAAATCACTTGTAATCTCCAGCCAGATACGGCACATGTCGAATATACACACAAACATACAAATCAAAGGCAAAACAGCAACACCCTCCTAGCGAACAGACGGGTAAGCATTATTCCCTTCCTTATTCTCTTCTTCCTTCCTCTACTTCCCTTCCGCGTTTGTATATGAAATGATCGAGCGGTTCACTTCCATTTATTTGATAAGGAAAATAGAATTTTAATGCTTGCGTTGTTGTTGTTGTTATTGTTGCTACTGTGGTTCTGTAACAACAACAAAGTACAAATTGTATAACGTTTATTATATGAATATGAAAATTTCGATTCATAACGCCAATTAACTATAGCAGTCCGCACCCAGTTATCTAGCCGTCTAATCAGATTTTGAGATATCTCTTCTTGAAATATTTTTCATTTGATTCTTATTTGCGATATTCGCTCGAAGATAGACCATCGGTTGGTTTCTTTTAACATACCCCAAAAGAAAAACAAAATTCAATATTTTTCACTTAATTTTTGTTTAATCTAGAACGAATAACTTTATTAATTCATTCATTCAAAAGGCCTTTAACGATCCTCTCAATCCAAATTTTTCACCACATTTTCGATACTCTTTAGATAAAATTCATTAGTTTAACTTCACATCGATACATAAGATTGCTATTGAATTACTGACAACAACCTATCATATCGCCTATCCTATCCAGTAACCTATAATATCGCCTATCCTATTCCTATCTCCACCAACAAATTCAATGAAGTCAAATCACGTATTGAAAATCGTTTATTTATCCCCTTCAGTGAATGATCACTCTATCGCTTTTAGAATTACTTGAAATTATAATAATCGCAATTCTCCTATATAGAAACTACATAATACAATAAGTGTTCGCTATACGATTTTCGGTAGAAAATCAAATGATAATAAAATTTTCAAAAAATTCAAACCATTTCCTATTTTTATGTCTTTGGTAAAATTGCGTGGAATCTCAATAACCAAAATTTTCTAAATTCGAAAATCAGCGGATCATTCACGGATATATACTTTCCGGCCATCTCTGCGTTTATTTTGACCAGTTTCGTCGTCCGTAATGTCCATACGAATGTATTGTATGAATGCATATGCGTATATATCTCGCGTAACTCATAAACGGCCGGCAGTATAACGTTGAAATTTAGTTTTTTTCACCTACTTTTAGCATCTGAGAATGGCTTTTCAATTTTGATCATAGTCGGTTGTGTCTGGGGTGCCAGACCCACTGTCCTTAGTCCTTGTGGAATTTTGTATAGATAACATAAAAACTGCTGTTAGTATAAAGTTGATTATTTTTACTTTGTCCTAGTACACCACCCAGACTTTGAACCTTTCACTTTAGTTCCTAATGGCTGGTCGTACAAGGAAGTCATTGTTACATGCATCACAGTTTTTGAAATAAAGTCTTAAAATAAAAACAAAAATTTTCTCCAATTTTGTTTTTTCAGTATCATATTATTGAACACTTCAGTCGATGCTTGACTTCTATCTCATCGATTCTCTTCTTAGTCTCTTAGTCTCCTTAGTCTCAATACTCTTCATAGTCATAAATAAATAATTTTCATAATTTTTTATTCTTTATTTTCAATTGGGTTTCTACCATATTTTTTCTTTTTTGCAAATATTTATAATGTATTTGAAGTAAGATTTTTTGTATTATTTAAAAGTTCATGAACTTAAGTTTTTGAAATTGTTGCGTCTCACCGAATCATTTTTATTATTAGACCATTTTTCGAACGCTAACAAATAGTGAATGTAAAATATTCACGTTTATTTTTAGATATTTTTGAAATTTATTAATTTGTAGAAGATTTGTAAAAGAAAACATTTTGTGAGTTTAAGATTTTTATGTTTGGAAATTATTGTGTGAACTTTAAAGACAGTTAGCAGTATTCAATATAATTCCAGGAAGTAACAGACTTCAATTTTGTCTTTCTATCTTTTCCCCCTCTCTAAAATTCTAATGAAAAAATTTTAATTTTAAGCTTAAGAAATGATTTTTAGGTTACGATCTCGTCAGGCTTGGCTTGATTCAATAATAATTTTGATTTGATTATATATTCGATATCATCTAGCATTAACAGAATTTCTCCTCTGCCATCTTGGCCCCTCCCCCACAATCAATCTTTACATTCCCCCTTACCTCATACTTCATAACCCTTCTTGATCATCGCATGAAAACCGGTCACCTTTAAAAAGCGGAAATGTTCTATAAACTCCACACTATCTAATTAATGCCAGACAGCCAGACAAAAATTTCCCGAAAGCAAAGTGGACGCGTTTGCGTCCAGTTTTTCAATCTTATAAAAAATCTCTGTCTGAATGTTTGTATATATTTCTATATATATATACATTTTGTATATTCTATATATTCTCTTAAAAAATATATTGAACACAAATATTCATCGCTTTGAACCGCTGCGTCCTGCACTACTTTATCCAACCAATCCAAATCCACAATTGCTGCGGGAACGCGGATCGGACCGTAAGCGGACCACCACCATCATCACCATCACCGCCATCACCTCGCCTTATTCTGGCGTCTTCTACCGCTAGTACACACGATACAAAAAAAGTAGCGAGAAAATAAATTAAATTCACTTCCGCATTGCTCCATAAACACACAAACACAACAACATCACCAACGACGACAACAACAACAACAACAGCCTGACTTCTCGATTCTCATACACGCGGCACGACGACGGTACAATCGGCAACCAACGTTGGTGAATGCGACAGGCAATAGCGGTAGTGGTGTGAGGACGATGACGACGATGGCGTCGGTGAAGGCAATTGAACAGCGCTGAGATTAATTGCGAAGACCAACTGCAGTTTTGTCGTAATGACTGACTGAGGTTTCTTCCCGCTTCTTAAAGGCTAATGTTGGGTGTGTATACACGTGTGTGAGCGTATGTGTGTGTGTGGTTACGTGTTGTGTTGAATTGTGTTGGTTGGTTTGTTCAAGTGGATTTGTTTGTTGTATGGTTGTAAATGCAAAGGGGCAAAGAGGCTAACTCCTAAAGAAGAGTAAGAAATAATGATAGATAGAAAAAAAGAAGAAAAGTAAAACGACACAACGTCGGTGGTGACGACGTCGAAAGCGGATACTCCGATGAACGCATAAAAGAAATGCTGACAATAAGACCCACAGAGAGTTGTTGATTCTTCACTTTATATAAAATATCAACAATTATATATATACTCATTTATACACACCTATATATGCACTCCTACGTACACATCTTATATGTGTGTAGAATTCTCTCTCGTATTCGTAGTATCGGCAAAATTTTCTATACATTATTTCAAGAAGTCGGGAATGAAACTCGGAACAAATCGTATGAAAACAAAAACAAAGAAAGGGACAAAATCAACAAGAATCGTAAGCCAAGCAAATAAATAAATGTCTATGTGTTTGGCAGAGGGACAGGCAAGCGGGCAAGACGATCACAGGCGATCGTTTATTTCTCGAGTAAATACTACTCGTTATTCTAGAAGAGAACGAGCGCACAGCACACCGAAGCCACAAGCGTCGTTCGGATCGTTCCTGCATTTTGATCACAGAGTTGCCAACTCTGGCTATAGCTTCCCCGAATATGTTAATGATGAGTATTTTAAGAAGAATATTAATTACATCCAATATTTTTTTGTATGCGAAAGATACTTATAGTGCAGAAAACAGAAAAATAGCATCAATGCTTATTACAGTTAAGGTAATATCTGGCGTGTAAAAAAGCTTAATTTTCGAATGAGTACACAAATACATATATATTTACACAAATGTACATTAGGCTTATAGATATGGTGAAACACTCAAAATTTATAGATGTATATCTCAATCAAGTTTATATAGGTCAGATACATGATAAATATATATGATATATTTTGTACGAAACATTTTAGATCAATGGTATATGTATAGTGTATATCTAAGATATTTCCTACAAAAGGCAACGGGAAGCTAAAACCTATCGTAAAAAATTATATACAATCGGAAAAATTTGTTATTTTAACGATAATGTACCACACTGACATTCAGCCCAATTGAACATCCTATTTTAAAACCATTAAAGATAGAAATATACAACATCGAATTTCTGGGAAAGGAAAGACACAGAAAATAGCACAACTTAGTCAAGGAAATCGTTAGTCATACCCATTAAAGGAAATTTCAGTGAAGCATTCAGTCCCTACTAGGTTAGTTGTGCATTTTTAAAATTCTCCTTTTTGAAAATAGTAATAAAAACAAAATTTTTCTCCTTCATCATTCTAACACACTTATTATATATTTATGTCGGTATACAATATAATCAAACAATATCTATGTTTAAAAAGAGAAAACATACTTCCTATAAACTAAAATGTACTATCGGCTCTTTTTAAAGCCTTGAAATGATCAAGAAAAATAGTTTGAGAAAATTACAAGTTGAGATCTCTGTTTATTGTCATCAATTACTTTCGTTAATGTGAAAGAACGAAAGAGCGAACGAACGAGTGAATTAAAGCGCGAATAAGATTGAGAGAAGTGGGAATGTTTTGTTTCTTGTGGTTTTCGGATATTTTTTTTTTGATGTGATTTACGTACTTTTTGTTGCAGGGTTTGTGCTTGTGTTTCTTTATAAATGCTTCCTCCTTCATAATGTACAAAGAAGAAAATTTTTTTTTAATTTTATTCATTTGGGAACGAATGTATGAGGAATGCCAAACAATGACGCTTAATGACGCTTAACAACGGAAAGAAAGACAGAAAAGATGAAGGAAGGAAGGAAGAACAGGAAAAGTGTTGAAGTTAAGAATTATTGTTTGGTTGTCCGTGGGTGGGGGAGGGGTTGGATAAGCAAGAAAGTATCTCAGAAGCCCTCCATGATTATTGTTCTAAGGGGTTGCGCTAAAAAAAGAATAAACTGAGAAGCAGAATATTTATTAATGATATTTTCTCCTTAAACCCATTTTTTAATATTCGTAATATTCATAAAATATAATGAAAGACCCACATGAATATTCACATATACAAGTATATACACACTTATAGCCCATACACCCTTTCTTGAAATCGTATTCTATTGTTGGTGTTTTTCTGATGATTTTCAAAAAAAAAAAAACAGAAATTCCTTTTTGGAATTATGACGTTATTAATTAAAACACTGTTTCTTGTTCTTTTCTTCTCCTTTCTTCTTTGTTTTTATTTATTATCGTTCGATATATTTACATTTATACAATTTACGATTTGATTATGCAAAAAGAAAGAGAGTCATCACGAATTGAATTTTATTTAATGCATCAGTTCAGATTTTTTATTAGTATCAACTCCCGTTTATTAACGTTCGTTTCTATAAAATACAACGAGAAGTTTGAAGTTTATTTTATTTTTTTAATGTAATGTTTTTTTAATATAAGAATTCCATCGAATAGTAAAGAGACGAATACGTGTGTTGCGAACGTACGTAAAATATGCTGGATATAGTGTCATGCTATATTTTACGAGGCTATGCTGTAACGGAATCCATGCACAGCAATAATAAATATTGGAACTATCGTTTAACCGTTTGAGACCAATCGACATAAACGAGCGCTATCGACAGTAACGAAATCGATATATGTTTTATTATACGCGATGCATCGTCGTCGTCTCCTTCTTTTCAGGAAAATTGATTCGTTTGATTTTTTATGGCTTTTTCTATTTTAATTTTTTTTTAATTTTTTCTTGTTTTTATTTTCATTTTATTATTTTTCCTTTTCTTAATTAGCTTTATCCGCCTATTTAATTTACAACTGGGTTAATTTTTTTTTAATTTTTTATTTTTTATTTTTTATATTTATTTTTTATTCGGTTTTTTTTCCTTCAGTAATATCGATTTAATAAGGCTTGCATATAAAAGAGGAAGAATTGGTTGAAAACTTGTATTACTACTTAGCCATCATAATAGTTTCTTGGAGTGGTTGAGATTGAATTTGTTGCTGCTATTGTTATTGTTGTTATTATTGTTATTATTGTTGTTGTTGTTGGTTTAGTTACTGTGACTCTTGGCGGAACTTGCTGCTTCTACCGCTAACTTTTTTCTTACATTCACTCTTCTTTCCTTTTTCATTCCCCTTTCTTTTTGTTCATTTGCGGTATTTGGGGTTGTTGCTGTTGTTGCTGCTAGTGCTTTGTTGTTACTGCTATTGATGTTTTTATTGTTGCTGTTGGTTTTATTGTTGCTGTTTTAGACGGTTTATGTTGTTGTTTGCTTTTATTGTTTTTAGTTATTGTTAGTGTTGTTTTTGTTGTCACTTCTGTTTTGTAGTTGTTGCTGCTACTGATGTTGTTATTGTTGTTGTTTTAATAGTATAGGACAGTGTACCACTAGTAGAAAGAAAGAAAAATAAAACAAACCAAGCTAGATATATGTATGTATGTATTAATATGTATATATATTTATATACACAAACGCGCATACCTTCGATGCACGTATATTCGCCTTACTTTGCCTTACTTCGCCAACTTGCCAGCCAGGCCTGCCGGAATCTGTAAGTCGGTCTGATTGTTTGTCTATATGTCTATATGTTTGTATGTTATGCCTGTGCACGAATGAATGCACCAAGAGTGAGTTGTAACCTGTTGTGTCGTGTAGTGTAGTTTTTGTGTGTTACGAATGTAACGTGTTTCGAAATATAGGAAGTCTTGGCGTAGATTACCGCATGGCAAGCAGTCTGGTTGGTCTCTTAATGGTCTTACGTATTGTATGTATTATCTAACGATAACCTACTATATAATACTAAAGTAGGACGGATGAATGCCTGTCCTAATCATTTGGATTACTATAGGATTGTATAAACATAGATATAAGTATATAACAGTATTATGTATATAATACCTGTAGAACTATAAATCCATCAATAAAGTGATTTATTAATGTTTTCCTTCTCAATCAGGATTTTCTAAGAAACCTGTTTTGAAGGCTTTTATAATCTATACGCATTATACTATGTAATATATAATCACTCTATATAAAATTGATATGTATATGAACTTATAGGGGACTCGCCTTTTTTAATGGCGAGAATTATTGGTTTTTGTCCTTCATTAAGGGTTCACGATAAGAATTGCTTTATACACCAACCCTCAAGGGGTGTACCTTACAATGATCCTATCGAAAGAACGAAAAATATTTGAAAAACAGGAAAACGAGAGGATCAAGAAGAGGAAAACAAGAGTGTGTGAAATTCAAGACTCTGTAGATACTCTTTAGATCATAAAACAGCAAAGAGAATCTGTCTTCCTACCTGCTTTATGTAATATATGTGTACATTACGTGTGTGTAGATAATTTCAAAAAAATAATCTTTTTATTATAGATCTTTTGTCGTCGTTACCTCGTTTTACGTGTGAACATTACAATGTAATATTTAAAAAAAAATTAATACTTGAGGGCGTCATACAGATGATAAGACCATACGAAACGATGCGATACATAACGGGACGGTACGATACAAAATTATGTGATACGACATCATATGATAGGAAATTATATATTTATAAATATAATATATGTATAAATAAATAAATAAATAAATTATGTATATATATATATATATATATATATATATATATATATATATATATATATATATATATATATATATATATATATATATATATATATATATATATATATATATATATATATATATATATATATATATATATATATATATATATATATATATATATATATATATATATATATATATATATATATATATATATATATATATATATATATATATATATATATATATATATATATATATATATATATATATATATATATATATATATATATATATATATATATATATATATATATATATATATATATATATATATATATATATATATATATATATATATATATATATATATATATATATATATATATATATATATATATATATATATATATATATATATATATATATATATATATATATATATATATATATATATATATATATATATATATATATATATATATATATATATATATATATATATATATATATATATATATATATATATATATATATATATATATATATATATATATATATATATATATATATATATATATATATATATATATATATATATATATATATATATATATATATATATATATATATATATATATATATATATATATATATATATATATATATATATATATATATATATATATATATATATATATATATATATATATATATATATATATATATATATATATATATATATATATATATATATATATATATATATATATATATATATATATATATATATATATATATATATATATATATATATATATATATATATATATATATATATATATATATATATATATATATATATATATATATATATATATATATATATATATATATATATATATATATATATATATATATATATATATATATATATATATATATATATATATATATATATATATATATATATATATATATATATATATATATATATATATATATATATATATATATATATATATATATATATATATATATATATATATATATATATATATATATATATATATATATATATATATATATATATATATATATATATATATATATATATATATATATATATATATATATATATATATATATATATATATATATATATATATATATATATATATATATATATATATATATATATATATATATATATATATATATATATATATATATATATATATATATATATATATATATATATATATATATATATATATATATATATATATATATATATATATATATATATATATATATATATATATATATATATATATATATATATATATATATATATATATATATATATATATATATATATATATATATATATATATATATATATATATATATATATATATATATATATATATATATATATATATATATATATATATATATATATATATATATATATATATATATATATATATATATATATATATATATATATATATATATATATATATATATATATATATATATATATATATATATATATATATATATATATATATATATATATATATATATATATATATATATATATATATATATATATATATATATATATATATATATATATATATATATATATATATATATATATATATATATACTATGAATTTAGTTGAAATTATTAACAGAAATAAATTACAGAACGCAATAGGAAATATAATTATATTAATCTTAACATCATTTTTACATTCGGTTTTAATCGTGGTTTACAATTAATTAGTTTTAATTTCTACTTTAAGGAAATTTACACTTATACAAACATGCGGAAATATTTTTTTTATAATCTACCAACTTGTAAAACGTACCTTTATTCAAATTAATCGCTATAGAAAATTATAAGTTCAATATGAAAATATTCTATATAAATTTATATTTATTTTCTCGACTTTCGTTGACCGCAAAGAACTTGCACGACCCACACACTCACAATGTCGAGCACTGTTTTTTTCTTTTTAAGTCAGGCGGGGGTTAGTGGATTAGGGGAGCGTTTACTAGAGTATCAATTTAAGTTGCTTTATTCATTGACACTGATCTCGATTCCGATCAACCACGTCAGAAGTCATAACATTTTTTCAAAAATTTATATGGCTTAGTCTCAGAAAAATGTAAAACAGAATTCAATCTCAATCATTTCGCCGATTTTCAAATGGGAATTGCACGAGTTTGGGAAGAAGCGGTGAAATATTGGGTTCTGCTTCTGTTTGAGCTCATAAAAACGCTCCTGAGGTTACCCAGCCACTTGTAATTTTCCCCCACTGCGAATAGTTTTTACTAAACATAAATTATTTTCGAGATATGCATTCGATAGTTTCAGTGAGGCTGAGACTTTAAATTCGATTTAGTAAGAATGGTGTTGATTATTAGTTATAAAACGTGTTCTACGCATTCGTATCTTTACAATTGCAATTTCTAGATTTTAGAAATTGTTTAAAGATGAAGTATTGAGAAGGATTCGAGAAATTAATTGTTTGTCAATAAGTCAAATAATGATTGGATTTATCATATATTTTTCACAGTATTTTACAATATTATGATTTTTCTTAAAATCGAAATTATATATAATTATTTGTAATTTTACAAATTCTTTCATCCTGACATTAATCGAAGAATTCGCATTGGAAATTGTAAAATTTTATTTAAAAGAGATAATTGAATTACAAAAGCAAATTTAATTAAATTTACCAATATTATTTATTTAATCGTTTACAATTATCACTAAAGTTTTAATAAATACTGTGAAAAGTATTTAATGGCATCATTTATTTTTGTTGTATTGAATCTACATATTAATGAATATATTTGTTATTAATGTGTTTATTACTTAATAATTACATTTTGATTTATTTCTCACTCAAAATTTTCATTTCTTCCAAAATTACAAGCAGTATTTTTTTTTATTAACTGCCATACCTATTTATTTATTTATTGAAACTTATATTATCAATAATCTTTTAATTTATTTATTCTTAATTAATTTCGTTTACGGCTTTTATGATATTTATTTTTTACTGATTTGTTATTACCATTATTTATTATAATATTTGCTAATGAAAGTAATTTTAATAAGAATAACCAAACGCATAAATAGACAATGAATAAAAGTAGTCATATTTAGAACTATATTTTTAATAAAAAAATAAATTAAGTAAGAAATAAATAAACAATCGTAAATTTTTATTATTAGTTTTTTAATAAAAATATATTTATAATTATGAGTACTTCTATTTTTAGCTTATTTATGTATTTGTGCACTCCTATTAAAATTATTTTTATTAATATTATATTTATTTATTGTTGGTTATTGTTGGTTACTCACAAATTATTATTACTTTTATTCACCTGAAGGGATGAAGATGTATTGACTTTGTTCCACGTTTGTAACACATTAAAGAAGGCGTGGCTGGTACAGAATAGTATATATATTCTTGCTCCGAATCGTGAGTCGATTTACTCATAATTTGTATTATTTTTATTCTGTCATTATTATTATTATTATATTTGTTATTATTATTATTATAATTATTATAGTTATTTTTAATGAGGAAATTCATTAAAATTAAAATTAATTAAAAAACTAATTAATACTTTTATTTTAATATCATGAAAGGCTCTTAAGGTGACAAAGTCTGAATGAAACAGATCAAATGCATATAATGCACCACTTAATTGGGCGTGGCTTGCCAGAGGAAATAATAAAGAAAAGTAGAATACACCAAGCATGTATAATATTTGCCTCAAAGGATTGGAAGAGATTGCGTCATTATCATCTCATTGCAAAACCTTATTATATTATCGCAGCATTTTTTTTTGTTTTGTCCACACTCACAAGAGGAAAAGACGAAACAACAATTGCAACAAAAACAGAAAATACTTCCTTCTTCATTTTAATAAGCATAATTCAGTCGGACTAAAATCCATCCAACACATTTATTTTTTTAATACCGCAATGTTCCCAACAGAGTGATGATGACTACTCTGCTTTACTGGAAGGCATGACCGCAGGCATTTCGTTAGACTTTTGTTCTTTCATTTTGTCAACATTAGTATCGTCGTTGACGTCGTCGTCCATGTCGTTGACGGCAGCATCTTAAGATTTGTCTTATTTCTTATTTCTCGTTACAAAATTAAATACAATTGGCAACAACGTCACGTAGCAGTGTCACTTATATCTACCACAATCAGATGAAAAAGAGGAAGAAGACGAATGAGAAGAAGTTGTCACCCCGAGAGGTTCACGCTTCGAGTTATATTGCGTCAAGATTTTCTTCATCATTACTCTCGCGACAATCGAAACAGTCGAAAGAGTCGGCAAGTGTTTGAAGAATGAAAATTCTCTAACACACGCCATTCTCAATAATTAGTCTTAACACATTAATATGCCCAAAGCGATGCAGAAGTAATTTATAATTGCATTATTTTTGTGATTTTTGTTCGTTTCTTTTTTCGTTTGTTTGTTGAATTTTATTATTATTTCATTTTTACTGAATAAACTCGTACCTCTATTGAATACCCGGATAGATGCGTCGTGTGGGGTGTGAGGGATTTAACGAGAAAAATCTCCACCTCATGATACACACCATACGATACGATACCATTACATCGCCTCACTTACTTACCTTGACAATACCTTAGAATCAATAAATAATATTTTATGAGTTCAAAAAAAAATTCCAAAAAAAGTTCTTTTTTTGACATGATTAGAAATAAGACATAAATACCGATATGGTATTATATAGAACGTTATTTTTTCCTTTAGAGATAATGCAAGTCTTATCAAACAGAACTGACCGCGTCATATAATACTTTTCATATTTGTTTCCTTTTCGTACGAGCAAACTTTAGACTCGTTATTTTACTGATAATTCATAATTTACTATTATAAAAGAAATATTGATTCTATTGAATCAATAGTATCTTTTTCAGACTTAATGTCAAGTCTACAAAATCCGCTATTTTCATTTTCTTTAAAGCAATTCTAATTTTTTAATCCCTAATAAAGATTTCCTTAAAATTAATCCTTCCCTAAAAAAATTGTAATCATTACTTAAAGTTCCAAAAGAACTTCTGGTTTTGCTGACCTCCCCCCTTCCCGCCGCACACACATATTTTAATATCCTGTTGCGATTTAATTTGCAACGGAATATTATTTAAAATTGAATACATAATAGACTGTATTTTTTCGAATCGTCTCACGGATCCGCGGGGTTGGTTAACCACATTTAAAGATACCTATAGATATAACCCTTCTGCGACTGTAGAAATTTTTTTAGGTAAAAACAATTGACGTGAAAATGAAGCTGAAAATTACTATATCTTTATAATTTTTGACAGATCGAGTTCATTTCACAAGTGATTTGTTTATTTTTCGAGAGAAGTCTGTTTACATTTGACATACATTTGTTTACATTTGACAGATGAGATTTGACAGATATCTGTTTACATTTTTATTCAATTAAGGTGAAAGTTTCCGATGATTCATGGAAATTTGGTGACGCTTCCGTCCGTTCCTTGCCGATTGTTGAGTTTATCATAAACTGATATTTATTCTATAGACTGTGATAAATAATTCGCAACAAATCCAGGGCTAGTTATGAGTAATGAACAAACAATACTGGACTAGACCCTTAGAATCACCCTGAAAAATTATCATCAGTAAATTGTAATCTATAAACATGATCCTCTAAAGAATTTATCTAAGATCGCTAAACCTTGAGATCGTTTTTAAAAAAAAGAAATTAAATTATTGTTAATTCTTCTAAAAAAACTCTTTCTTTATTGTTCAATTGAGAATGAATCACGCCAGTGTGTTTTCTCAGTGTGTTTTAAACGAGCTATTATTTTAACATTATTTTTTAATCAATTTATGATTAATTTTATATTAATGAATTTATGGTATTTTATTCATTTTATTGAGTTATTGAGAGCTACTTTAAAAGAGTTCATTGACTTGAATGTCTCGAATAATTTTCGCTTATTTTGCAAATTCTTCGCATTTCAAAATAATCGAGTCACTACAATAACCTCGATTGATGATGTAAAAATCGATAATTTTCCTAATCGCTGCGTCGTTCAAAAAACAAAAAAAAAATTAAAAAATAGAGGACGATTACGAAAAAAATAACTCGTCGTAACGCCGCGAATCATTCTGCTTATTTTAAACTATGAATTGATCTTCGATTTCTAAATGGTAATTTAAAAATTATGTATATGTACGTGCAAGTTTATATATGTATGTATCTATGTATGTAAATTTCTCGTCAATCTCTACAACTTTCTTAACCCATTAAGCATTCACTTTACGTAGAACATAATTGTCTACCTTTTATTCTTTAATTCTGCTTTCGACTTGTTTTTTGTCTTGTCGCTTTGAACGAAAAAGGAATTTCTAAAATATAGCAAGGGAGCGATCGATCGACTAATCAGGGTGAGTGAATGATCTGGCCGTAAACGAAAATCCAGATAATAAGAAGACAAACGATTACTGAAAAAAATCGTTTTTTTACTTATATATAAATATAAAAAAAGTATATATATAGATGTACCCCGTGGTATGCGGATGTATACTAGATGTACCAGTATATATAATATATTGGTTGATATTGTTTTTTATCGGCTGTACTGAAAGGCTAGCAACATGTGCGTAGTGCTATCGTATTACCACAAAGCAAGTTTTTTGCTTTTTTTCCTTTTAATTAATTTTTTTCCTTTGTCTCTTTCTTTAAGAATCTGTTCCCTAATATCAAATATCCGAAACGGACCTCAAACAAACCAAATACTTATTCCTCAAAATGATGATCCGTACGGTTACTTTTGTACATACACACGCACACATATCTATACATATACATCCATACATGCATACATAAATATTTATGAAACATTCTTATGCAGGTACACAAATATTTTCCAGCGACCTTTCCTCAAACTTTTCCCTCCAGCGCACCGCACTCTTCAAACATTATCGTCTTTGAAAACACAAAAGATTGAATAGTCAGCCTGTCAGCCAGTCTTAGTTACACGGATTTGGATGGATTCTCTGAAACGTTAGTGTATGTTTTCGTGTGCATAATTCTCGATTCTTAAGAATGCTAGCCTGTCAAAAAAAACCAGTGATAACGCTAACTACGGCCTGGCCGAAGATCATACACCCTACACTTGTGATATGAATTTATGGTTTCAATCAAATAACCAGTGGGCAAATGGGAGCTTAACACCTTAAGCTATTAACGCAGATTAATTCAAACTTAATATAAATTTATAAATTTATTTTGTAAATAATTTTCATTAGAAAATAGCCTTGGAAGTTAACGAATATTTTCGCTAAGTTTCACGACAATACCTCTAGTCGTTCTAGAGTATGTTTCGAACGGAAACACTTTGTTCGGAAATGTACTTTAAAATCGCTTTAGCATTCGAGAAATTGCGCTACATACACTAATTAATTTTTATTTACTATAACAAAGGCGTGTCTCTTACCCGATTTTGCCCAATTCTCATTCTCAAACAATGTGTAATGACAGACAACATTTTTTCAAATTTTAACTCGATAACTCTCCCTTCGACTGTAATCGTGATTTCCACAGACAGATGAACGAGCACAGCTAGATCGTCCCAGGTGATTCTGAGCGGGAATATATATACTTTTCATTACCTACCAGACATCTTTTAATGCGTTACAAACGTAAGAAGTAAGTCAGTATACCGTATTCATTCGGGTGTAGGGTAAAAAAAGAGGAAAAACTCGAGCCCGACGATAAGGTTCCCCCTGATGATGTTCCATATTGATTTCGTTTTCAAATGCTTATTGCATTCTTTGGTTGTCGTCATTATCAGCATTATCATCATTATTACCATCAGCTTCATAGACAACAAACCTGTTAGAAATATTTTGTTTATTTCTTTCATTAAAGAAAAGATCTGTTCACCCGTTTATAGTCAGTGATGCCATCGTTCTATTACAAAAATCTCGTTTACGAATTTTATTTCGCTTCCGCCTTTTCAATTCCTCGTTCCCAAATCTATTTCCTGATTTGAAGGAAATTACACTGGACTTCGTGAATACCGATAGGACTTTTCCTTTTGCCGGAAAAAATGACTGGAGTACTCTGCATACATTGCAGACTAACTGTTACTCGATTAATGTGAATCGACCCAGATAATCGAGGTGTCTCCATTAAATAATAACCTAGAGATCTGTCATTAGTTCGTTTAGTAATTTTAACAGACTCTTGTTTCATTTCATTTGACACTTGTTTCATTTTCATAAGTTTTTCTAAACTATCAGGGATGCAAGAAAAATTTACGCGATTTTCTTCTCGATTAATTAATAATCGTATCAGTGAGTAGATTATGAATTTTATGAGTAATCAGGAAAAATTATACACGCACAATCTTCTTCAAATGGAAAGTCAATATAATCGCGTAAAAGCAATTAATCGGCAGTGGAGACGTAATATAAAATGTTACATAAAAGTTTGTTATTATTATGTCATATTCTGCATATTTATTATTCTTCCAGCTCGAAAAATAGTTACCTTTCCGTTAGCCGGGCCCACGCAATAAATTCCCGCATATGGCAAAATTCCTTCAAATTGCTTACAACAACAATTGACCCATGAATTGTTCGTTTGTGCAACCGGGCCGTGGAACAATAACCTTTTATAACAAAACTTTGTATTACGAGAGAATTCAGCAGAGACTGAGGTTTATGATTTTTACCGCGGCCAAAGGCCGCCATATTTAAAGCACTATACAAATAAGAAAGGAAAAGCATAATTTATAGTGAATGAATCTATAAAATAGGGCACATAGCTGTAAACGCCCATCATTTCTTTCAGGGTTGTAAGCCATTTAAAAAAATTGTACACCACTCGGGGACTTTTCTCATGAGCCGGTCTAACAAAATTGCGCCGAAAAATTTGATTTCAAATATTAAAATATAAATAAATTGTTAATAAAAATATTTTTGAAAAATTTAACGCCTAATTAATATCAGATCAGTTCAAACATTCAGCCAAACATTTTCTCACGGTGTACAAATATTTCTTCCTACACATTTTCTACTTTATAAAGAAATGATTTCTGTAAATCGATTTGCACATCGAGTTTCACAAGAAATCTTACGGAAATGTCTGTATGTCATTTGTATACAAGAAATTTACAAAAAAAAACAAAAAAGAAAAATAAAGTAAGTCCGGAGAATAGAAGAGTTCAGTTTACATTGAATGTGTTCACATGTGTGAATATATGAAATGCTAGTTGACTGACAGAATGTCGTTTACCACAAAACCTCCTGCGATGCTTCCTCATTTACGACCACCATCGGCATATATATAGAGCATGTCTGTATATATAAATATTATCACATACTTACAAAATTTCCTCAATTGATCGTTATTTACTTTAAGTATCGGATAGACTTAACTGAAACCGGTTTCATATTATTTATATAAACACAAACACATTTACACGTGTAGATACAAATTTGTATTTATAGAGTGGTATATGCGTGTCATGTCTGCATGTGTTGGTTTCAGAAGAGAGCTCCTCAGATACTCTTCGGAGTAGAAATAGTTTGGTGTCTGCAATAATGACAGCATTTTAGAAAATTGTCTCTTCATCCTCTTCAATTTTGCTTTTGTTTTATTTTATAATACTTTCTTAACTCTTTCCCTTGCTTCCTTCGATGGCATCATCGAATCTTTAGACTGCCTGTAAGTCGCTGAGTTTGTTTGCAGCGTTCTAAGTCGCACAACCTCTTCACGCGAGAGTTTATGCATGCGAGTGTAAAAGCATTTAAATTTTGTGTAAGAGGGCTCACCAGAATCTCACGAGGCGAAGTGAAAAATAACAGCAGTGCAATCAATGCGCAAATATTGCTCATCACTATGATCAGTAACGAATGCATTTTTAACAAAAGACTGTAATGATGATAAATCACTCTATTACTATTTTCTGAAACAAGCAACTACGATAGCTAGTAGGATCCTTCTATTAGTAAGATGCTTCCTTTTATAATTAATATGATTGTTCTATTACAAATGTTCACCACACTCTTCCTCACCCACTATTCTCATGAGTTGACAAATTAATGTATAGGCGTAAAATATATAATATATAAAAAATATATAAAATATATAAATTGGTAAGCTGTTAAAATTGATAAAATATATAAAATTGGCAAGCATATACGTATGCGACTTACTCTTTTTCCCCTTTTGAGGAAATGACAGAATGTAAGAAATAATCCCTTTTTTCTGAAGCAGAAGAAACATTCTAAAATGTAATACACTCGTTTGTAGAAAAAAGCAATGGTATAAACACCACTATAAATTTTTAACTCGCTTTGTTAACCTTTCGTAACCTTTGACAATTGAACCATATCTGTCACTTCCTCCAAGAGCAGCCAACAATTAGTGGTGCCAATTTGCTTTATTAGAAATGCCATCTCACGTTAATTTGGTCTATAATAAAAACATGAACTTTGCCATAGAAATTATACGCAAAATTCTATAATATTTAGCTAGGTAAAATATTTTACTAATAAAATTCTGTTCACTTTATATTGCGAGATTTCACTTTTTTCTTACTCATAGACATCAATTTCAATTCATTTTAATAAAGCAAGCCGATTTTTGGAAGGGCGTAACATTAGTATGTAGTTTATGTCGCGTAGATAACGCTTTTATCAAAGATAACAGTAATTATTTGTAGTAATGTTCGTGCAGAATTGTAACGTAAAAATGTGAGAGGCACAAATATATTGAGTACAATTAATTAAAGTACTTAATTTGGGCTCTTCTAAGAAATTTATTTAAAATTATCCAATTAATCTCCATTACAACAGTATTTTCTCAACAAAATTCCATCAAAATTATTCCGCTACACCACTTTCAATTGTAAATGGAAATAGAATAAATATAATCAATACGTTTCATTTGAGTATCAACTTACATTTAGGCCGGTTTTCACTGGTCCTATTTAATTTTCGAAAGCATTTTCTAATCTACAATTATCCTAATCTCATTTTTATGTGAAATATCTCATTCAGGTTTTTTCCAATCTCATTATCAAATAGAATATATAATTTTCAGTAGATATAATCTTATCTTCGAAAGAAATAAATATCTCATTTACATTTGTTCTCTCATCATTTTAATCTTATTCTCAAAAGGAATAAATGCGTCATCTAACTATCTAATTTTCAAAAAGAATGCGTTAATTGCAATTATTCTCCAAATTTTCATGTGGAATATTTACGTTTGCTCAATTCTCATTTTTAGATGGAATATCTCATTTTCTGTTAACATTTTCGGTCTTCAACGGGTAAACCTCATTTAAATGTGTTCTATTTTTTAAACTCATTTCCCACAGGAGTGTTTTGCCTTCAATTTACCTCACCTACAAAAATCTAATTTAAAGTTGTCAATCGCATTTTTGTAGAATATCTTATTTTCATTTGTTATCTGATCAGTTTCATATGAAAAATCTCATTTCCAATAGACGTCTTCTCATTCGCTTTTGACTTATTCTCATTTCCAATTAGAAATTATGATGAATTCTGCTTTTGGATTATTGTTTTCTCTTTTATAACAAATAATTACTAATTGGTAAAATCTTATTATTCTTCTCTATTTTATTTACAGCACAATCAACGAATTTCTAACTCGCGCAAATTTTTACGTCACTGCGTCACTTAGCATCAAAAGGATAGCAGTTCGGAGGAAATAGAGGGCTTATTTTTTTCAAAGCGCTTTAATATATCAAAATGAAAATGCTTCCAGTTCAATTATCATTAAATCCACCACTTGGTCTTTGGAGTGATGTACTCTGGCGGTGTCCACCTGCACCACCAAGTCAGCTAGCCGAACTAAAAACACAACTGCCCACTTCGTTGCCTTCGGACCCGAAACTTTGGGGTCGCGAAGATGTAACAGTATTTTTACAATTTTGTGAAAGAGAATTTGATTTACCGAAAGTAGATTTAGAGCTTTTTCAAATGAATGGCAAAGCGTTATGTCTGTTAACACGAGCGGACTTCGGTCATCGATGTCCGGGCGCTGGCGATGTTCTTCATAATGTTTTGCAAATGTTAATAATTGAATCGCATATGATGCAATGGCATTTACCGAATAGTCCCGTGACACCCACAAGTCGTTACCCGTTATCACCACATAGTCATCCATCAACACCCACCTGGCCACCAATAAATCCAACCGAGAATCCGTTCAATAATTCACATATGCATCATTTTATGGCGCCCAATTCCGTTACGCTAAGTCCCCCGCCATCAGTCGATTCCCAGGCAAGTAGCCCGCCACAAAATCATGATCAGAATGCGCCGGGTCCAAACTCGAATATTGCCAGCACAAGCACCAGCTCATCGAACAGCAATTCGTCCTTCGGTAGTGTTACCATCACTGTGAACAACGCTTTTAGCCAAAATAACAATAACAACACCAACAACATGATCGGCAACAATGGCACCAACAACAACAACAGCAGCAGTAACGTTACAAGCGCTTGCAGCAATCACTCCGATTCGGATGAAGACAGTTATAGCGATACGATTAGTAATTACCCGAGAAGTAATAGCGCTGTCGCCGCCGCTGCTGTCGCTGCCGCTGCCGCAGCAGGAGCTGTACACAAATCTAGTCCTCCTACTACGCCGATTCTGAAGGATATGTCACAGAGCATTAGCCAGCAGTTAACGAACAATTTCATTAATTCTTGGTCGCAAAATCAACAGCAATGTAAGAAATTTTCAACGTCGTCTAATAAAAATGGCGGCTCCGTTTCGGCTCCTACCACGCCCAACTATTTGCCGGTGAAACGAGAATTTTTTCCCGATAATGAACCAAATACGAGTTAGTATATCATTAATATTTTCAAAAATATTTAAATAAAAAATTGAGAGAACTTTAATTCAAAAACTTTTTAAAAATATTAAAAAAATTTTTCAAAGAAAAATTTTTCAAAGAAAATAAAAAAATTATTTTTTTTTAGAATGCGTGACCTTAAAGCGTGAATTCTTTCCTGAAAGCGCTGAATCAAATACAAGTAAGTCATTTAAAAATGCTTTTCGAGGCCTTTCTTCATTTTCCGTCTCAATTCTCATTCCTTTTAAATTATTTTCCTGCTCTCGAAAGAATTTTCCATTTCACAAACTAAAATCGAACAAATGCGTTTTTTTGACATCCATACCTTCCGTTTGCAGATGGTCGTCTGTTGTGGGATTTTTTGCAGCAATTGTTGAATGACCGCAATCACAAATATAGCGATTTAATTGCCTGGAAATGCAGAGACACAGGCGTGTTTAAAATTGTCGATCCGGCTGGTCTGGCCAAACTTTGGGGCATACAAAAGAATCATCTGTCGATGAACTACGACAAAATGTCGCGTGCTTTACGCTATTATTATCGTGTAAATATCTTGCGGAAAGTTCAAGGCGAACGTCATTGCTATCAGTTCTTACGCAATCCAACCGAATTGAAAAATATTAAAAATATATCGCTATTGCGGCAAAGCATTACCAACAATTCATCATCGTCAACATCGTCGTCGTCGTCATCATCATCGTCATCGGCGATATGTGGCAGCAGCAATAGCAACAGTTGCTCTAGCCAAAATAACAACAATGCAAATAGCAATAATGGACTAATGCTAACGAATGGCAATTCATCCCATCTTGGATCAACAATCAATGCATCTATAGACAGCAGCAATTGGTCCGGCTTAAATCAGACGAATATAAGTTCGCCCCTATCGCAACAAACGACTCTCGCGCAACAACAACAACAACAACAACAACAATCTTCCCATCTTCGCTCATCTTCATCACATAATACTAATCATCATTTAGCGCTTCCCGCATTACCAACATCCGCAGCAGCTGCGGCCGCTGCTGTTGCAGCTGCAGCTGCTTATGGGCCGCCGCCTACGTCACCGTTATTTATGCACGCAATCAATGGTGCCTTTCATTATTTATCAGCCAACAATAATGCTCAACAATCACCAAACTCTCCAGTAGTTTCCTGTGCCACGCCCAGTGAGAAATTGCAGTTTAATAGCCTTAAGTTGGAGAATAATAGTTATGATAATATCGATGAAATGAAACCAACCGACTTGAGTGTGGCCGGATCAACTGAGAAGAGACCGTATCCAAGTCAATCGATCAACGAAGAATGTTATCCGTGAGTATAATAATTATAATAATTCTAATTATACTGCAATTACGAATAATCTTTATGAGGGGGTAAGGTGTAGTATACTTGTGACAAGCAGCATCTTAAAGTGCTCAACAAGCTACAAGTCTAATGGGCTGAAGCTTTTGTATCTCGAATTAATGTAATTTTTAACCTTTTACAAGAATTGAATGTAAACTTAAAAGTACATGGTCTGAAAGCTTATAAAGCGGAGAAACTCACCACAAGTTGATAAAATGTATTATAACGAATTGAATTGTCATTCTTTCTTAAGCACATAAATTCACCACGTCTCAATTCGTTACGTTAGTTCACCCGTAACCCCCCCCCCGAATAAATTTGTTATCGATCAGCAAAATTCATGCGCATGAAAAAAACATTTTTTCAAAAAATTTACTTTTTCAAGAAAACAATTTTCATTAATTTTTTTATTAATTTTTTTTTTGGAATTCCTCAAAAATAGTCTCATACGAAACGCAGACGGTTTAACAACAATTAAATTGATACGCTATAGCGATTCCGAATCAGCATCGGGCGGTGCTGAATCACAATTGAATGAAGCAGCAGGCGTTGATGAAAAACCGAACAGTATGGGCAAAACATCAATGGAAGAAGGAAATGAGGAGATTAATAATGATGATAGTAATGAACAATTTATCCATCAACATCATCATCATCATCAACATTCGGCGGCAACGAATTTAAGCAAATAAATAAATAATAATTTTAGCGTATATGGAATGAACGAGTATGTATTAGAAGGAGGAGGATCTTTGACAGAACTGACGGACGTACAGATTTAATGGAGAATTGGACAATCATCTTTCTAGTAGCTTTAAAATAATTTGTTAAATAATATTTAGCGAACTTAGCTTGGCTTTATTAACATTAAATAATTAATTATGTTAACAGCCAGTTTTCTGGATGTCTCAAAATTAAATTTTGTATTAATCGTAGAATAAAATATCAATACATATAATATATAATACATACATATATTTACAATCTTTCATATGCACGAGTGATTGCATACGAGCTTAAAATATGACAAACAACTAGAATAGAAATAGGTTTGGTCGAAATTGGAAAGCGTTATAGCGACGAAATGGGTTTCAAGTGATGTCATGAATTATTTTCTTTAAAAAAAATTACAATTGTCACGCTTAAATTTATAGACTTCGTTAAGGTCTATTGACAACGTTTTGAAATCGTTTATGAATTTTTGCTATAATTTTTTCCACATTTAATGAATTTGTTTTCGATTTACCTAAAAATTTCATTGATATGTTTCATTCTTTAAAAAGGAATGAAGAAAGCAGAGGAAGCCAAATCATCGAAATCGGTTTATTTATAAAACAAGTTTGATTAACTTTAGCGAGTGATAGTTTCCTTCTAACTCGTTATTTTCAAACAATGTCCAACAACGCTACAAAATTCTGATAATTTTATTTTTTTTAAAATATGTTTATATGCCGCTGTTGTATTCTAGGCGTGGCAGTTCTTTTATAACTAAGAGTAATTTTTTTTAATATTAACTCATAAATATTATACACGCTTTCCCTTTAATTCGACCGAATCTCGACATTCGAGATGTTTGTTATATCCTAAGCACAGCACCCTGTATATAGAGTGTAGAATAATTCCAATAAATAATACTTTATTTATATAAATTTATTTTTTTTATATCTACATATGAACTTCTAAATCTGGAGAAAGATGAAAAAGTGGGGCAAGAAAGTAGTTTTACAAAAACAAAAATTTAAATGTTTTTAAGAAACTGCTGGTACAAGATTTGTGCCAACAATTTGCGAAGCTAAGTTCTTTAATAATGTTTTTTTTTTTTGAAAAAAAATTCAAAAATCACAAAAAGAGTTATTAATAAAAATTTAAGATTGCAATAATGGTATAATTAAGCAACGCATTGAGCTTTATTTTATTAAAAATAATAGAAAGGATTTTAACGCAGTATTTATAGAGATACAAACAGAGAAAATACATTAAAAAAATTATATTTGGTGTAAAGCTTTTTCTTTAATGACACGGATATTTACGATAAATAAGTCGACATATTTAAAAAAAAACTGAACAGACGAAAAAATTAACAAAAGAAAAAATTATTGAAAATAATCACGTTTTAAATTGTTGAAATTAAAATCAAATTTAAAAGAAAGTTTCGCCAATGTGATAAATTTGTAAAGATATTTACATATCTGTCGCAAATAAAATTCTAAATTTCCAAAAACAAATAATAAATAACAATTAAAAAGAATTTTAGAAACATATACAAGCCAGCTGAATCTGTTCAGTTTATATAAAGATAAATTATAGATTAATCCGTGAAGGAGAAATGTTTGAAGAAAAACAAAAAACTAAAATGTTCGTTCGATTTTTTCAAAAAAATAATAAACATAATGTAAAATTTACTTCTAAAAATATTGGCTTCCATTAAAAATAATACGTTATACGATATACACATTTTTTTGTAATATTAATTAATTTTTTAGTTTTATAATAAAAGTAAATACAATTATGGATTATTATTACAATAACGTCTTAGGCAAACAAAAATTAATTTATATTTAAGTCTGTGTGTTTTATTCTTTTAAAAATAAATATCTCTTAATGAACTTTTTTACGTAATGTGAAATGTTTTGATTTTCTGTTATTTTTCTAAGAGGTCGTAAATAATC
Organism: Physocephala rufipes; assembly: GCA_963966595.1. Lineage (NCBI taxonomy): Eukaryota > Metazoa > Arthropoda > Insecta > Diptera > Conopidae > Physocephala > Physocephala rufipes. The sequence continues at coordinate 36,355,014 of OZ016502.1, read as the reverse complement.
GCTTATTATTTGTATTTGATAAACTTACAAAAATAAATATTGTGTATATGAAATATTTAAAAAGAAATAAAAACAAAAACATAACACAATTAACCTTAGTTTAATTGCATTTTATTCAAATGAAAATTATTGGTTTTAATTTAGTCCATAAGACGGAATATTTTTCATCTATAAATTTTATAATCAATAAATAAATTTTCAATATATATATATATATATATATATATATATATATATATATATATATATATATATATATATATATATATATATATATATATATATATATATATATATATATATATATATATATATATATATATATATATATATATATATATATATATATATATATATATATATATATATATATATATATATATATATATATATATATATATATATATATATATATATATATATATATATATATATATATATATATATATATATATATATATATATATATATATATATATATATATATATATATATATATATATATATATATATATATATATATATATATATATATATATATATATATATATATATATATATATATATATATATATATATATATATATATATATATATATATATATATATATATATATATATATATATATATATATATATATATATATATATATATATATATATATATATATATATATATATATATATATATATATATATATATATATATATATATATATATATATATATATATATATATATATATATATATATATATATATATATATATATATATATATATATATATATATATATATATATATATATATATATATATATATATATATATATATATATATATATATATATATATATATATATATATATATATATATATATATATATATATATATATATATATATATATATATATATATATATATATATATATATATATATATATATATATATATCCTCCAGATCTTTAGATTTTGTTTCTAGCATGTATTTCTCAAAATTTGGGGTGCTCTATTTTATTTTTAGTAGTGTTGTGAACTACAGAATAAAATCTATCGATAATAAATTCTAAATAGTAATAAAAAACAATTCTAAATTATTCATTTATTCAATAGTTATTATTAATTCAAAAGTCGTTAGTAAGTCGTAAGTAAAGTCCGATACCCAATTAATCAACCAAGTGCAATGAGTTAGTCGATTATGTTGTAACCTCATAAGTTGAACTCCTGCAGGTCGAGTGAATGAATGAATGAAAAAAATCATTCGAAAGTTAAAATAATTCAGTAGCTAACTATCGACAGTTGAAATCAGTCGATAGTTCCCAACACTAATTTTTAGTCTTACTTCTGGATAACAATGTTCATCTAAGTGGTTTGCCAACTCAAAAGAAATATATAATTTCTTTATTCCATTAGATTAAAATTGAAAGCTTTAAGCAATTGCAACCAAATTACTTTATTTTCATCTTTGTGTGAGATAAGTTTTGGAATTTTAGAAGATATATATTGATATATTTATAACAAAAACAACATTTTTTCCTAATAGAATTACATTCAAAATGCATTATTAAACAAGCATACTGTTCGTTAGTTGTTTGTTTGTTTCTTCTACGAGTGAATCTCAAATAGTTTTGCAACTTCATTGAGATCCTCATATTTTTTATTTTGATTGATTATTGTTCTTGCCAAACCGATCCGATTGAATAGATTCCAAAGCAAAATGCCAACAATTTTTTCATTTTTCATATAGAATATTACTCCCCGACCATAATTTTCACCACCACTAACGTCACAATTTGTATCTGGAAGTTCTTTAGTTTGATTTAAACTTTTGTTACTTTCGACAACTTCGGTTGTGAGATTATCACTGCGTTTATCTTTTTCTGATTGCAATGCGAACACACCGACTGTAGGCAGCGACGCATCAACAAGACCAATGCCTTCATAACCAATTTCTGGGCCAAGATCAGACCAAAACATGCTCTGATGTGTATAAGCTTTTTCTACAGATAGAAAGAAAATAATATTTAATGATTTAACAACCGTTTATACCAAAATTGAAAACTTACTTTTCCCCACCATATTTTCACCTGCTAATCGTCCAGAAACTACAGAATGATCGTGATGATCCACACGTCTACGACCTAACAGCGGATCATAAAAGCAAGAAGCGTCTCCTGCCTTGAATATTAAACAAACATGATTTATGATTATTTTAATTATTTCAAAAATATTTGTCAACTCACTGCAAACAGATTTCTTCTCGCTTCTAATTCGGCGTTTACTACAAATCCTCCCAGAGATCTATCGACTTCGAGACCGGAAAGGGAGGCCAACTGTGTATTAGGTTCACAGCCTATCGCTACTACCACCTGAACGCAGGAGACGAACATTAGCAGTTTCATAATATTAAAATAAAAGCGAATAATAACTAACAATATCCGTCAATATAGTGCTACCGTTGCTTAATTTCAACTGCAGATTACATTCGTCTCGTTTGATATCTTTGATACTGACTTGCGGCAAAACACAAACGCCTAATTCCTCAATTTTTTTAGTGGTCCACTTGCTCAAATAGGCCGGTAATACTTTTGACATATTGCCCGCTTCCGGAAATATTTGATAAATTTTATTTCCCCGATCTTTAGCGTAACTGGCTAAAGAACAAGCAAGTTCACTACCAATAAAACCGTTGCCAACAATTGTCACAGATTTCTTTTCGTCAACGTACGCTTTTAACAACTCGAAATCATCCGGCGTACGATAATTTATAATTTTTTCTCTAACGCTTGCTGGAGCATATGATAGAACCGATAAGTCTTTTGGAGAACATCCTTTACAAAGGAATGGGAAAAATATAGAAAAAGGACAGATTTATATTTAAGATGTTATTAAGTAATATTTAGTTTTAAGAACCTGTTGCAATCAAACATTCATCATATCCGATTTCCGTTCCATCCGTTAAGGTTACAACATGTTTATTTGGATCAATTTTTTTTACGGTGTACCCTTGTGCTACAGCAATGCCACCATTAATGCTTCCCATGAGCTTAGTGGGATCGATAAAAAATTCTTCCGGTTCAAAATATAGACTAAAAACAAAATTAGGGCAATCTTTTTGCTATTTCGGAGTGTTAAATAATATACGAATCGCACCTCCTTTCCGAGCCAGTCCACTGTTTGAAACGATAATCTGTTGATATTTCGCCTACTTGTGCTGTATACCAGAGCTCTTTTGATAGTGGCGGTCTCATATAGGGTTTCCTAAACTCATCTGTAATCATTAGAACTTTAGCTCTCGCATCGTTGGATTTAATGGCACGGAATGCTGAAAAACTCGCTGTACCACCGCCAATTAGTAAATAAGGTACATGTTTAGGTAGTTCTGCAGACGTAGCTGGTATCCTCTTCTTTTGATATTTGCCAACTGTTCCCGGCATTTCACTTTCACATTCAGAAGGCGCCTTCTTATTCTTTCGACCGGATAGCAGATAAAGCAACTTTCAAAGAGGAGGAAGAAAAATAATACACTCTTATATTATGAAATTTACGGAAATGCTTACGAGACCTCCAGCTCCCAGCGCTGCCAAAAGACCTAGTAGTATTTTCTTTTTCTTATCCATTTGATCTTTTCTATCTCCACCACTACCCATTCCATCACCACTTCCACTTCCTTTTCCCTTCCCATCGGCACAAGGTTTCGAAGTACCACCACCACCACCAGCACCTCCAGTAGGAGCACCACCAGAACCGCCGGTAGGAGCACCACCAGAACCGCCAGTAGGACCACCACTGGCATCAGTACTACCGCCTCCACCACAAGGGCGATAGTCTAATTCACCTCCAGTTTTATTGCTTAATCTCTCACTCGGTTTACCACAATCTCTAGCTTGAAGCACAGTAGTATTTTTGGATACCACCCGCTTGGAGGAATTATGTAATTGTAAGAATTTATCAAATATTAATAATTCGGTTGGATTATATATACGAGTGCATTTATACATACTGTGCTGCTAGTTGATAGGTTTGGTTTTGATGACGATTCTGCCTCTTTTGCATTTTGCAAACAAGGCTGATTGTTCGGAAATTTTGGTTGCTGCAATTTAGTTCGGGCTTCCAGCGTTCGCTTTTTGACCATTTGATATAAATTACTGTGCGTCCCTCGTCTTAAAACTGAAATTATTGAATACAATTTCTCAAATGACATTCGAAAATGGGAAAACCTAACCTATTATGACTTACCAACAGCCGGCGGTAGGGACCCGAAAGTGGTCCAATATAGTGCCTCACGGCATACTTTTATATTCAGTCTTTTTATACTGGTAATACTCATTGCGATTTCGACGGTTTCGGTTTGCTTATTTTGTTTTGTAAAATATAAAATTAAGTAATAAATAAATTGTTCAAAAGAAATAATTTGACTAAATTTCCGATGAAAATCTATCTTCGTTAACGCTTGCTTGTTTACGTACGTGAGGGCTAATGCGCCTTCAACTGTCATTAGGGTGGTTTATACACGAAGGTCAAATTTTAAACATTTAACTATAAATACAATTATGAAATTTAACGATTCTGTTCACACTAAAATTTTAGGCACGCTCTATGTTAGGCATTATTTGTTTTCAACTCTTTGACGTTTCCTGTTGTGGTTTTTCGCATCCCTTTGCATATGAAAACAATTATTTTCAACCTTCGCCAGATTTCGTATCACAAGCAGTCAACGCCCCACCTAGTTACGTTAACCGAGGATATCGAGATGGACCACTTCTCAACAATGCAAGCATTTACTCCATGCAATTGCAAAATGATACAAATTTTGCTTTAGTTAATTGAACGCTCAAAGTAGATAAATTTATCAATGGAATAAGACATGTTGTCTTAGCTTATTTCCTCCTTGGGATCCTTCATAGATTGGGTGTCAGCCATTTGAACACGTCGCTTTAGTTCGACTCTGCAGACTCCTGCGTACCGAGATGGCTTGATTATTCGGTAGGTCTTTGTTTTCTATTCTTATAGTTTTGATTGCACAAAAGAGCTATCACGTCTTTGAGTAAAATGGATAAGCGGAATGTTTTCACGAACAATAAAAAATCCTGTGACGAAGTATCGTCCAAATTCTTATGACTGGGCTAGTCCAAATTCTTAATTGCCCGCACAAATTAATTAAAACAATTTGTTATGGATTTTCGATAATGTTAAAAAGCAGCATAAAAGAAAGTAAAGGACTAAGAAGTTCACATGCGTGAAGGTACCGTTCGTATGTATGCAAAAGATTATTCCTTCAAGTTATTCATTTTGCATGGCTGACCCAAATTCGGTTAATAGAGGTCACATCACTTTCAGTTTGATATTAATTATTAAAACAATATATTAAACGAAAATTCATTTGAAAACTATAGTACTGCCTACGGTCGAAAGCATATAGAGCATATAAACGAACATCAGTTTAACTATAAATGCAATGGGTTGTAAAGCTCGCCCTCTACTTTTTTTAGTCTTTTTAAAATTTGCGGAAATTCAATCATTTCGATTTACAAAATCTGAAAACTGCGCAACCAACAATGCTGACTGTTTGAATAGCATGCACCAACTCTTTTCAGAAATCGTAATCAATGAGAATATTGAAAGATGCTTTGTGGTCATAACCGATGAAATCCACTACAATAATTATGACCGGCGTCTTGATGTGAAAACGAAGAAATTATATCCTTAGTTCTTTCTTAAATTAGACGCTCGTGAAGATTTACTAGCACCGCATTACCAGACCGTACGTGCTCTGGTGGCAATGCAAACATGGAATTGTGATCTATATTTTGTGACCCTATCTAATGGTATTCATTTGAAACGTTTTTTACGTTTTATTTATCGATATCGCATTCTAAATATGCATCGGAAATTTGTATTTTTGTACGATAAAAGGCTACTAGATGGCGATATGTTGCACATTTGGAATAGTTTGGTGCACAGTATAATAGTAAAATCAACAGGAAAAGGGTAATCACTAATAACATTCAAAATGAAATTGATTTTAAGTGATTTCAAAAATAGATTCTCAATATTTACGATACCCCATCCGAGTACTTTGAACGGTGTGGTAGCTCTGCAGCATTTACTTAATTGGAAACAAGGAACTCACCTTAAGAGATCTCCGCTATTTAAAGACAATATTTCGAATTTAAACGGTAACGAATAAAAGAACGATTCATTAATATTCTCATTAAATTTTTTCCTTTTAATTTTCCTTTTAATTAATTGTTCTTCTTTGGTAGGCGTAACGTTACCAGTCGCAGTCATTGAACATGCCCCAATGGTTTTACGTAATCCCAACGTTAGTGAAAGTTTCGAAGGCGTCGAAGTTAACATCGTTCGTGTTCTAGGGGAAATACTCAACTTTAAGCCCGACTTCCAGATTGTCGTAAATAGCGAAACAGAATGTTCCGGAGGACAGCGTTCAAACGGCAATAACACTGGTTTAATTGAGCAAATTGTATTGCCATATGCGGTTATTTATCATCCAATTAATCATACGTACAGTTCGTTTTACAGGATAATCATTTCGCTCGTCTTGCTATTGGAGATTTGCATATAAATAAACTGCATTCATCGGCATTGGATTTTAGCACGCCCCATTCAATGGAATGCTTAACCTTCCTAACTCCTGAAACCTCGCAGGATAATTCATGGAAAACATTAATACAACCCTTCAGGTAAACTGTTGCCTGTTGCCAAAATTATGCTCCCAGTTCGTATCAATCTCTCTCTTATCATTGCCCTTTTCTTTTGACGTCTATTTCCAGTGGTGGAATGTGGATCGGTGTTTTACTGTCACTCTTTATGGTTGGAACCCTCTTCTATTTGATGTCATGGGTTCATACTCTATTACTAAATCATCACAATCCCCATTCATCCCTACGATTCATCACATTTCTACGGCAAAGACGAATGCCGGCAACAAGATTTAATTCTACGCTTTTACGTGATATCAATTTTCGTAATTATTTAAACCGCATTCGAACTGAATATTTTCCGAAATGTAGTACGGATCTGTTCGATAGTTTCCCTAAGTGCATTCTTCTCACTTACAGTATGTTAATGTGCGTTTCTCTACCGCACATGCCACATAATTGGCCGTTACGTGTTCTCACAGGCTGGTATTGGGTATACTGTATATTAATAACGTCTATATATCGTGCTAACTTCACAGCAATTTTAGCAAATCCATCAACCAGGTAATCTGTAATACAGTCTTTTAGTACACACCAAAGTTCGTATTAAAACAAAAGCGATTTTACTAAAAGAGGGATGCCCATTAATTTAGTTTATCGTTATTATTAACAAAGATGGTGTTGGAAGAATGGGATTTTCCAATAGGGATATGACATAGCTTTTACGGAGACCAGTCGAATATTTACAGTATACATCAAAGTTTCTTTCATTCCTAAAAGAGCGAATTTATGAGTTGGTTCACCTCATTTGAAATATCACTCGTCGAGAAAGTTTCGATAATTCATAGTAGTAATTCAATTACTACAATTACTACAACTACAATTACTACTACTACATACTACAATTACTACAATCAAGAAGTGGATAGCCTTTATTTTAATTTAGCCGTTAACTTAAAATCGAACGACTCAAGAAATACACAATTAATTAAATTGTAATAATTTTCTCGTTTGCAAACGACGGTATTAGAATACATTTTTTGGGAAATCCCCGATGTATTTCCATTTATTTACACAAATTTTAAATTTCTTACGAAGTATTTTCTTTTTCTTTTACTCGATTTTTAATTTAATTTATATTCTATGTGGCAGAATAACGATTGATACTCTCGAAGAATTGGCCAAAAGCAATATTGTCACCAATACCTGGGGAAAAGAAGACCAAGCATTCTTCATGGAAGCTTTCGATTCGGTGGCCCAGCAAATCGGTCTTAAGATGGAAAAGACTGATGATATATGCGAAGTGGTAAAATGAAATTATATTAATTGAACACAGATTATATTAAAGGTTACGCAATTTTATTACTAGGTTGATAAAATCGCCAAAGGAACTAATGCCTATTATGATAACGAATTTTATTTACGACATTTACGCGTTGTAGGTCGTAAACGTCGTGAGGATGAAAAGGTCTTACATATAATGAGCGAGTGTGTAATAACAATGCCAATTGTTTTAGGTCTGGAAAAATATTCTCCATTGACTCCACACATCGATAAACAATTGCAAAAATTGAGGGAGGGTGGTATGAAAAGAATGGTTAACAAAGTCGACTATTGTGACACCCATTTCAAAAGACATTATTTTATAGGTTTTCTGTCGAAATGGTTAAAAGATTCCATTAAATATTTACCAGCGGAAGAAGAAGACCTGCCAGAGGCTTTAATGGACTTGTCAAAGTTCTGGAGCTCATTTATAGTTTTAGGTGTTGGTTATTCATTAAGTATGCTAACAGTTTTGGGAGAATACTTACATTTTCAGTATATCGTGAAGATGCATCCACTTTACGATCAATACAACCCACGACTCTATTACGCTTTTAAGGCGTGGCTCAGAGATAATTAAGACCACGATATATGAAGAGTTTAACCTCGTTACTTTCACGTAGAGTCAATACGTGACTTATACTCACGGTTATTAGTCTTTGTTTAAAGAAAGGAGACAAATAAAAAACTTCATGATATTAACTTTTGATTATTAATATTAATTGATTTATTTACTTCAATAGAAATTAAGCAATGGCGTTTCGTAGTTTCCAATAGAATGGATAAATCAATTTAACCAATTTAGTTTACATTACTATAGTAGATTGCATTTAATTATAATTTGCTGACAAATTGTTGAAATATTTAAAAAATTTCAATAAGATATATCAATATAATTATACAGATTATTTGGGGGGGGGGAAGGTAACATCAAATGAGAGTGTCCTTCCCGTTTCATTCCATCCCTTCTCAATGTTCATTCCAAAATCAAATTCTAAAAATCACCAGGATCATTGGAACAGTATTTATGCGTAATACTAGATTAATTTCTAGATTAGTTTCATCCGAAATTTATAAATAGATGAAAATAAGCCTAAGTTTCTGAGATTTCTAAGATTCTGTAACGAACAGAGTGGTAGGGCCTTTTGCACTGATACAAATACAAAAATGTAGGACTTATAATTAAAACTTTAAATTGGCTCGTTATATTAGACAATTGGGTGTTTTTGTGAAAATAATTTCAGCAATATTAAGATTTAAAAACACTTCCTCGCTCTAATTGTTGCGCGTTTGATTGAATATCAGAACATTTTCAAATGCTCAAGCACATAAATTCCAGTTAAGTGTTTTAATAATACTGAATATTTGTTTACAATTTGTTTAAATTCAAATCCACGAAATTTACTATTAAAAAAAGTATACATTTAATTGCATTTTTGAGAAGTATATAATAATTCCACATTATCAGTAATTATCCCATTAACGCGAAGCGTTATTTTAGCATATAACAAATGGTTAAATGAATAATTTTGTGGTAATATATTGATAATTATTGTTAAATACTAATCTTTTTAGAATAATATTTTAATGGTTGATTGCATTGATGAATACATTGGTATGAAAGGAAAGTTTTCGTTTTATTAAGACTTATTTTAGACATCAAAAAACACACTAATTATACCACAACTGACTGGATGAATCTACTAATAGTTCCATAAGAATATTTTGTTTGTGCAGTGGTATTAGCAAGCTTATCATTTATTACTTATGCATTTACAATACATTTTCTTACATCCCCTGAGTAAGATCTTTAACCTATTCGACGCAAACTACACCAATCAGTTTGCCTAAAAATAAATTATAATCTATTTAAAAATAACGGACTATTGTTATAATGCGATATTCCTCTATAGTCCTACAAGTGGGGTTTTTCATTCCACTACTCACACATTCCACATTCGAGCGCCCCTTGAGAAGTTAAGCCGCAAACAAAAAATACTCTAGAACATACCAGAAAATTTACAACAAAATATTTACAACATAATGAATTCATTAATTAATTGAGGAATACGTAAAGAAGACTGTACGCACTACGTATGGGCCCAACAAGGGTCCCATAACACTTGGAATGCAACTTTATATTAATATAGAAATAAATACAAGCGGAACTGATTAGCATTCTTTCTGCCACGACCACCCTACGTTCTTATTCTTCGATTAATTTTGTTACCAGCATAACTATTCTGACTATGACTGGCTTTAGTTCTTCTTGGAACACCATTCGATCGTAATATTCCATTAGGTTTGGATTTAGTTTCGAATAAAACATCTGAGTCGGTGTCTGAATCAGTTAGGGATGTGGTGCGATGAACTGAAATGATAAATCAATAATATTAAAGCATCTGGGCGAATTGGATAATCAAATTAGCCAACATACATTGTGGTGCCTCTTCATCCTGAGCACCTATAAGTGAATATTTTTGTATTTTCGGTCTAAGACGCTGCTTCTTGGTTTGTCGGCAACTACATGCTATGCCCCAGAAAACTGCCGAGAGCAAAAATAGTACAACAATTGTAAATACCGAAACATATAAAATTGACCAGTCTGTAAATTAAAATCAAAGAAAACGAAGTTAGTGAATATTGCGATTTCTCCGACCTTCATAAAAAATATCGCTAATCATACCGCAATTTGCTTCTTCAACGCCCCAATAGTAAAGAGCTGATGGCATCCAAAATGATTCACAAATACACGCTCGAGTAATTGGATTGCATACGCCATGACCGGAGCAATTATTCTGACAAATTGTGGTACGTATATCTGCAAAAACTGTACCCAATATAGAAGCATCACGTTGTAATTTCTCTTTAAGTTCTCGTTCAACTTTTAATCCGTTGATTATTTCAGCTTTTCCATTGGTATTAATTGTCTTTGAAAAATTACAATTAGTTTTGGGATATGTTTTGAAAATAATCACCAACAATATCAACATACCTCGACATAGAAAATCAGAATAGCCTGTTCCGATTTTACATCATATTTCAAATCACGTACATGCACTTTCATATCGCTCAATAGTAGACCGATTTTTTGAACAATCGAATCTAACTGGGATTGTGTCAATTGTGTCACTCCAGTTGATAAAGTAAGTTGTACTAAATTCATTAGTACCGGATCAGAATTTACAATTATATTAACTGTATCAGTATTAGATAAGCCTTGTTCGTCAGTTACGGTCAACTTAAAAACATAGTGCCCGGATACAACATTGGAGAGCTGAAAATGCAGTCGATTAATATAAATTAAATTATTATTTACGTATTTCACGTATTACATCGACGGCACGATTTACATATCACTTTCTTAGTTAGTGATCAAAGTTATGAATTATTGGTCTCCCAAGCAATGGTTCGGGAAAAATACTTGACTGATGAAATAATGCAACAATTTAAGACAATTTTCTATAAGCTAAGAGCATACTAATCCTTCTCCTTCTCCTTGATTTTGAAACACGACTCTGAAGTTAAATTATTACTTTATAAAACCCAGACAAGACGTAAAATACCTAACTTTCTAAATTTAGAATTAATCTGAGAAATCAATCGTTTAAGCCCCTTCGACACAATTGAATTTCGTGCCAAGAATTGTGTGGCAATAGATTGCGATTATTAGCTGTATGACTATATAATGTATTTCCAATAAACAATGCAGCTATTAACAAAACGTGGTGGGTAAGGGCAAAAAGGAAAATGTTATCTCCATTTGCGCTAAATATTGAATAAAATTATATCTTGCAACATCACACCTTTTTGTTCAATATTTTAGACTAAGGAAATCACTTACAATTAATACGGGTTGCTTGTCGGTGTTACCAATTATATGACCCATTGCCAAGCTACTCCCATCACGTGTCCAACTATAATTGACTACGGCTAAATCATCCCAAGATTTTGAGCCATTCAAATATATTGCAGAAACTGGCAAATTGATAAACTGATCACCACCAGCATTTGCCACCGGTGGAGCATTTTTCTCTACAATATTTTTTTTAAGAATGTGCCATTTTAATTTAACTTCAAGGTTATTATCACTAAAACAGTTACCTTGCACAACTTTGATCCACACACTGTCCTCTGCGGTATTATTATTCTCATCCATCACTAACAATATGAACTCATATAGGCCGACGGTTAATGCTGTAGCATTAGCAATCTAATCAAGAAATTTAATTATAATAGGGACAATATTTTTGAAACTTTAATCATACCGAAGTATTAGCCTTGACTATAAGAGCTTTATTTGGTCCTGACTTTTGACTCCAGTAGTATTTTTTAATGGATATATCATCCGCAGATTGAGATCCATCTAAAGTTGCCCAATTGGTAGGTAAATTCACTGTCTGAGAGGAATCATGCATTTAAAAAATTCCAAATTCAAAACTATGTTTCTATAATATACCGTATTAACGCCGGCCGCAGCTTTGGGGGGTGAATTTGTGGGAGGTTTAACGAATACATGCACTTTTGCTGAGCTTGACTGACCACTACCATCGGTCACTTTAAGCACGAATGTATACATGCCCTCTTCTAAGTTCGAAAGTTGCACGTACGGAGTACGCGTATTTTGCATATCCACCGCTTTTGATTCATCACTGGCATCTTTTGTCCATTCCCAAGCGACAATTTCATGATCATCCGTACTGGCCGTACCATTCAAAGTAACATTATTATTTGGGAGATATAGAATGACACCTTCTCCAGCATTTGCCACTGGCGGATAATCAGTACCCCTTAAAACAGTTACATTTGCTGTCGTCGAATTGGTGACGTTATTTGAATCAGTCACAGTTAATTGGAAAGTATAATTTCCGGGTGAAGTTAAATCGGTCAATTGCAATGTATTCACTTCCGGTAATTTGGGCTGATAGCCAATCGGGCCTGATACAACCTCCCAATGCCAACTGACTATATTGTCATCATCAGTACTGGTACTGCCATCAAGCACAGCATTTGTCGTTGGTTGCCGTATTGTTTGCACTTTTGGTGAGATAATTACCTGCGGTACTTTATTGACACGCTTCTCCGGAAGTACAGTGACGTTAGCCAATGCTTCACCATGCGTACCATTTTCACCGGTAACGAATACCTTAAAAGTGTATAAACCTTCTGAAAGATTCGAAAGTTGTACTTTAGACTTCCCTTGATCGGAAATCGTTCCATTCATAGGGCCCTTAGGTTGCGTGACTAACGACCACAAATAGGTATATTTCGTTTTACTGTTTTCACCTGGCACAACCACTGCAGCTAAAGTTGCTTCTTTACTGGGTAGGCGCACTTCTTTGGAAGCAACACTGACTAGAATTTGTTTGTTCGCATCATCCTTTAATGTTTTAGATGTAGTGGTTACGTTGGTATCATTCCCCAAACGTTGAGTCTCTTTATTCAAAAATGAGGGTGTCTCGATTGATGTATTTATTTCATGCTGATGTGAATCATTTCCAATAGGATTTTCAACCATATCATATTCCTGATCTTGATTAACACACTCTCGTAAATTATTTCGCGTATACCCACGCATACATTGACAAACTCCAATTGTAGCACTATTACGAAGTTGTACACACTCTTCCCTTGGAGGACAACTGCGTTTTGTTGAATCCAACTCATTTGGATTGCAGCTTCTGTACTTTGACGTCGAAACGTCTATAGGTAAATTTGTGCCGTAGAAAGAAAATTCTTCTGGAGTTCCGTCGGTGTTATCACCACCACTCTCACCATTTACAGGAGTCATCAAAAGCTGTTTCATGCGTTTCTCAGTAATAGGATAGTCTTCTTCGTCATATGTGGGCATACCCTGTAATTTCACAATTTTACAAATCGCCTTTGTTTTGTTAATAATTATAAGTAAATACTTACCTGTTTGATGCCAGAAGGATATCGAAATTTGTGCGATTGTTTCCAAAAACTTAACGGATTTATTTTTTCGGCCTCAGCAATATCATTTGGAATAAAATCAGCACCCACATTATCTCCCTTTAAAATATTAAGCCAAGATATTTCGGGGTTATTGTCATCATCAGTTTTGTCTATCTGTCGCTTCACAGGATTAACTAGTACCATCTGCAGTCGATCCTTACTCAAGGGATGACTCTTCGGTAAGCAAGCCTCATTACTGACGCATCGTACGTGATAGCATTTAAATTTATAGACAAAGACAACATTGCAAGTTTGGTTGCGTTGGTTTTTATCGCAACAGGCAGCTATGCAGTTTTTCAATTCAACTCCAACACCATTCCCTTTATCTTCCTCGAAAGGTAAAGAGAATTCTTCAATAACACCTGAATTTGCCTCAGCTCGAGGCATGGCGCTATTAAAAACATGATGCAGCATATTTGGACACATTTGATCAACGGTTTTATCCGTGTATCTAGATACGATTTGAGATTCATCCGTATCTGCAGGAGATTTCACATTTGTAGTTGTCAAAGTGCCAAGAGAACTCGAAAGGAAACTTAAGGCAAGAACAGAAATCATCCACTTTGACCTACGAATCTTTTCAGAGATCATCACAGTATTTCGTTTCATTAATTCTAATTATAAAGACTTCTTTGAATCTAATTGGAATGTGCCCAGCTCTGCAGTACCACTGAATATGTTGAACAGACTATGGGGAACGTAAATATTTTTGTAAATTACTTTAAACCCTACTTCTACCAGAGACAACTCTTATCTCTGACTTCTACCCACTGGATTCCACTACAAATATTTTATTCTCGAAGTAAAGTCGCTTCCACAGGGGGTGTAATTTATTCTGAATTCTTTATCCCAATACACACGTCGAACGTTACGTTTATCATACACAACATAAAAAATATGGCGGTTTAAAAGTAATAAAACGTTCCGTATAGTATTGGAAAGACATTTCCTAACAAAAAACAAAATTAAGCTTGTACTTTGAATTGGAATTTTTTTCCATAAGTTGTTATGTGTATTATCACTTATGCTATCACGTACGGTGTGTTAGCAATGATGCCTTCTTCATAAGTTTTGCGTAGAATAAAAAGTATTATTTTAAAACTTGTTGCTGTGAAGAAACAGTGTAAAGCTACATAAGTTTCTTAATTAAAATTAATTAATGTTTCGTGAATTTATTACAAGTGCACTCTCACTTTTAGTCGTCCTTACCAAGAAACATCATCGAAATTGCTGCCGTTTTCTAGAAACGATGTGGATCTTTATTGTGTTGGTGGATAGCTTTGAAAATATTTTGCAATTATATATTTTGGAGTGCTAGGATTAGAGATTGTTGCTGTAAAACTCTGTATACTAAAGATGTTTTATACCACGATAGCACAGTGAGCTTATGAGTTATCGCATTACAGATAATTAACTTAAGAATATTATAACCAATTTTGATAAGCTTGTGTATAAGACAAACAACGAAGGTGTTCGTTGATTTGAAATTTGGACATTCAAAAACATCAAAAAATGACATTTGCTATACAATTGATTTCCATATGGTCTCCAAACAATTCTCAATGACGTCATAGAATTACCAAATTTTTCTCAGCTGGAAAACATTTTTTACTCTAATGGTATAATAATCCACGGCTGGACCGGCCGGTATATACTCCGCCGATAAGTATTAAGGAAACGGTAAATTATGTTTCGAAATTTTGCAAGTGCAAGTGGAAATGTTAGAGGATCCAATAAAGGATCATCGAGCTGCAGGGGTCGTCCAAAAGGTCTGAGAGGTAAAGAGATTGGGATGTATTACAAAAATCTTCATCAGAAGCGTAAGCAAGAGGAAGAGAAACGAATTAATTTGGGTCCTTCAGTAAGTGCACCAAGTGGAGTACTCCAAAAAGTCAAGGACTATATGAAACATTTCGATAAATATACCCAAGAAGAAAGGACCGTGTGTACAGAATTCGAAAAGCGATTTCGAGATTTGCTAAATGTGAACTTTGAGGAGTTTATAAAACAATCAAAACGAAACACAAACTTTAGGAGCAGTGATAATTTAAAAGGACTGAATGAAACCTTACTTAACCAGTTTCAAAATAAAGAGGAAACAGCTGAATTCCGACGGAGCTGGACAGAACGATCGAATCTGCCTGCTATGCAACAGAAAAAACTGATACTCGACGGCATTGCAGAAAATCAGGTAACACTAATCGTGGGTAGTACTGGATGCGGTAAAACAACACAGGTGCCTCAGCTCTTGCTTGACGATTGCATTCGTAAAGGTATTGGAGCGCAATGTCGTATCGTGTGCACCCAACCGCGTCGTATATCTGCAATCTCTGTAGCCGAGCGCGTGGCCAGTGAACGCTGTGAACGCTTGGGTTGCTCGGTGGGATACCAAATACGATTAGAAAGGTAAAGAAAACTTAGAGAATCTAGAAATGTTTATTTAAAATGTACTTTGTCTTCAGTGTAACACCACGAGATTATGGCTGCATACTCTATTGCACTACTGGAATTCTATTGCAAAAAATGCAAACAGATCCACTTATGAATGACATTAACTTCGTGATATTGGATGAAATACATGAACGCAGCGTAGAAACGGACCTATTAATGGCTCTTTTAAAACAAGTAAATTAACCAGATGAATATCATCGAAGAACAACAATCAATATCGAATTTCTCAATAGATTCTCCCTTATCGTTCTGATCTCAAAGTCATATTAATGAGCGCAACAGTTTGCGAGGAGGTGTTCTGTGAATATTTCGATAATTGTTGCACGCTTCGTATTGAGGGGACACTTTTCCCCGTCGAAGTTCTTTACCTCGAAGACATTCTTCAGGAAACTGGTTTCAATAAATTCATGAAAACGTCGCCTGCTTTTAAGAGTTCTTTCGGTTATAGTTCAGCGGGGCGAAATGTTGCCAGATTGAATCGTGAATATGAAATATTTATTGAACCTTATTTGCGCACAATTCGTAATAAATACAATTCGGAAGTACTGACAGCTTTACAATGTCCTGACTCCGAGGGATGCTCTAATATCCAATTTTTAGAGTTTTTAATCTTTTACATATGCGAAAATAAGCCGGATGGCGCTATTTTGGTCTTTTTGCCGGGCTTCAGTGTTATTTCGAAATTGAATGCGGTTCTTCAGAATCCAACGTTGCCCATTGGACGCCGTAATTGCCACAATCTGATCATTTATCCGCTTCATTCACTCATGCCAACGCAACATCAACAGAGCGTATTTAAACCGGCTCCTTCTGGAAAACGAAAAGTAATACTTTCAACCATAATCGCAGAAACATCGGTGACAATCGATGATGTCGTCTATGTCATAAACACGGGACGCACAAAAGTTAACAATTATAATTCGGAGGCCAATATACAGACACTCGAAGAGACTTGGGTGACAAAAGCGAATTCAATGCAACGCAAAGGTCGTGCTGGGCGTGTTCAGCCTGGAATCTGTTATAATCTTTTCACAAGGTTTTTAACAATTATTAGCTAGTTATCGATCAGTTGATCAATATAATTCGACTTTATTACAATTCTAGGGCGCGCGAAGCCACTATGTCGGATGTGCCAATACCAGAAATATTGAACTCTAAATTGGAATCAATTATTTTAAACTTAAAATTGCTGCATATAAAAGACGAGACGGAATTTTTGAAGACCCTTATAAATGCACCTCTACCGCTAGCAGTCGAAAATGGTGTTAAATTATTGAAAAGGTTTGATTACGTATATTTCATTCAGGCTAGGGTTTGTCAATCTCTAAAACTGAGATATCTAAGGGTGATCAATTTTTCCAACAAATAATGTATTTATGAATTTCGGTTCCAGAGCGCCGAATGTATTTTAGAAATCTAATTTGCGATTCTGAAATCAATGTGAAATAAAAGCTCAAAGATATGAGTCATGATTTCGATGATGCAACGGATTTCTGAAATGTAAAACACATTATGAATTAATTAGAGAAGGCATAATCAATCGCTAATTTATCAAAACTGTTCTTTAGAATTAATGCGTTAGATACACATGGTTTACTAACACCATTAGGCATGCATTTGGCACGACTTCCTATCGATCCTCAAATGGGCAAAATGATACTCATGGGTGCACTTTTTCGTTGTCTTGATCCTATTACTTCTGTGGCGGCTGGAATTTCATACAAGAGTCCTTTCTACGTGCCATTGGGTCAGGAGCAACGTGTTGATAAGATAAAGCAAGATATGGCCGAAAATACCAAAAGCGATCATCTTCTGTTGAATCGCGTAATTCTAAAATATCGTGACGCATTGTCGAATGGTGTAGAAGGTTCATTTTGTTATAAGAATTTTCTTAGTTTGCCAACGATGAAGCAACTGGAGAATATGAAACAACAATTTGCCGGACTGTTGCACACATCGAGGTGAGAGAGAAGATGAATTTTTGACTAAAATTCTAAAAATTATTTTTTTTAATTTTAAATTAGATTTGTCGACAAAAAAAATTGCGATGACAAACAATCGAATTTAAATTCCAAGAACGAACCACTTTTACGAGCTATAATTGCAGCCGGTCTTTACCCAAATATAGCGCATTTAAGGTAACCATTAAAGCCATAATATTAAAAACTCTTATATATATTTATTCCTGAAGGAAATCGCGTCAAATTCGCAATCGGGTGCGTGCTATACATCATATGTCGACACCGGAAGAACGACGCGTTAATTTTCATCCATCTTCAGTGAATAGCGGTGTATCTTCTTTCGATTCCAAGTAAGTTGTTAATTTTTCATTTGGTCGCCAATGTGATTTTAATGACGTTAAAACTCGTTTCGTTTGGATGCAGTTATTTTGTTTATTTTCAAAAGCAGAAATCAAGTGATGTTTATTTATTGGATGCGACGATGGTGTTCCCTATGGCTTTGCTAATATTTGGCGATTACGTGGAGACCGGTTTGGCACCACAACCGCAAAATCATCATTTTATTTCTGTGGCCAAAACCTACTTGTAAGCAAAACGGCGAGTAATAAATTTTAAGCGCAGAAATGAAATCGAACCATTTTCTCTAGCTTTAAATGTGATGAGGAAACAGCAGATATTATAATTTTTCTTCGTGACCGAATGGAATGGTTACTTCAGAAGAAAACCTTATATCCATCGCCAATTGAAACGAATAGCAGTGAGGAATTTCTCATTAAGTAAGGCTTTGTAAGACCCAAACATGAGTTAACTTGTATTCGTTAATATTGTATTTCCAGAGCTATACAAATGTTGCTATCGCTAGATGATTTTTCAACTGATGAAGAGGAAACTAATTATTTATCATCAGACGATGAATGATCCGATTTTTAACCGATTACAAATTTTAAGAAATATTGTAGTTTATAAATTGGGGTGTATTTTTTGTAACGAATGTAAGCTCCATTTCTGAACTGTGCGTGCTCCGACTAAAATATAGTGGCTGTTTGGCGAGCCGATGAGTAAATCGTTTGCTGAGTCGATAAGTAAGAAAAACAGCTTTGGCAACCACACAAACGTTTTTTGTTTCCAAAATTTATACCCTTAGAGCAATCTATCTGAAATTACGTTATAGATTTTCTAATGATTTCAACCTATTATATTGAGATTATTTATGAATAAACGAACAAACGTTTAAAATTAAAAAAGTTGAAAATTAATAAGAATTATAAACTCTTTATAAAGAAAAATTGCATTTATATTATGTTTTCATAGTTTGTGATAATTCCAATTTTCCTTCTCTTTCAACGCAGTAAAAAAAATTTACCAATCTTTCAAAGTAAAAATGACGATGGTTTCGGGCTTTAACAATAATCTCTATTCATAAAACAGCACAAAAGAAATTTTAAATGTTTTTACAGAAGCGGAAATATTTTGAAACAGATTTCCATAATTAATCAGTCATCCCCCAATAAAGCAAAGGCATTTTGAGGCTTTACACTGGTTCCAATATGATCATCTTCGGAATCACCGTCAGTATGTGTGTGGATTTCGGATCCATCATACAAATCATCATTATCCTCGCCTGCAAAAGAAAGGACGATACAGACGAAATGCACAATCATGCTATTTAGATTTACTTTCGGAATTCTCTCGCGTTTTATCATCCTCGTCCTCTTCATTCACATTTTCTGTGTTTTGGTATCTTAATATATCTTCAAAATCAGGATGTTGTTGCCAATTTTCTGTACAAATAAAATTTATATCCCAGATTTTACATTTAAATAGTGGATTAATTTTTATTCTAAAGTATCCATTAGTTATACCTTTTTCCTTTGAAAAGCCTGGTGGATAAAACTGTAGAATGAGCTGATTTTGCCCGGCTAAACACATGCGTAACAAATGATTAGCTGCACGATAGCGATCAGGACGAGCTGCTTTTGCCGTCAAGAAGCCTCGCTTCAAAGCCCACGCTTCGGCAACAGCAATCGCCGACCATTCATCATAATCTTCAGGCAGTTGGAGTTTCAGCAATTGAGACAAGTTTAAATGTTCGGCCATAAATTTTAGTGAGCGATATGGCACCTTCAACTGAGCAATAGGAAAGCTACCGAGCAGAACTTGTAAATATTTTGGTGTGGACGATGGAAACACCAGACCAGGGCAATCACAGAGACGCACTTGAGGTGTTAGAAATATAGTTTGGAAGTGTTTAGTATGGCCCGGTGTGCGACTAACACTGACCACTTTACGTCCTTTAAGGGCATTAATCAGTGAGGATTTGCCAACGTTTGGGAAACCAACACAACCCACCGTTAAGATTCCATCAGCATACATTTTTTGCTGAGTTTGTCCACTTGGATGATGGGATGATGCAGTTTCGACTATTGTTTCGGTATGGTCGGCATTATCTCCCATTTCATCCAAAGGAATATTTTCAGTATTCATATCCTCAAGAATTTTCTCTTTCCATTGGCTCAAATCAACTTCTGATTCAACAATTTTGTTACATTCACGATAAATATTGTAGATACCTTCCATTCTTCTTTTGTAGGCCACACGAGCTCGAACAGAATCTACGAAAGGCGAGAATTTAGAACGTAACAACAATTAAGTTGTAGCCAATTACTTTTTACTAATTTAGTTTTATATGACGCAAAAAGTACGACCGGCAACCCAACATATGTTTCCTGAAAATAAGATTTCCAGGCCAGCACCACCTCTGGTTCCACCAAATCCACTTTATTTAAAACCAGAATAACATGTTTTTTCAAGGTGTCGGTGATGTATTCATAAAGAGCCGGTGGAAACATTAAAGTCTGTTAATTATTAACGTCTAAATTTAACTACAAGTTCGAAAACAATATCAGTATTATATGTTTACCCCGTAGCGTACGTCCACTATAACCAGTAAAATATCGGATAATTCCAAAACACGCCATAATTGTCTCCAAGTCTCCAGATTTAACTCAAAAAGCGACAACTCTTTTTGAGCATGCTTTTGTTGCAATTTATCCACGTACTCCTAAAATAAAAGAAACATATTTCTCTGCCTTCCTTGATTTCTTATTGCATTATAATATTCGTACTCGAAAATACCGATTCTCATTGCGTTCAAGTGCTTCTTTATCCATATCGTAACTCCATTTTGGACGCTGTGGAAAGTCGTATTCATTGAAATAAATGGAACCAATTTCACGCTCTTCGGGGGTCACTTTTTTCAACGGCTTATAGCCTTCCATTTTTATTTCTTCCAATTCTTTTCGGGACTCTTGATAGAACTTCAGGTTATAGCGGTTAACGTTCTTATTGCGCAAGGAATTAGCACCGCCTTTTAAGGGCTGTTCCATAAGTTTGGACACCGTGATCTCGTTTTTTTCGGCAGTGTCGCTCTCATCGTCCTCAGAGTAGTTGGTATGCGTTAGTCTCTGTGAACCTACTTGAAATTAATAACATGGTTTGTCCAATTATTTTTGAATTCTTTTCTACCTTTAAGCTGTCTCTTCTGCAATAACTGCTCCTTTTTCTTTTTGCCACTGAAAGGAATTTTCCGACGTTGAGGCATATTCCCTTTTGAGAAATTTCAAGTTTTCAAAAAATTGCGAATTTTTTATTCAAATATTTCTTCAATAATCACTTAATACAACATGTTCAACAGCTTCATCCTGTGATACAGAGATGGGACACTCTCTATTAGTGTTGGGAACTATTAAGTAAAAAGTATCGATTTATTCGATTTCCGAAAACACAATGTGTCAGAACTCGTGCGATGTTCTTGTTTGTCGCGTGTTTACTAACGAGTGTAGAGCGTGTTGATAACATTTTGCCCACCTCCTTTTCTACATAATTTTCACCAAACATTAATAATAATGGTGAGTTTTATATTAAGAAATTATATAATAATCCTTCTTATTATGTTAAGACGAAGATAAGCGACTACCCAAATCTATGTAAATTATATAATTCTTAGTCCCACAGAAAATTAAATATATGCATAATTAATTTTTAACACCAAAATATGTTACAGTGAAATACTTTTAACTGAGCCTTGTTTTTTAGCAGAGAAGTAAATCGTAAAACGGTTGTTCGTTTATTATAATAAAATAAATTCTAACTATATCAATTTTCAGTTTTTTGATTGAGTCATACTTTTTATGAAATGATTAAAAAATAAGAAATAATAATTATTATGTTTAATAAATTCAATCAAATTAGGTGTCGTATTTCTTCTTGTTTTTGTTGTTTTGAACAAAATTATTTGAATACTCGCTGAAATTCTAAGCGGGAGATTGTTAGGATGGAGGGATTGTACATCGCATTCCACTTGGTGAGACTTGAAAAAGTTCAGCGAGCATGTCATTTATCATCACGTCCATTAAGGCGACGGAGATTCTTCTACCCTAATGGCCAATAAACAAACAGGTCAGTTATAAAGGAGCACAGTCATCTGTGAGGCTGTGGTTGATGACACCTCCTTTGAAAGCGGTTACACCAATAAACATCAGCTCATACTCATAGTTCAGTCATGCTAAACATCGGTCAATACACTGAAACATAAATTCTATGTTTACAGAGATGACTTCAAAACGGACGGTCGCACTGGATCAGTTTTCTTGTGACAACACCGAATATGACCAAAGTATCAGGATGCGTAGTTCAAACTAGGTCTATCAGGCTGAGGTACTTACAATGACAGGGATCGCGAAATGGTTATTAAAGGTAGATAGTCAAATTGTTATCAAGGTTATAACGTATGGCTGGTCTCCTTCGCAACTTAACAAACTGTGTTTTTAAGCCAGGACCCACCAACCCACCAACAAACCTTAATTGGAGCGCCCGGGCCATTATAGTATTGAAGGTAATGAAAAAATTGATGAACTGGATAGGAAAGGTCTCCATTTGGAAGTCAAGAAGCCTTTTCAATCCATTAGAAATGAAATAGTGAAATCGGCTAATAGCCTTTTTCTCAAAGCATGGATCGAATTAGAATGATCGCATTACAAATCGATTACAAAGATTGGAAAAGCTATAAAGTAGTTCCTTGGCAATTATTTTGCCACTTATACTTAGTTTCCTTACGCAGATCATCATAATAGTAAAATAGAAGCAAACATCTCTTTTCGAAACTGTCGATTTATTGTTACAAATTGACGCTTTTCAAAAATATAACTGCCAGACGTTGAGTTTTTTATTTTAAAACAGATTTTTGATTAGATGTAGTCATTAATACAATTATCTTATTTCTACTCCTATTCACTGTTTTGTCGAAATTAACACTTCTCACACTTTAATTTGTCGTAGTAAATTTTCCCTCCCCTTAAAGCCTTCTACTCTCTATGTCAGCAATCCGTGATTTTTTGATAGCGTAATTTTTTTTATTTTTTATATTGTTTGGTTATTGAAGTTCATCAAACTTTTGAGGTTCCAAACAGGTTCCATTCCACTTCCAAACAAACAAACGAAAAAAATCAATTCAATGCTTTCTTACGTATTTATGCGCGCACAAGCCAAGCTATATAAAATAGAAGCAGAAATAAGAAAAAAAATTCAGCAAATACAATTCAGTTTTATGTGAAAAGATTCTATGTCGTTTTTAACAAGAATAACAAATTCTTTTTCAAATTGTTTTAGGAGGGGGGCGGCAGGGAGGAGGTTGCATTTCTCTCGTATTGACACAATAGGATCTAACCTGATTGCTTGCGGTGGAGCGTAAGGTGAATAGAGTGTAAACAATGCAGGAAAGTGTTTTCGTCGGCCCTTCAGGCCTTGCTGAACATTAAGCGGGGCCATTTGGGACGGAGCCACTTCGGACGGAGGCATTTTAGACGAGACCTTTTTAGGCAGTTGTTTGCTTATCCTAAGCTTTTTACATGGGCATAGTAATATATTTCAAATAACAAAATTCTCTTCGAAATACTTTTTTGGAATACAAATGAATTAGGATATAAATTAGTTAGCTAGTCATGCGTTTTATTCGGTATCTGCCTAAACGAATTTTAATAAGAAGCATAGAAATTAATTCCGTATGCATCTTGGTGACCGTTAAACAATTTGGCCTTAATATATGTATGTAAGTCCTTACAGTAAGAAATCGTTTTTTTTTCTCTCCGTTTCTTCGCTTTTTCTTCGTTTTCATCATTTTGACCAAGTAACCAATGAAATGATCTAATGTGTTCGAAAGAAAAGAAAAAGATCGATCATGAATAAAAACAATTGGAGATCACAAAAAAGTCATTGTCATGGTTATTTCTTCTTTGCAGTAAACACATACTTCTTGTATGGATTTACTTGTACGTGAGGCAATTATTCCTTCCATTCGAATTCAGTCTACATTGGGCGTGCAAGAGTGACGTACATGGAACTTAAGTGGAGTAAAAATGAATTTCAAAGCATTGAGAATTTGTATTGTTTCGTTTTTGTTATTGTCATTGAACTTGATCCTGGCTTTTGTTGGTGTAAAATCTGAATTAAAGCAACAACATGCTCCTTCGGCAGAACGCATTCTATACGACCAACGTCAAACAGGCAACGGTTATAACATTCAAATTAGTATAAAAGATGTTGCAATAATTGCAATGGATCAAAATGATTTTGAGGATGTAAGAAAAATAAATATTATAAAAATAATAAATATAAGAATTAATAAAAAAATAATGTCACTTAGGGTTTAGTTTATTATTATTATTTTTTTTTAAATTATTTTCAGTCTTCGTCTAATGGAGAGGATTATTATTATGATGAAGAAGATTTAACTGTAAAACCTTTACCATCTTGGCTAACCAAACCGCCCGCTGTTGAAGGAACAACCTCGAAACCTTTAATCACTTCAACAAATAATGAAATAAATTATACAAATTTTACAGAAACAAATAATACACAAATTTCAACAGCTTCGAATTCAATATTTTCAACTGCGGTTACAACAAATACTTCAATTCACAGTAGTACGATTCCATCTATTTTCGAAATACTTACTGATCAAAGCACTAATCGACCGTTAAAGAATATATCAAAAACTGAAACCACAACATTTGCATCAAAATCAAATATAGATTATTTAATAAAAAAATCTAATATCGAAAATAATATATTTCTTCTGACCAAAACCGAAGGACGGCGGTCTCAACAAGTACCACGTTTAAAAAATTTCACAAGTAAAATTCTCTCAGAAGTTGATCTACTTCATAATAAATCAATGCAAACGCAAAATTCTTTAAGTGATACGAATAAAATTGAAGTGGCTAAAAGAAGACGTACTCATAATAAATCATCGGCTGCAGTAAATCATTATCCAGTTCCTTACCATTCATCATCATCATTGCCGTCATCTACGAGGCAACGGCGTTGCCACACCAACCAATTAGTTGATGACGGTAGTGACTGTCAAATTAAACGCCCGTCATCAATTTTGTAAGTGTTTTGTGTAAGACTTAGATGAGCAGTTTCTTTTAAGGGCATACGAAATGCATTAATATTCTTATTTTTGTTAAATATTAAAAAACTTATATTTAATTTTAAATTTATGGATTTAGTTTATTTCTTTAAAAAAGGAACTAAATAAAATTTTTATTTCTTTCAAATTTCATTTTAGGAGGCGCTTATTTAGACTATTGATGACATTACCCCAAAGCGGTTCTAAAATAAATTCTGATGTTCGTGAATCAACAATGAATAATGAATCTCGTTTCTGAACAAGTGATTAATTATGGATTTTTGAAATGAACACTTTATTATTGTAATTTCATGAATTTAAAATACATTCAATCCAAAAAATTCCCTCGGTTATTCTTTCCATTAATAAATATTATAAAACTCAATATTAAAATTAGGCTTATAATTAATATCGTATTTATCAAGTTAATCATACAATTGGTTCTTCTTGTTTTCTAATTATTAAATTTCATATATGTTTACAATTATTAAAAATAATATAATTTTAAAAATTGCAATAAGAAAAAATTATTTAGTAACTTCATTTCATATGAAAAACACTTTCGTACAATATGATTTATTGAATATTGAATAAATTTAAAATTTTATACCTAAAATTCATGAGTAGTGGATGACTAAAATAACGTGACATGATTTAATACACTATAAAATAAATTGTGTTAATTATGTAATGATGTCTTTTTCACTTTTTTATGGATATGATTTATATCATAATTAATCGTAGATATTGAATTCATTTGCCTAAAATTTTCATATTGTAAATAAAATCCAGAACTTAACTGTTTCCATATTAAATGTTAATTAAAAATTCATAAATTTCAAACCAAATTTTAATTAGTCTTAGTTACATAATATTATCGTTATTTTTAAAAATATATATAATCAAATATTTAATAAATCATGTTCATAATTTTTATTTGAAATGCAGGACCTTCGGCCACGCTTAATTCAGATAAATTAAAATCCTACAAAATTCAAAGCTTAATTAGAAAAATACCTAACAATATAAAGTATTTTGTTCGGAATTATGGTAACGCAAAAAAAAAAACAAAAAAGAATCAATTAAAACATTTTGGTAATTTTAAAATAAACCTTTGCTTATTCCAAAATTTACATTTTGTATCCTTTTCTATTGCCAAGCGATTAACAAATATTTTTTAAGGATGACTATATTTCTTTCTTTTTTTTTTGGCTTTTTAACGCCCTTCCTTGGCTATTCAAGACGCGCTTCGACCTTTGATATCATAGATATTGTTACAGAATTGATATTGTGCAGTAAAATTATTTAATTAATTCATTCATTATCACTATTATTATTACTAATAGTAACCATTGTCTTTTTTTAAGGCATTCCTGGCAAACCACTTAAACCCTGATGTTGATGCAATAAATTGTTACGGCTTCGGTGTTGTTCCATACGTTGTACCGTTGCGGCTAAATGTGCGTTTTCCACATACAATTCCTTAACAAGTATGTCAGCATTCTGAAGTCGTTGAGACTGTTCAGCCATCATCATTCCTTGTGCTTCAATCCTATTACGCATTTCAGCCAACTCTGCATGATGTTGTTGCCAAGTTTCTATTAAATTGTAATTAAATGCAAAGAGCAAAAAATTTTTAAAATTTTAGCATAGGCGCAAGCAGTTGAATATCAGATATACTAATTTTAAATGAGAAAACAATTCAATATTATATTATCTAATTATGAAGCGGAAGAGAATAAATGAAAATGAAATGAGATTTCTTTGATGGTGTTAAAGAATAACGTAAAATGCTATTTTCCTCTGAAATCCTCTGATATAAATCGGACTACTATTACGATTTAAATCGGACTATTATTATCAATTGTATGTATTGAACTCACGTTGCATTAAAGACTCTGTATACTGTTGTTGTTGTTTGATTACATTCTGAAGATGCCTGTTTTTCAGCTCCAATTGATTAACACGCTGCATTAATGTTGGATGAGCGGTACGCTTTTATAAAAAATTAAAAATTAAATTAAATTAATTCACTTTTATTAAAAAGGGTTTAATATATAAATTAATAAATTTAAAGAAAAATTCTATGATCTTCAATCGCTGTATAAAAGATTACTCTGCATTACTTACAGCATATGCTTTCTCAAGTACCGGACGTGCTTCTTGTAATTGCTGTAATTCCATTACCAGGCCATCACGTTGTAATGATAAATCCTTGATTTGTTCTCGTAAAGAAATTTCGTAGAATTTCAAACGTTTCAGTTCTTCTTTGATTCCTCCGGGGCTTGAACTTGGACTGGAGCAGGTACTGCGTATAAGAATTTTCGATGCGGTTGTTGTTTTTGATGTTGTATTTTTATCATTATGATCAATAATATTGCAACTGTTGTTGTTATTATTATTGTTATGATTGTTATGAGAATGATGAACACTATGTGTTGAAGCAACACTGTTGGATTCAAAGCTTTTACCAGAAAAGCTTGAACATGAATCACCATCCCCTGCCTCACCGTCAGCATCAGCATCGGAACCAATCGTTGGTTTTGTTATCGCCGGCTTTTGTATTGGTGATTTATTTGCGATTGAATTTGTGGGAGACGGTGATGGATGAACACCATTCTTGATTGGAGAAGTACTAAAAATAGTCGTCTCAGATGTAGATAGATTTGTACTAAAATGTGAAAATTTAGTTCAAGACAAATAAATGCAAATAATCATCGACTCGTCTTTGATAAAAACTAAAATAAAAAACTTTAATTATAATGTATTGATAATATAATGGGAAGGTATTAATTAAAAAAAAAGATGATCGCACCATTTGCATACCATGCAAATAATGAAATTATCAAATAAATTTCTTTTTAAAGAACCAGCTCCAGCAAAACCAGTAAAAAATACATTCCTTCAAAAATTCCTTTGAAGAAAAAAGAATAATTGAAAAAGAAGGAAGAGGGAAACATTTTCTGAACTCTCCCATTTTCCTTACATGCTTACATTTTAGGTATTATTTCTGGCAATATGTGTTTTAGCCAAATTTGCCATTACCCCGTTTTAAATGAACACTTACTTAGAATTATATGAAAAAGGCAAAACTACAGAAGGTTGAATATAAAGATTTAGAGCTTTATTATATTCAAAATAATGACAATTCGACCTTTATCACACTCACTTTTGAAGAATATTAAGAATTTATATTAAATGCTATACCTCTCAAAACGCCGATCTCTTGTTTATAAAACCATCACTGCAGAATAATTTGGATTATAGTCTTGTTAATTTTCTTGGATTTGGATTATAGCCGAAGTTTTCTTTTGTTTTTACGATCTTCTACGCAGTAAAGGAGCCATTGCAATCGCGAAAATTCTTATTTAGACGGAAATGTACATTTTGATTGTCTTTGAATATATTTTGATTAGTTTCATGGTGGCATCCGTAGGAATATATGTGTATTTCGCATGACACAAAAACATCTAACCCTAGAAAGCTTTGTATTCAGACTTATTTTAACACTTAGTTATGTTAGTTATCCTTGTGGTTATAATTGCTTGGACCTCAGGACCATTTTTGGGCAATAGAATTTTGACTATAACTCGAAAACTGTTATAGCCATAGAACGTTGATGTTTTCTATCTTGAACTGTTTAGGTATGCTCCGATTTCAGTTATAATCTGTTAATCTAGAGGAACGCTTTTCTTAAGATATTTAGAAAATTTTTAGAAAAGAATTCAAATATGACTAGCCGTATAAGGTTGAAATTTTTACTTTAAGGCTTCTTAACATTTAGGTTTTTTGTGAGGTTGTATTGTGAGGAAGTATCGTATCTTGTGAGGAAGTTTACCTATAACTAAAAAACATAAAACTTGCTATTTTGTATGCCTATAATATCCAGTAATTAGCGTCTTATTTTGATTACGATTGGGTAGCCGTACAAGGAAGCACGCATATGATTTGTTTTATTTCGCGATAAGTAATCCGTATAAAAAAGTAAACATCAAGTTGACAATTCTTAATATAGTGTTAAAACCTAGTCTTAAAGGGATGATTAAAGTTCTAGTTAATAAAATTTGATTTCCTTATTTAAGAGCTTTTAAAAATTATTTTGATAAGTTAGTTAACATAAATGCATTTTCTTTACATTAATTTCATTATTTTTTGTTTATTCCTTAGTTTTTATGAGATTATTTTTAATTGTTAAATGTAAAGCAATAATGACGTTAATTGTAATATAATTTTTAAAGTGAAAAAATTTATTGGTTCAATTTTTTCAATTCTCATTTGAATAAAAGTCGGTAGAAACAAAAGAAACCCAGACGGCTTATTACATTTTTTACTTTTTAACGAACATTCATTATTACTTCTCACAACTGACAAAGACAGAGTTAGAGTCAGACAGGAGGTTTTATATAAATATCATCTTGTGTTATATACACGATCTATAATTTAAAATTAGTAGTATATCTTAATATTTATTTAACCAATTGCAATATGTTTTTATTGATATCTCAAAGGACGAGTTATTATAGGTATATAAACCAAGCACTATAAATGAAACAAAAACAAAAATAATTTAAAAAAATAAAATAAAAAATTACGATTAAAAGATGAAAAATGATAATAATTGATTATGCATCAGATTAAAAATAAAAAGCAACTTACCAATTTCTTGGTGTGCTCGCGGAAATCGATGAAATAGAATTAAGCTCCTCAGCCTGATATTGTTGCTGGAGCTGTGGTTGTTGCTTGATTGGTGATTGAATTGTGCTCTGATGCCATAAATAATTTATTGGTGAATTAGCTGGACTTTGAATTCCATGCCCTTTATTTCTAACATCGTTATTAAACTCATTTGCCCCCGTTAATATTTCTTCACTTTCACCAAGACGCAAACGTAAATCTTCGATTTCTCTTTGCAACAATTCAATTTCTTTTGATTTTTCTTCAAAAATCATTTTTGCATTTTTACGCACTTCCTCTGCTTCCGCTTCAAGCTCAGCGTATTGCTCTTCTAGGGTACCCTTCTCTTCAATAGGCGTTAGACGGCCATCTTTACTATATTGTTCTTCATATTCACGAACTTTTTCCATTAATTCTGTAAATTTCTTATCACTTTCTTGTTGTTCATCTTCATAAATTTGTCGTTCCTTTTCAAATAATTGTCGCTCTTCGGATAATTTATTTTGCCAGTAGTCTTCACAATCTTCATAAGCCCGTTGCATTTGCTCTAAACTGCTATCGAGCTCTCTACAACGTTCCTCTGATACGGCTTGGGCTGCTTGGACTTTTTTAAGTTCTTCTTCTAATTCTTGTACTCTTTTTTTTAATTTTGTAATTTCATCAATTCGTTTGTCTTCGTCATCGATCTCTAAATCTTTTGATATATTCGGTATTCCCTCAATTTCTGGACTACCTTCGCCTCCGCTATCAACGTGTTCCTGTTCTTTCAAATTTATTGTTTCTTTGATTGTGTTTAATTCTTCTGGTAAATTAGAATCATTTTGATTCTTCGACTCTTTGGTTAATGACACGGTGTATCGAACGTCCTTTTCATTCGGCAATTTCGATGATTCAACCGTTAATTTCTTATTTTTGCTTCTGATTCGGCATAATTCCACATTAATTGCTTCCATTTCAGAAACAAGTTCATCATTTTTATCTCGCAAATTTGTGTTTTCCATCTGCAGCGTATTTATCTTTTCTACCAGTCTAAGAATTTCCTCCTCATCATCGTCAACGTCAGTGTTCGTCTTGTCATGGGTAATAAAACCATGCTTCTTCCCATCTTCGCTAGTGCGTGAATGATCCTCTTCGAATTCGGTTATTTCTCGATTCAGTTTAATATTTGTTTGTAAAAGTTCAGTTATTTGCTTCTGTAAAGACTTATGTTCTTCCTCTAAGGCACTATTTTCATTGCTTAATAATTCGTAATCTGTTTTCAATTTCAATTCATTTTGTTCAAACGATTTCAATTTCGCCTCAAGACTTGAAGTCAAATTTATCCAATTCTCACGATCGTTAGCCAAACGAAGAGTAAGATCGCGTACTACTTCAGCGTGACGTTGCTCCAAAAGGCGTATCTAATCCAAATTAAAAAGATAATGATATATTTTATAAAAAACTAATTAAAAACTTATTATTGTTCTTTCGTAGTAGAGTAGAAATTATAATTGTTTTCTAATTCTGAAATTATTGATAGGCGATTTACTCAATCTAAAATTTTTACCTCTTTCCTTGTTGTATCCTCTATAGAGGCATGACGCTCATCAACTTCTTGAGCAAGCAAAGCAACACGATTATTTGCATCTTTATTATCTGCATGCAATTTTTTGTTTTGATCGTACAGTTGTCGAAAAGTCTGCCGGAGCGAAGTCAATTCCGCAGATTGCAGTGCCAGAGAAGCTCTTAATAAGATTGTCTGAGGTTCGCCTACAGAGATTATTCTCAGTTCTTCTTCTAACACTTTTGATAACTGGACAAGATTTATTTCTTCCTCATCGAAACCGAGAGTAATAAGAAGGCCTTTAGCGTTTGAAATACCAGCTCGCTCCCAAATCGCAATGACATTATTTGCGGGAAGTTTTTCAATTTGTGTAGGAATATCTAAGAGTATAATTTTTACGATTATTTTTCAGTCGTCCTTATTTAACATGAATTAAAATGTAATCAAGAACTCGACAAATGCTTACCCACTGAATCCACATTGGTATTCTTAAGCTTAGATAGTAAAGATGTATCCTGTATATCTGTTGTTGTTGTCGCCACTGATGTTGTTACGGATGCCGCTGTAGTAACTGACGGTTTAATTTTCCTTAAATTTCGTTCATTATAACGTTGATCCTTCTGGGCTGGTAATGAGGCGCATCTTTTTAATTTATTTCCACCAGCTAAAGAGCGATGTCTCCGAACGGCAACAATATCCGTTTGCGAAGCAGAACGTTGAACCTGCAACGACACCCCAAAAAGGAAGAAAAACGAAAAAATTAGCAATTCCTTCCTCCTAACAAAATAAAAAGTTTAATAAACTAACGATATTATTGTCACTGTTGTTTCTGTTGTTGGTATTAATGATTACATCAGTTTCTGAATCTGAGGGCGTTGTATCATCTTGCAGTAAATGAGGGCGTGAACGGCGTCCATATTTCTTTGAACCCACAATCAGTTTTGGAGAAACTTCACGTTCTGACGATTCGGGTGGACTATCGATATATTGATAAGACTCGACACCATCACTAATAATTAAAACTTGTTCTGTAAATAAAATTAAAGCGATAAATTAATTTTCACTTATAAAAATTAAATTAAAATTATTGTTAAAGTATCTTAAACTTTTTTTAAAAATTAAATTTATTTTTAAAAAACAGAATTTCTTACCGAATATCTCAGCTAATTGCTCTACACTATTTATAGAGAAGTTTTTAGATTTTTTATAAAAAAATTGTGTTCCCATTTTCTTTTTTTTAATTTATAACAATTTGTCAAACGAAAATTCAGTTAAATTTTAAAAAACTTAATGAAATTAAAAACTAATTCCATCTTAAGCAAACGTTTATCTGGTTACAAGGCAACTGTTTCTCTTCGTTTTAGAGTTGAGCATTATATAGTCCTTAAACTCTATATCTAAATATTCAACCATAATTTTAATCACTTAACGCTCAGGTAGTCGCGTTAAAAGCATTGATATTAACACCGATTTACTTAAGCGGTAAACAATAAAAGCTACCTGCACATGCATTTTTTTATGAAAAGGACACACATGGAAAATTTTTAAGGATTGTTCTATAATCATAAACAAATATTTTGTCCCCGATTTTACATATATGATTCTTATTAAATCTATCTATTTGCCTCTTTTTCTATTGAAAGTTTCGTAAGAAGATAATTAGACTAATTCGGGTTTAAATAATAAAAAATTATAGAGTCATTTAAAATTTTATTGAAGGGAAAATGTAACCTACCGCAGGTATATATTTTGTGTAGAATGATAAGGTAACTCTAAATAATGACTATCTAAAGGATGAAAGCATTAAAATCTGGAGAAATTTTGTTTCATTCAAATTTCTCCTTAACTTTAATAAACAATGATTATAACACATCATGAATAGAGAGGTACACACATTATAGATATATGTTGTAAGGATTACTTTAAATAATAATTGTCGCTACTATTTTAAAACATATCTGTGACAATAAAATAATAGGAATATTTCTATGATAATTGATAAAACCTAAATGAGTATAAATTCATTTCAGAGTATGCTATTCTTCAATGCAGAGATTTGTCAACTGGATTAAAGCGATGAAAATAGAACGAATCAAGAAAAACATTAAACAATTTTACATTAAAATCCAAAACAAAATATCAAGGATATGGTAATGACTATAATTGAAATAATTTCCTGTAATGAAGCTATTTTGTTCTCTTAATTATTGTGTAATAATTTCTATAAGAAATTATTCAATAATTTGAAATTTTTAAACAAAGGTGTCCAATGGTATTTTCTTAATTGAAGTATATTAACAATAATGATAATCAACGACGAAATATTATCTGAATACATTTGAAATTAAAAACTGAAAGTCTAATATAACAATATAATTCAATTGCGTTAATAATTCTCAATAAGTCCCAAAATTCTGAACTTCTGAAGCTGATTCGGACCCCTTGATAAGTTTACCAAATGGACAAATCTCTACCTCTCTGACAGTCGCTCTACTTCTCACCCACTCAAAGAACCTCTTTCACTCTCTTCATGTCACAATCACTCACCCATAGCTTTCGCCTTTGCTGAAGTTTTCTGTTTCATCTTTCCTGACGTCGTACTACCATCCAATTCTGTACCGAGGAAATTTAATAATGCTTCTTTAAAGACCAAAAATGATACACGTGATTTAATATTGCCTCTTGCTGCGAGGTCATTGATTAATACAGAACCATTATCACGCAGCTCTAGCATTTCGCAGAGACGGCGCAAGGATTTCTCGTTTAGTAGACCAGAATTTTCTGCATCGCAACTCTGGAACATTTGAAATAATTTCTGCTCATAAGGATCTGATGAAACTTCGTGATTTTGTTCCATTATTTCATAAAACTTATAGATGATTTCTTTCTTTTATTTTTTCTGGGTAATATATGCACGCACTCAATGCGTAAGTTTTCTTATAGAAGATATTTCCTGAAAATCTCAAAGTTAGAATAAATTACAAAATTAATTCGATTTAGATTTATATTTTTTTAGTTCACAAACTCGAAATATTTAAGAAAATAGTTATGGAATAATTGTCGAAGAAAAATTCTCGTTATGATTTTTTAAATATTTACAAATATTTTGTGATAAATTTTCACTTTTTACATATATTAAATTTGTTTCTATTTCTAATTGTTCCGCAACCCATATGATTTCTAACTATATTGTCAAAATTAATGAACCCCATTAGGGAATATTGGACGCATTAAAAAGTTTAAAATCATTAAAAATATTAAAAGATTAATGTTATGGTTATCCAACTAAGCTGAAGCTAACTGGCTCACATAACTGAGCCACCTTCGCTAACCGAGAAGTCAGAGCTCGTTCTTTTGCTGTTAAGGTACTATCTTGCGCTTGCGCTTTTTGCATGCTATTTTTTGATAAGAAATTATCAAAAGTATTAAAAACAGTTACTAAATACGAAGACAAATCGAAATTTTCTATTTGTTTCTCAGGACTGAAATTGTATTTTGAATTTCAATTCAATCAACGTCTATTTTGTGACGTTAACTGTAATTCATTTGTTGACGGTGTTTTGTTTCTCTTTCTCATATTCTTCAAAATCCCCTAAATTCAACAGAAAATATCCCTCAGTTAATCTCAGTTATTTCAACGAAGCACGTGAGTCAGTTTTCGTTTGAATAGATAATTAAGAATAATAATCAGTTACCGATCTAAGTGTGAGTGTCATAATAATCAGGTAAATCTCGGTAATCGGGGTAAATCTTGTACAAGTTGCGGCTAATCACCGTTATTAATAAATTATTCAAATTCCTGTATCCCGGGCGATAACATATGTTAATAAAAACTACAAAGTTAATAATTATAATGCCAATAATAAAAATAAGAATCATAACAAAAACATTAAATTTGTACAATAAAATTACTTTCAGTGATAAATTGCTGAGACATATTGACGTTTTGCCCTCCTGGGCTTTAAAACTTGTAAATGATATAGGCTAATGTAAGTCTTGCAATCAAAGCCAGGAATCATAAAATGTTGAAATCGTGGAGCGTCGACAAAAGTAGCCATCACACCTCAAAACCTCTATACATTCTCCGATAAACTTCTGCGGATATATTTTTTGCCTTCATTTCGATCCTAAGTACTTTATTTTTCACTACTTCATATTTCCCCAAGCAATCACAGCATTTAAAGGATTTTCGCAACATAACGTAAGGTTTTATATAACCTAAATGGTGGATAACTTGGTGAATGATGGTTAAAATGCATATAAAATGTGCTGCAATATTTTAATTAATTAATATATGTTTGAAAACCGAGAAACTCTTTTAAAAATGGATATTTTGTTTTTAAGCCTCATAAAAAAAGTCCTAAAATACATGCAAATACTGTACGTGACATTCCTGTTATAACTATGGGACGGTAATGAGTTAATGTGGACGCTATCGTGTGGATTCCATTGCCAATTTGTCAGACGTCCATTTTTAATTTTTCATCGCAATCCAACACACGTCAAACCATTTTTCTTCAATAGCTCGTCCAGCGGAACCGATTGAATTCTTGTTGTTTTGGTGGTAGTGAAAACCAATTTTGTCCAAAAATCTTTTTTTAAAGATAAATATAATTTCACATAAGTGGTTAGTATTTTGTGAACACAGACTAAAAATGAATTCAAAGTTTTAACCGTGCAAAATGTCTTTATTTGAACAGTGAAGCTGACCGCATAACGCTAAATTTGGGAGTCGTGGAGCCTTGCATGTCAAAGATAAAGCAATAATGTTGTGCAATGATGCAGAAACAACAATATTAGAATATAACAAATCTGAAATTGGTTCTTGTGTTTTCCATTACAGGACAAATTGGGCTTACGTCTAGAGAGCTTTTTAGCTCAGCTCAGACCGCCTACCGCTTCCCGAGATAACATGAATTCATATATACGACGGACACCTATAAACGTTGATGAAATGCATAGTTTTTTGAAGGATAAGCAAGCCTGGGAGAATGCAATTGCAATGTACCAGGGTCCCGATCCCCTTGATCATTGGTATAATTATGTTTGTTGGTATGAAAACAACAGTCACGGTGACCCTGAAAATAAATTCCGTGAAACATTAGAACGTTGCCTTACATTGTATGAACATAGTGAATACTATAAGCAGGATTCACGTATGGTCCGCCTATGGGTCAAATATATTAGTATGCAACAAAACCCGCTTCATTTCTATCAAATTCTTTATCAACGTGGAGTTGGACGACAGTGTGCTTGCTTTTACATTAATTGGGCTCGTTGTTATGAATCGATAAATGCTTTCAAAGAAGCTGAATCTGTTTTCAGTCTTGGATTTCAGGAGAAAGCTCAACCATATATTGAGTTGCAAGGAGCTCACAGTAAATTTATGCTTTACGCTCGAATGACAGCCCAGATGACGGTGATGTTACCGGAAGAGGAATTAACAGAGCAACAAGAATTATTAATGCAACAACAGCAGCAGCACCATCATCAACACATTGCACAACAGCAGCACAAATTTCAGCAGCAGCAGCAGCAGATGCATTATCAACAGCAGCAGGCGCAAATTCAGCAACAGTTTTTACATCAGCAACAACAACATCAATTACAACAACAACAGCAAGCCTACCAGCAACATGTTAACTATACGCGGACTATAACAGATTCGCAACATACTAATTCCCAGCAGCAACAACAACAAGATGTCCAACAGCATGAAGAACAATTGGAGTATCGTGCCGTTGATGGAAAACAACAGTACGCTTTTGAAGAGGTATTTAACTGTTGAGTAGTAAGTAAATATGAACAAATAAAATGAAGCGACCTTTTTTCAGCCTCAGATGACTAAATCCGGCCAGCGCATAGAAACAACACAAGCGGGTGTGTATGAGGAAAATACTCCAACTTGTGTAAC
The DNA here is from genome assembly GCA_963966595.1 of Physocephala rufipes. Taxonomy (NCBI): domain Eukaryota; kingdom Metazoa; phylum Arthropoda; class Insecta; order Diptera; family Conopidae; genus Physocephala; species Physocephala rufipes. Next base: position 36,317,043 of record OZ016502.1, on the reverse strand, counting down.
TAATGGGGAACTGCGTGATCATCATAAGGATCATGAACGTTGTGAGCTTGTAGACACTTCTGAGTCTCAAACACAATTAAATAGCATGGAACCAAATGAAATTATATCTATCGAGGGTGTAAAACTTCCACGTAATTTTTCAGCTTATTGTCGCAATAATTTCGAAATTTGGAAACCTGCCCTATTCCTAGAAGAACCAGAAGATCCTAATCGACGTTGTCACTATGCAAAAAATCGCGTATATCCAGGAAATGGCGCAGAATATAGTCCGGAAGAATTGCGCGCAAAGAAGTGGGAAGATCAGCTGAAGGGATTGAGACGACAACCCGAGGCGGAAGTAAAATGTGTAGAAGAGCAAAACACACCTGCTCCGCGTAAAGAGTTATATGAAAATAATTTAACACCGGAGCATACATCACAGGCATATACTGACCAAAATTGTTATGAAAAATCTGATTATAAAGAAAATGAGAGTCAGGCACAATATTCTGCTCAGGAGGAAGAAGACGATGAAGCCGACTCGACATGTGATGAATATGAAAGAGTGAGTGATGAAGACAACGAAGTAAACACAACGAAGTGTGGAACTGTGGTTCACACTGTCGACGACATTGAAGATCAAATTGAGGCATCTACCATACGATTTAGCACACATACCGCGCAGGGCATAACCAAGAATCAAACAATTAAAATTAAATTTAAGAAAGAAAAGAAGCGAGAAAATGAAGATTCACTTAATGGCGCCAGTTATAGCTCATACACCATAGAAAATAATTGTACAAAACAAACGGAAGATGTGTTAAATTCTTCAGTTTCTTTGCAGAATGCGATACGTAACAATGGTCACAGCTTTCATCCTTACAACATTGGACAAACTTCGACACCAAAGACAGGCTCCAAACGTAGTAAAAATAAACTCAAAATTGTTAATAAATTTCAAGCGGTGCCCTGCAGCAACAGTAACTCGTCTTCCGCTGATTATAGTTCCAACAGTCGAGGAGTCAATTTTAATGAGCAATCCCAGTCTCAGTTGCAGATTAGTAATAGTAAAAATGTATCGAATACAACCTTTAACGATAATGCAAATTTTTCGTTTTCAAGTGCAACAGCTCTCGATAATTCAAATTGCTCCGTAACGTCAGCAGTTTCTCGTTTAAATTTCCGCGACGCTAACACGACATTGGTTACCGATTTTTCAACGTATCAAGAGAACTCATTCTTTGCCTCACAGAACGACAACGACGAAGGTAAAGAGCAACGTCTGAAAAAGGCTCTGGAAACAATAGACCGTCATTTGTTGAAGGAGGCATTAGATCCATTCAGTAATGAATTGTGTAGAGCTTTTTTGACAAAAGTAGATTTTTTAGCTATTGCCGATTCTCGCTATAGCAATTACAAGATAACACAAACTCCTTTACCGAAAATTCAAAATGCCCGTTCAATTGCTCTCACTGATGGTGTTGTCTTTAATGTTGACAAAGAAGTTGGACGTGGTTCTTACGGTTCAGTTTATAAAGCATCGGATGCCAGCACTGGTGCTGTCGTAGCACTTAAATATCAGAAGCCACCGAATACTTGGGAAATTTATATATGCGATCAAGTTTTAAAGCGCATTAAATCACCTCATATTCTACCTGGTCTTATGGATATATCCACAGCTGTTATTGCTCCAAATGCCAGCATTATTGCCACAGAATTCTCTCCGTATGGATCACTGCTTGACATTAATAATAAAATACGTCAGGCTACAACAAAAGTAATGCACGAGTCTCTTGTCATGCATTTCTCATCACAAATCTGTCGCATTATCGATCACTTACATAAAAGCAAAATCATTCATGCTGACATTAAACCTGATAATTTCTTACTAATGCGCGTACCAAGTACGGATCTCTATTATCCTTCACTGCGTCTGATTGATTTTGGCTGTGCCATTGATATGACATTATTTCCTGATTCTGATAAAACAAAATTCCGCAAAGTAATACAGACCGATGGATTTACTTGTGTTGAAATGCAGGAAGGTAGACCATGGTCATATGAGACAGATCTGTTTTGTATTGCCGGCACTGTGCACGTGATGCTGTTTGGTGAATATATGCAGATACAGAAACGTGTCGGAGTTTGGGATATTAAGCAAAAATTGCCGCGTTATCTTAAAAAGCACGTTTGGACAAAATTCTTCGGAAACATATTGAATATGGATGGGAATCAATTGCCCGATTTAGATGAAATGCGCGCTATATTTGATGAGGAGGCCAGTAAAATGGATTCCGAATTGCAGAAACAAATACGTACCCTTTCCAATATACTCCATCGCCGATAGTTGCTCACTATGTTACGAACAAAATATAGTTCCAAGTGTGCTCCCAACCAATATAATTTCACTTAACTATAATTGAAAATCAATTATGTATAATTTTCGCTTAACTTAATTTTTTATTATTTTTTTTTAGTTAATTTTAAGATGTTTAGAACTTAAGTTAAATGTTTTTTATCCACGAATATGTTTTGTACAGAATTGATCATAGACATGAGTTAAATAATTTTCCAAAACTAATAATTTTTTGAAAATTTGCGGTTTTTTATTTCTTTAGTTGCACAATTGACGGAGTTGAAAACTGTGTAGAAATAGAAGGATTTGTGCTATCTTTAATTTATAAATTACTATAAATTTTTCAGAATTTTTAAATTACTTAAAGGAAATTTAAGCTACTTGTAAAAACTAATTATGTAATTAATGCTAAATTTGATGTATAAGAAGATTTAAAATAAATATTAAATAATTCAAAAATCTCTTCGTTCGGAAAGTATTTTCGTTTTCTATACCATAGCAATGGATGTCGTTCACAAACAACGTACAATCCTACCAAAGATTTGTTTATGGGGAAAGTCCGCCGAAAGTGAAGTAGTCTTAATACGTGAATTTTAGTGTAAACCTCCTTAAAAATTTTCCTTCAATTTTACGACCATAAATTGCGTTAGGCTGACATAAACAGCTGTTTAGCTACATTTCGTCAAATCAAAAATTTGTGTGCTAAAGTCAAATCAATTATGGAAGGCGGAGATATTCCACAAGATATACCCGATGAAGATCGAAATAAGGTTTAGAATTCCACAAGATAAGAACTTCGTATTTATTCTACATTGTATAAATTCGTAGACTGTCAACATCTTTGGACGTGATGTCACAAATATTCCTTGTTTTCGTAGCAGTTTTCTCTATGGCATAACTGGTGGTATTATAATCGGTTGTCTTGCATTTTTACGCACTTCTCGCCCAACGCTTTCTACTCATATCGGTTTTGCTTCATTCTGTTGCGGTACGTGTTGTTATTGGATGACGTGCAGGTTCGTATGCCCTTCCTAATTATCCACATTTTTGAATGAATTGAATTTAGAAATTTTTATTGTAAAAGGTATCAGTGGTCACAAAGAAGGTTTCATTATCAACAACTACAGTCAGTGATGAGAGACCGAAATATTTACGAAGGTACTGAAGTCGAAAAAGAATGGCTGAAGTCTGCTTAATTGGACTAATAATTCATAATTAAAAGGTGGGGGACGGGGGAGGATGTTGGTAAGAAAACTCGTTTTTATTTGGAAAATATTTAAATTCGATTTAAGGCGAAGATAATAAAGTGATAGGAAGTTTTAAAATTTCATGCTTTCCATTTATTTATACAGGAAAATTTATGCACATGCAATTTGCTGTATTAAAATCTATGACATCGCTGCGACTATGATATATAGTCACAAAAATGTGGTACGATGTATCTCGTCACCGATGCGCACATCCGGTTTTTAAGAACTACTTTTATATGCTAGATAGTTGCACGAGACCCATGCAGGGCATGGGATTATGACACGACAGTGCTATTATTTTATATATTTTGTTATGTGTTGAATTTTTGTATGAAAATTGTAAGAAAAGTAAAGCGACTCACTTCAATTAAAAAAAAAACAAAAAAGAAGAAAGAACTTTTTGTACCTTTGAAAGTCTTTATAAAATGTGTGCAGCGTTATAATATAAATTTGCATACGCACTCACAAGGATTTACAAAATGATTCTTAAACTTAGAATGGCCGCGATTTGCCCGTAGAATGCAGTGAAGAAAATTATGATAATGATTTTTTTAAAGTCATCTTTTAAATACAATCACATATAAATTTTGTAAACAAAAATTAGTGATTTTTCTCGGTCTTCGCTATCATCATTGTTATCATCAAGAGAGTAATGCGATTAGAGTTCATACATATATTATTATTCTGTGAGGAAAAAAATAATTGCTCTGTGAGATTTTTTATCTCTTTTTGTTATCTCGAATGCACTTTGCACACACATACGTACTTATACAAATCCCCTATACCCTTGTGTGGCGATAGAGGTTCCTACTCACATACATATGTTGACATCAATTACCGTCGAGATTATTTGAAACAGTTTGAATGCTGGCGATTATTTGTGAAGAATGATTAGATTTATGATTAACGTCAATTTCGTTTGATCGTAGTGTTCGAGAGTGTTGGTGTCGTTCAAATTTTTCAGTCTTAAATATACTCGATTGTCTTGCCAGTGGGATGAGTTTGTGATCATAATCGTTCTTTAGCAGTGATTTACCTTAAGTGCATTATAAAATATTACTTATAAAATAAAATAAAAAAGTATAAGTTTCTAATAACGTTTATATTATAAAATTATTATAAACTTATAATTTATAAAAATAAACCAAAAATGGAAAAGCCAAGAGAGAGCTCTTCAGTTTTAATATTTTTTGTGAATGGAAAAAAGGTAAGATTTTATGAAGAAATAAATTTAAAATGGAAAACCCGTATGGAAAATTTGTATTCATATTTATTTTGATTTTATCCTAATACCATAAAACCGTAACGTATCAACAGATCGCAAAAACTGTTTAAATTAAACAGAATTCAATTTCAATTATAAAAATACATACTTTGCTTCAACTGATTCATTCAAAACATATTGTTTTCAATAAAATAACTTTTTAGTTTACAATATTTTTTAATATAAAATGTTTTTCCTTCATTCATAATTATTATATAATTTATCTCATTATCATTATTTTCTGAATTATATTTAAAAATTGAATATTATTTGTTGGATTTAATTGGAATTATTGTTGAGAACATCACACGTTAAAACCACACTCAGATTAATTTTTATTCCTAAAATTTTGGATCACCAGATGGTTTCTCTAAAAAATTTCTTATTAAAGTCAAACAATTTCTACTGCAAATGTATTGGTGGTAATTGGTGTGCTGTTCTGCAGTTATGCATTCCATATTAGAAAATATTAAAAACAATTAATGTTCTGCAAGAAGTTAACCACTATATTATTTGTCTTAGAAATTTTTACAAAGAATCAGACTTCAAATTCATATAGAGCCATAAAAATTATATCTATAGAATCACATAAATAATGAACTTAATATTATTTTGAAGGAAACCATCTGATGATCCAGTATATATATAACTATTGTTTCCACAGCTTCGTACTTAATTATGTGACCATTATTTACAAAAGAGAGGATAATTTTATTTCTATATATTTTATTATTTTCCTATATCACCTTCACGAATGAATGATAATGATAAGAATATTAAATATATTAATTGTGATAAGAATATTAAAGCGTGAATAAGAATGAAAATAATTGTTTTATTAAATTATTTATACATTTACTTTTTTATTAAATGGCAATCTGGTATTGTCTTTACCAGTCGCCCTTCAATTGTTTGCCATTGCTGCAATCGGCAAACAATCACCCATTGATTGTTTGCACCCATTGACTGGTCCAAACAGTTGACGAGAAACTGGAAAAGGCGAGACGAGACAAAAAGAAGAGTTTTGGAATAAGCTCATAAATAATTAATCTTTATAATTATTATCAACTCTCAATATCTCATTGTTTTACCCTCCTTCACCCACAATCAGAATCTCTTTCATTCTCTTGGGTTTTCATTTTCCAGATTACCGAACCGGCCCCTGATCCCGAGTGTACTCTATTGACGTATTTGCGTGAACATCTGCATTTATGCGGCACAAAACTGGGATGTGGTGAGGGTGGTTGCGGGGCATGTACTGTTATGGTATCCCGTTATGAACGCCACTCGAATACCATTAGACATTTAGCAGTGAATGCTTGCCTTACCCCCGTTTGTGCCATGCACGGTCAAGCAGTAACGACGGTAGAGGGTATTGGTAATACACGCACACGGCTACATCCCGTGCAAGAACGTATTGCCAAGAGTCATGGTTCTCAATGCGGTTTTTGTACGCCTGGAATTGTTATGTCTATGTATACTCTATTGCGGAACTCCAATCAACCGGAAATGAAAGATTTAGAGGTAGCTTTACAGGGGAATCTATGCCGCTGTACCGGATATCGACCCATACTGGAAGGCTATAAAACTTTTACAAAAGAATTCGCTTGCGGTCGGGGAGAGGCGTGTTGCCAAATGAATGGCAGAAGTTGTCAAAACGGCGATGCAATCAAAGAAAACGGAGAATATGGAAAAGACCTTTTTCAGAAAAGTGCATTCACGCCTCTCGATCCCAGCCAGGAGTTAATATTTCCACCGGAGCTACAATTGAACGATTCGTACGATAAGGACAATTTGATCTTTAAAGGCAAGCGAGTAACGTGGTATCGACCAACGAATTTAAGGAATCTATTAAGCATCAAAACAAGTCATCCAGAGGCTAAAATTGTTGTTGGTAATTCAGAAATAGGCGTGGAAGTTAAATTTAAACATTGCCTATATCCGATACTGATTTGTCCTGCCAGAATTGCGGAACTAAATGAAATTCGAGAAAGTCAGAAGGAGATTTTTTGCGGTGCGTCAGTGAGTCTAACAGATATTGAGAATTATTTTCGGAAGCGTATTGAACAACTTCCCGAATATCAGACACGCCTATTGCAATGTGTCGTCGATATGCTCCATTATTTCGCCGGTAAACAGATACGAAATGTGGCTTCTCTGGGTGGCAATATAATGACGGGTAGTCCAATATCGGACATGTGTCCAATACTGACGGCTACCCATACACGTTTAGAGGTTGCCAGTTTGATCGAGGGATCGATTGTGAAGCGTGAAATATATATGAATTCTGAATTTTTTACGGGCTATCGTAAAAATATCATTAAATCCAATGAAGTACTTTTGGGTATATATTTTCGAAAAACCGAATTCTCGCAATATGTCGTAGCATTTAAACAATCCAAACGTCGGGACGATGATATTGCTATTGTTAATGCTGCAGTCAATGTAGTTTTCGAAAACAAATCGAATCTTATTCAAACTGTTTCCATGGCTTTCGGAGGAATAGCACCAACAATTGTTACGTCGCCTTCAACGGAACAACTAATGATGAATCAAAACTGGAATAGCGAGCTGGTAGAAAGAGTTGTGGAGAATTTAAGTCGGGAACTATCATTGGACCCATCGGCCCCCGGCGGAATGGTTGATTATCGCCGTTCACTCGTTCTATGTTTGTTCTTTAAAATATATCTGATCATTTGTGAGAAGTTAGTTCGGGACGGTGTCCTACCCGAGAACTTCATTTCAGCGAACGAACGCAGCGGCGCTGATGTTTTTCATACACTCACACCTAAAAGTTCTCAACTCTTTGAACGAGTCTATTCGGAGCATCACGAGTGTGATCCCATTGGGAAGCCTGAGGTACATTTGTCTGCCTTCAAGCAGGCCACAGGTGAGGCGGTTTATTGCGATGATATACCACGTATGGATAACGAACTCTATTTGGCTTTGGTGCTAAGCAGTAGAGCTCACGCTAGAATAGTTTCAATTGATGCAACAAATGCTCTTCAAATGGAGGGAGTTCACGCATTTTTCTCTAGTAAAGATTTAACAAAGGAACAGAATAAAGTCGGACCAGTTTTCCATGACGAGGAAGTATTCGCCTCGAATGAAGTATTCTGTCACGGTCAAATACTCGGCGTTATTGTTGCGGAGAATCAAAGTCAGGCGCAGAGAGCCGCTCGAGCTGTTCAAGTGTCGTACGAAGATTTAGCTCCAGTCATTGTAACCATTGAAGAAGCAATCTTCCACAAATCATACTTTCCGGGCTATCCTCACTTTACAGTTAAAGGAGATCTGGAAGTGGGTTTCAAAGAAGCCGACCATATTTACGAGGGCACTTGCCGTATGGGTGGTCAGGAACATTTCTATCTTGAAACTCACGCAGCTGTTGCAATGCCTCGAGATAGCGATGAAATTGAAATAATCTGTTCGACTCAACATCCATCGGAAATACAAAAACTGGTTGGCCACGTTTTAAGCCTGCCGGCCAGTAAAGTGGTTTGCCGCACGAAGCGTTTGGGAGGCGGTTTCGGTGGAAAGGAATCACGTTCGATTATCGTTGCTCTACCGGTTGCTTTAGCTTGCCATCGACTCCGGCGATCAATTCGTTGTGTACTGGATCGTGATGAGGATATGATAATCACAGGCAAACGTCATCCTTTCTTATTTAAATATAAAGTCGGCTTCAAGAGCAATGGCCGTATTACTGCCTGCGATATTGAATGTTATAACAATGCCGGTTGTTCGATGGATTTGTCATTTTCGGTAATAATTTGTAAAATTAATGCATTTATTCTCTGATTCAAACTTCTATCTCGTCATTCCCAATTGCCTTTCAACTGTTTGATATATATGTTTTCGGCGGCGCATCAATAACATTCGTGTAAAACTGTCAAAAGGCAATTGGAAAAGACAGACTGGCGAATTTTGGAATAAACGCATAAAAATGTTAACGAACTAATCGTAATTTATCGACTCAAAAAGGTTCTCGAGCGGGCAATGCATCATTTTGAGAATTGCTATAACATTCCTAACGTTCGAGTCGGTGGCTGGGTGTGCAAAACCAATCTGCCTTCTAATACTGCTTTTCGAGGTTTCGGAGGACCGCAAGGGATGTTCGCTGGTGAGCATATCATTCGAAACGTGGCTCGTGTTCTCAACAAGGACTATATAGATGTGATGCGTATAAATTTCTATAAGACTGGAGATAGAACACATTACAATCAATTATTGGAGAACTTCCCTATCGAAAGGTTAAGTAAAGAAAAATATCAAACCACGAGGCGTTCTGAGTTTACCCAAAAGGGTTAAGCTCCAAATAAAACCTTCCCGAGAATGAAGTAAACTTCAAATCTTTCAAAATCGAATTTACCCTCAAAATTATGAATTCAGCTTCAAAAAAACCCAAACCCTAAAAAACTAAAAAAATTAATTAAAATAATTAATTAACTGCCAAAAAAATGTGAGTAATAACTAAAATTAAGTGGTTGATTCATATAAAATTGAAGAAGCATAAATTTTGACATCGATTTAAGGTTTTGTTTGGGGCTTATTTCACAGCGTTAGTTCTAAACATATACTTCATTATATTAATATATAATTATATTAATATATAATAAATAATTAAAATAATTAATATAATTAATATATCCATCATAGATGCTTAAATGACTGCTTGAAACAATCGAATTTCTTCAAGAAACGTGAGGAGATTGCCGAGTTTAATAAAAAGAATAGATGGCGTAAACGTGGTATAGCTGTGGTTCCTACGAAATATGGCATAGCTTTTGGGGTCTTGCATTTAAATCAAGCTGGTGCTTTAATTAATATTTACACCGATGGATCCATACTTTTAACACATGCCGGAGTTGAAATTGGTCAAGGACTTCACATAAAAATGATTCAATGTGCTGCTAGAGCTCTTGGTGTACCGATCGATATTATACATATTTCAGAAACATCAACCGATAAAGTTCCAAACACTTCACCTACTGCTGCTAGCGCTAGTTCTGATCTTAACGGGATGGCGATTATTGATGCCTGTGAGCAGATTAATAAACGTTTGCAACCAATTAAAAATGCAAATCCGAAAGGAACGTGGCAGGAGTGGATTAATGAAGCCTATTTAAAACGTATCAGTCTATCTGCCACAGGGTTCTATAAGACACCCGATATTGGTTACGATCCAATTTCGAATCCAAACGCACGCACGTATAATTATTATACAAATGGTGTAGGAGTGTCTGTTGTTGAGATCGATTGTCTGACTGGGGATCATCAGGTTATAAGCACTGATATTGTAATGGATGTTGGATCATCTATAAATCCCGCCATTGATATTGGACAAATTGAAGGTGCCTACATGCAAGGCTACGGACTCTTTACATTGGAAGAATTAGTCTACTCACCGCAAGGAGTTTTATATTCGAGAGGTCCTGGCATGTATAAACTTCCAGGATTTGCTGATATACCAGGAGAGTTTAATGTTAGCTTACTTACGGGAGCACCAAATCCTCGAGCGGTTTATTCCTCTAAAGTATGTTTTATTACTTCCAGTATTTCCAATACTTCCAAAGAACTTTCCAAATAATTGATAATTGTTTTGTCGGCAATATATTTTAGGCTGTTGGTGAGCCGCCTCTGTTTATTGGAAGCGCTGCTTTCTTTGCTATTAGGGAAGCAATTACAGCGGCAAGAGCTGAAAATGGTCTCACGTCCGATTTCAAATTAGACGCTCCAGCAACCTGTGCCAGAATTCGTATGGCCTGTCAGGATAAATTCACAAAATTGGTAATTTTGCTATGAATACAAAGGATAACGATATGAATCATTATTAAAATATTTCATTTTTGATTTAGGTCTCCTCCGGCAAACAAAACCGTGAATTTGTGCCTTGGAATGTTTCGCCATGAATAATTTTTTAATAATTTTAAAAAAACCTTTGTTCGCAAAAAAACTTTATTTTTCTGATAGTAAGTGATCCTTAATATATCAGGACATTTTTTCAAAATATACTCAAAAAATTTACATCGCATTCTTTGTAAAATTAACTTAGTAAAATAAATTAAATAAATCTATCCGACAATGTTGGCTTTTTTTATTAGCTTCGTCTTCATCCACGAATTCTTTTTCTTAGCAGAGTCGATCGTAGCGGTTTGAGTAAAGTTTTCAACGGTTTCTGGCAAAAGGATTACTTGTAACCATTTGTCTCTATCAATGATAAATTATTAATGAGAATCACACCAATATTTACATACGATTGATTATCCCTAATTATCAAAATTACCTTGTTTCTTTCGGTTCCGCTTTACAGAAAATGTATCGGGTTTTTCTGTGCTTATGAAGAATCTTTCGAAATTTGCATAATCTCTCAAATCGTTCCCGGGATTTCCTTTGGAAAAATTTTGAAAATTTTCAATTCAATGAGAATGGTACGGCATTTTTCAAATAATTTGAGAATTATAAGTGAACAGTTTGAGAGTCAATCTAACAGTTTAATAGAAAAAGGAAATATAACCGTTTAAGAGTCAACCGAACAGTTTAATAGATGCAAAGTAGTCTAACATTTTGTGAATCAGTCTAAAAGATTGATAGATACGAATAGATCTAACAGTTTGAGAACCAATATAACAGTTTAATTGATATAAAAAATAAAACAGTTTGGGAGTCAAACGAATAGTTTAATAGATATAAAGAACTCGAATATTTTGTGAATAATCAAACAGTTCATTAGATTCATAGAAATATAACAGTTTGAAGGCCAATATAATAGTTTAATAAATATAAATAAATCTGACAGTTTGGGAGTCATAACGCGTAGAAGGCGACCCAAATGAGTGTTCTCTATAAATTGAAAAACAAATCTATTTTTATATTTGATTGGGCCATTTTAGGTATGTCTTATTTTTACTTTCGATTTTTTATTATTCATGATTTTATTTTACTCATAGGGATATTTATGAGACGTGGCAGGCATAGAGAATAATATATATAATCTCACCCAGAATCACCTCCTGAGGCAATTCGACCCGCCGTTCGTCTGTCTCTTAGGATAACGAATAAAGTTTATCGTCACGAAATTTAGAATGATTATTCTTTATCGTCACAAACTAAGTCGTATTGAAAATGTGTAAAATCTGAAACATTAATTAACATTGAACATGAAACAGTAATGATGATGGTGGTGACGTCCATTACAAGTCCAGAGAATATGGGTGTCAAAGTTTTGAAGACTTCTACACATATTGTATGAAGAGGGATCTCAATGCGTACCATTGATTGGACGAAAATTAAAAATCAATTTATTGGACAACCACTAGTTTGTGGAAATAAACTAAAAATTTATATTACAGGTTGTCTGCTGTGAAAGTCTCGACCAAGTCACGGTTAAACTTCTAGCTCGTTTTTCATTTTGGAATTTTTAAAAATACTTACATGACTGAATTGTGTTTGGTAACCATTTTGTTTAGCAATGCCATATCGGATATTTGTTGCAGGAGCGTTGAATTATTATGCATTAAATGATTTTGATTTATAATCATTTCACCAATTTCATTCAATAATAAAATAATGGCCTCCTTCTCAACCTGTAAACGTTCGGCAGAATTGTGCAAATCCATTGAAGCGTTTTCAGTTTGTACGCCAAAGTCACAAACCCATTTGATATCCGTTTGGGTATCGTCGCTATATGAGTTAACTGACGTTTGGGCGGATGTTGTTATTAAATTCGATTGAGTTTGTTGTGATTGAGAAAATGTATGTGATTGTTCAGTTTGATTTGCTTGAACAGTCACATTTATATCTGTCTGGACATGTCGCGAATGATAACATTTGCAAATTGTTTGCTGGGATCTGTTTTGCTTTGGTAAAGAATTCCTTAATAATTCAATACTGCATTCTATTGCTGTCGAAGTAGTCGGATTTGTGATGGTTTGAATTTCGGTCTCCACCAAGACTGGATTCTGTTTTCTCGCTTTCGATTTCTTGGTAAAGGGAGTAGGGGATTTTTGAAGAAGCGATTCTCGACGACGTATGCTTTGTTCCTTTTTCTGACATCTTCGTATTCTTGTCACCGTTAAATATTTTCCTGTCACTTGGTATGATATACAAAAACTGAAGGGGTACGAAAATTTATGAAATCAGTGAATGCCTTGGACATAATAAAACAAACCGCAGCTTTCGTAAAATTATTCGTTTTTGCCTTTGTATGGTTTTCTTGCTAGATAATGAATAAAGCAATAAAGCCTTTAGATCCATTTTTAAATTGTGGTTTATTGTTGTTGTTTTCGACCGAGCAAATTGAAGACGAATTTTCAATTTGTGACAACTCCGTTTAAAATCAGTATGAAATTATTAATTAATGATGTGAATAAAATTCAATATTTAAAAAAAAATCAACAAAAAGCAATTTCAACGAATATTTAGACATAAGAAGAAAGTTCAAAATAGTTTTGAAAAAATAGTAGATATTTAATAGCTAACATAAATATATTCTCCTGCAGTAAATCAATATTTCCCTCCATATTCTGTAAAAGCAAACTATAATAAAAGTTAACAGAATATTCGCGGTTCTTCATTTCAAATTATTTAAAATATACCGAGCTATTTTTGGAAACACCGGAAAGAGCAAGTGCGATTATTGAATTGATCTGTCGGCTGAAAATTTTCTACTATCAATGACATCTTGTCGGTTATACCTATGTCAAACAGTTAAGCGGCAACCAGAATAAAATGAGACGAGACGAGTAATGCTAGAAGCGGATGAAAAATCTCTCGCGAATGCAGTCGCAGCGATATGTCAAAATAGCACAGGCTTTTATGGACAATAAGAAAAAAATAAAATATACCGGCAATGCCTCTTTGGGCGCCATAGAAAAACTACGAAATCTTCTATTTTTGTTGTAATTGATTGTCTTGTCCTTTCTTTCTCTCAGAATTGAATTCAAACTCTTTCAAGCCCCTTAATGGGCTTTATCAACCAGAGAATTTCGACATATCGTCGAGACTAAGAATTTGCGGAATATTTCCTATCTGTTTCTAGCAAAGATAATGAAATAGGACGCTCGCACTAATTCATGCGCTTTTTTGGTATCCTCTCATCAAATGGCACGCTTTCCTTAAGAATGGGTACAAGTTTCGCGAAAAATTTTTAGCCACGCCAACGCACCCGTATGTACGTTTTTACATTGGTATTGATTCCAAGGGGGCAAAACGTGTAGGTAAAACGATAGAAAATTTTTTTTGAATTCATTGAACGTGTTTTTTATTTAGTACATTTTAATCATTTTATAAAGAAAATATTATTTAGTACATTAGTACAGTACTTTTACAGTAGTTTTTACAGTACTTTTACAGTAGCAGTAGTTTATTTAAAAAATTTTTTTTATTTTGACTATTTCGAATATACATCTATTTGGATATCAATAAGAAATTTATAAACTGGACAATTATTTTGTTGTTTTATTCACTTTTCATGAACTACTTTAAGATCGTAAGATCTAAAGTAAAGCCCTAGATCGAATTTATTTTTAACATCTATTATATTTTCATTTTTTCCAATTTGAAATTCTTTCTAAAATTTTATTAGGAACAGATTATTTTGTAATTTTACTCGTAATATATATTTCTTAACTATTTTATATTTTTGTTGGCTAATGCACATTATTTGGCTTTAATTTAAACGATTTGAATGGAATATTTTTAAAATACTTTGAAGATTATTTTTTTGAAGAATACTTGAAGATTTTTTGCTATACGGCTGCCTATAAGAAATACTATTATACTTCTTACAAACAAAAAATATACAATTTTAAAAAATTCTTTACGATTTGTATAAAAAACAATGAATTTCAGAGTAAATTTTATATTAAATTCTACAAGAATTTTGTCAAACAATTTTGTAATAAATTCCGTAAGAAATTTTGGCAGAAATTTTAAGACATTGTACAAATAGTGCTATAGAAATTATGCAAACAATTGTATAATAAACTATAATGAAAATGCCATAACTCTTTAAGAAATCCTACAATCAATTTTCTAAAATTTCAAATTCTACAGCAAGTGTTATAAAAGTTTTAAAAAATTTTTCCAAAATTTTGTATAACAAATTCAACATTAATCTCTATAAATCGTGTATTAGAGAAACCACATAATTTTCTATAAAAAAATTTATATTTCTTTAAGAAATCCTGTAATATTTTTAACAGATTGTCTATAAAAAATTCTATAAGATTTTCGTAAAAACCTTATAGCATTCAGTATTTTAGTATGCTATTGTGTGGATATGTTTCGCTTCGCTTCGAAGTTATAGATTGCAGATTATTTCAATTTTATATTTCGTATTAGTATTATTATTAATGGATTATATTAATAAAACAGAACACATATCATCAAACCAAAATCAATTTTCAAATGCGATATTGTCAATAATGACAAAGCAAAAGAATGTATAAAAAGCTTTTGCATCGTAATCTTTTGGCTTCGCCAAAGCTAGAATTGATAATGTCTGAAATTCGAAATTCGTTCGTATTCGTTTATAGTTTCGATTATTACGTAACGTGATACAAAGTGAAAGTGAGTGGAAAATGCAAACAAGGTAACTTTATATTATAAAAATACATTATGACTGATAAAATTCAAAAAAAAAAAATTACAAATCAAAGACGATGACAACAAAAACAATTTAATGTTATTCCACGAATAATATATATGTTGTATATAAGAGTTTAGTGAGTCGCTTTTTTATTTTACAAATCTTGAAATTACTTCGTTACAGCGTTTTCTGTCTTGTTAAAATTAATCCTTTTGTATACACGTTTAGTATTTGGATACTTCTCAGAGTTACCGCTTGCTGACTCGGAATCACTTGATGAATTATCCTTCCGATAAACATTCTGCACGAATCTGCTGCCACCCTTATTTTTAATAATTTTTCCTTTGCGGCTCGTGTCACTGATTGGCGAGGATGCTGTTGGTGGTGGCGAATAGGTTCTAAAACTGCCAGAATGAGATCTACGTGTATGATGATCTCGAGGACTAAGCGGTGGACTGTAATCTGTTTCCGATCGAAAATCATATCTATCCATTGCATCCCGTGAATATCGACTCCCTGAAGGCGAATATGAACGATAAGGACCAAGAACCGGTGAGGGCCATCTATACCCTCCATGTGTATGACGTGAAATTTCGTTCTCGTCATCGTCGTCAAAATTATCGTTATCATCATCACCACCGTCATCGTCATCATCATCGTTATCAACATCGTCGTCGTCATCGTCATCATAGTTATCAAAATCATCTTGATCGGATGGCGTATAACGTCTCGAGCGTAAATTATTGGAATGCGTTTTTGCACCAGGAGGTGGAAGTGGTGGAGACATAAGCCGACCCAATGGCGGTGGTGGCAGAGTACCGGGAGCCATAAATGGAGGAGGAGGCATCCTCATGAAAGGTGGTACAGGTACCGATACTGGTCCCATAAATGGTGGTGGTAAAAATGTAGGAGGCGGTGGTATACGGCCACCAAGAGCGGGTTCTAATGTTTCAAGCGGATTGACTACAGAATTGGGTGATGGTGCTTTCCTCTGCTCTGTAGCCTGTTTAGTATCAGCTGAAAAGTAATGTAAAAGAATAGTAAATGTTTTTAGGAAATAAAAAATTATAGAGATATTCTAAAGATTTAATCCAACCGTTTATTTCATTTCCATTTAAACCAGCTAGAGCGGTCAATTTTCGACGAAGTGCTGTTGCTTCAGCACGTGCTTCTTCGTAACGTCGTTCGGATTGACGTGCCGCCAACCAAGTCTCATGAGCTCTATTTTCTAAAGTTCCCGTTTGCGCTTTATGAGCCGCCACTTGAGCTTCAATCTCTGCTCGTAAGGAATCATTTTGGGATCTAATAGAATAAAATTTTGTGAATAATTCAATTATTGTTTATTATGATTTACTTCAGAGCTTGTATTTCCGCTTGCATAGAAGTAAGGCGATCCACGGTACTCGTTTTCTCCCCTTGTTGTTTTAACCACATTGCCTCTTTTAGGCTTAATTCTCTATAAATTCATAAGTATTTTATAGTTTCTAAAATTGTTTCTTATAAATATTATTATTTACTTTTGCAATTGAGTTTCCTTTTCTTTGAAATAATTGGAGAGAACTTCAAGGCGTGTTTGTGCTTCAAGTTTATCCTTTTCCGATTGATGGAAATTATGTTTAAGTTTCTCAGTTTCAGCAGAAAACATTTTGATTTGTTCTTCCAAAAGATTTCTGGCATCCTATAAAAAAATTCCATAACGTCATAAATTTATATTAATCTCATAATTTATTTTAATCTCTTTTAAATTATTTTTGATCACCTTCTCCGCTTCGAGTAATTCCTTAAATGACATTTTCTGCTTTTTTAAATCAATTATTTCGGCTTTTATATTTGCTGCATCGATTATATCTTTTATATTTAATTTTGAATCTTTTTTTAGAGACTTCAAACATTCCTCGAGTGCCTAAAATTAATAATAAATTAATCATATTAAATAAATCAAATCAAAAATTTAAAATTTATCATAATTTTTTACTTCGATCTTAGCCAAACAAGTCTGCCATTTGGCGTGTTTCTCCTCGCAACTTGTTTTCAATTCAACAATCTCCGTTTGTAAACGTTGAATTTCTAAATTCTTTCCTTCCAGAGCCTTCGTGATATCCTTTTCAAACTCAGTCTTAACTTCTCCCAATTGTGTTTTCAAATTGGACTTCTCCGCTTCAAGTTCGTCGTTATCCTGTTGCAGTGAAGTAACTTCTCTACTTAAACGTGCGTGCTGTTCGGCAATCATTAATTGAAGTTCACTATTTTCACGACTCTTCTCAGCTAAATTAGCGTTTATTTCTAAAATAGTATCTAAAAGGGGGAGGGGAAAAACTGAATTAGATGAGTCTACATTATTTTTGAATGTTAATATCTATACGAAATTGTCCTCAGAAAATCGTCAATAGTGATTACTGATAATAATAATTGTATTAATAATAATTATAATTGCTGAATACTATAGTTATGAAAACAGCATTTGATATCTCGCAGTGAAAATTACTAAGCTAATTGGCGTAATTGTTAAAAATATCTAGCTCTTGTAATCCTTCTAAATTCTGTTTTCACCTACTACACAATTTTTCCCGCCACAATTCAATATTTTGGTATAATTTATACAGTACACGCCTTGTACCCAACTTTTATTACAAATATATTTTAAATCGAATTGCTTACTCTGCTGTTCATTTAGTTGTTTTTGTAATTCCTCAACACTACTAATAATCGATTCTTCGCCTGTTTGATTGCTTAAGAGTTCTGATACAATTTTATTCAATTCCAAGCCGGCCTCGGCAGCATTTTCTAATTCCTGCAATATATACAGTTACACGTACAAATTCAAAAACACAAGACTTAGGACATTGAAAAAGATTACTTGGTATTTTAAGATTTCACTTACTTTTTCCAAATTAGCTACTTGTTCCTGTAGTTTCTGTTTTTCTGCTACTTCTGCTTCTATATCTTTTTTCAATGACATGACCATTTCATTAGAACCGAATGAATTATCTTCAATGCTAGACAATTTATTTCGTATGTCCGTTAGATCATGCTTAAGAATAATATTTTCTTTATTGGCGGCCAATAAATTTCTTTCTAAATAATTCAATTTCGATAGCAATTCACTTTCTTTGTTATTACTGCAAAAGCAATAATAGCCGAATATGAAAATTAACGTAGATATTGCTGTGATAATTAAACAAACTATCATGTCACTCATATCGAGGATTTTTTTTACTGCATCGTCTGTAAATTTTTCTATTGATGTTTTTGATATATCCCAAGGGAAGTTCATAAACGAAACAGGGTTTCGATTAACAAAGGAATCCGATGATGAATCACTTTTAGGACAAGCCATATTTGGCTCTGGTCTTTCACAAAATCCTAAAAAGAAAATTATAATGAAAACAGGAGGATGAAACTGAGAGGAAAATAAATTTAAAGTTACATTTTAGGAATCTTAGAGTAATTCTTTTGAAAATGATAATAATTAAGATAATATCGCGCTAAAGTGAAGTTATTCTAACTAACCCTGAGTCTCGTCTTCTGCATTTGTAGCCACTACTCGCTGGATGCGTTCCGTTTGGTCAGCATTAAAATTTCTTTTAATTTTTTCACTTTTATCATTTGAAATGAAACTGTTTACAGTTCCACGAATTGTGTCAAATAAGCCTCCTTGATGCTGTATAATCGGATCCGGTGACGGCAGTGATGTTGGTGGTGGCAGTGAAGATGATGGCGATGGCGTTGATGAGAAAACATAAGCTAGAGGATTAGGAGTTGGTTCAGTATGAAATTCGTCCTTATATGGAGGAGTAAAATCCTCGTAATGATGAATTTCCGTCGTTGGCTGATGATGACTAGTGGACAAATCTGAATCAGTTGTTTGAGCTAATGTATCATAATCAATTGATCGATCGTGTTCAGCTTTATATTTATCAGTATCACTATTTCCTTCATCGGTTTGTTGATTCGTCGATTTATTATGAATATATTTATTGTCGTCTATATAACTACGATCAAGTGGCGATTCTGTCATTTCGTTGGCGTTATGATATGCATGATCTTCGATATATTTTAAGTCAGAGTTTTCTCCTTGAGTTTGTACTTCGGGAGCCGTTGTTGTTGTTGTTGTTGGATTTATATCTGAGGAATTCGGCTGGAGATAAGAATTGTTATTATGAAGCTCTAAAGTATTTAAATGTTTTTGCTTCTGATCACTATTCAGGTTCTCTTGGGTTTCTGAACTCGGTTGGCTGTTACGTTCAGTCGATGTATTTATATTTGAAGTTTGTTCAAAATTCTCTTTTGGAACATTTGTTGATTCAATATTATCTGCGGCGTTGCCTGATGTGCGTGTAATCAACGGGATATTTGGAGTTATAGATTTCATTGATGAATCAACTAGTTTTTTATCGTCTATAGTTTCATTCGAAGCTCCACTTCTGGAGTTATTTCCACTATCATCGGAAACCACGTTGGCATTATTTACAGTTTCTTTTTCGGCGTTATCGGAGGGAACAGAATGATGCTCATGTACAGGATTTTCAGAATAGTTTGATGTTGTTGGGGTTTCTATATTATTATTAGTCGATTGAGTTTGCATAGTTTTATTGGTATTTTCAGCCTTACCACTTTTAAAACTCAATGAATTCTCATCAGTAAAATCTTCTTCCTTTTTAACACTTCCAATTTCTTCTGGTTTGACAATATCTTCAGTATTCAATGAATTATCACTAGCATTTTTTAACGATTTATGTGTATTAGTAGCATTAATGGGATTCGCCGTGGTTTTGTTGGAAGGGGAAGATAATTTCATTGTTTCCATATTGACTTTTGTATTGTCTTCATTTTTATTGTCTCCGGATCTATTTGACCCTCCCGCATTTTCGCTGCTTAAAGGGGTACCCTTCGTAACCGATACTTCGCTTTTATCATTCTCCGATCGTTCTAATCCTTCTGCAAGAGACTTATCTGGAACATGGTTAATAATTTCATTGTTCTCGGGATTATTTTCATTTTGTTTTTCAGTTGAATTCAATTTTTCTTTATCTTTTAGTTGGTCCTCTTCAGTCAGATTTTCTTTTGTTTTGCCTTTATTTGATTGCACTGATTCTTTTATGGTCGTATTATTGTCATTCTCAAAAACTTCTTTTGCAGCGGTTGAATTTGATTTATTGTTATTGTCTTCTACTGGACGTTTTTGTTGCGAATAGTTATTTTGTTTCGGCGTTTGATGCAATTCTTGTGGAGGAGCAGATCCATTAATAGCTTGTGGTAATTTAATAGTATTGTTAACATTCTCACTTGAATTTTGCAAGCTCGTTGAACCCTGTAATTTCGTCTCCTCCGAATTGTTGAGTCCATTACTATTATTTTCTTTAGCTTCAGTTATATTTTTCTCTTCTGTATCGGTTTGACCTTCACTACCGATTGCGATGGCATTAACTTTATTTTCAGGATTATTAGCGTGTAAGTTTACTTGCTTTTCGTTGGATGTTATTGGATTGTTGGGGGATTTCCCCATATTATTAAGTACCATTTCTAATACTTCATTCATCATTTCATCATCGTCTTCAGAAGCCTTTGTAGCCTCAGGAAATTCCTTATCTTTCTGAATTTCCACAGGTTCTTCTTTGGAATAATTTATTTGATCTCTGTTATCACCAACCGGTACTGGATCTTGTTGCACATTAGTATGTTCCACATTTTTATTTTCATCAGCTTCGCTTACCAGAGGACTGGAATTGTTTGATGATTTTAATGTCAATGTTTCTTTCTTTTTTTCATTTTCTTCCGGCAATGTTTGTCCCTCTTTTATATTTGCCTCGCTATTTTCATATTCTTCCCCTTTATGTACTGTAGTTTCCAAGTGCTCTTGCTTAACCACTGTCGCAGAACTTGTAAAATTATTATGATTTTCTGTAGAAATATTTGTTGGTTTTGGAGCTGGAATTTCTTCTATGGTTTTCTTTATAGGCGATACATCAACTTCTATTAGTTCGCCTCTAGGTACATTTCTATACTCTTGTATGAAATCTTTTGGTGCATAACCCCGTCGGTCATTTACCTCAATATACCATAAATTATCTTTCCCAGTGCCTTTTGACAATACTTTAATTTCCGAGTTCCGTTCAAACGATACTTTGTGTTCGCTGTTAGACCTGTATGTGTATATCGCTTTCGCCCAGGAAATCACTTCTGAGATACAAAAAAGGATTCAAGAATTAATAATAATTTTCGTTTAATTATGTCATCAAAAAATGTAGTATCTTACTTTGGCAACCAGGATCACCACATAATCTTTTTTCCGACTGGGCATTGATTGCACACAGGAAAATAATGCAAAAACAAAGCCTCGAAATAATTCTTAATCTATTAGGGTTTAACATCTTCGTACATCCTTTTCTGAAATTAATAACAAAAGACCTTTTTTTGTAGGTACAGATAAAATATTTTTATGTTTTTATTATTATTTTTTATATCCACTTATTCCACTTTATATCATCCTCGCCACATCATAAGGAAATAAGCAATTTTACAATACCTTTGCTTACACTTTTCGTACGATTGGTGTCAATAGTTGTCAGTTTATTGTCAAGAATATTGGGGTTTGTGAATCACCCGTTAATTATTTTAGGGTTCTTTCAGATCTACTTTATATAATGCCGTGTGAGAGACAAACAAATTTCATAACTAAGACGAAGATACTTTGGCAATTATTTTAGAAATTCTGGACAACAACGCTATTAGTTTCGTATTCCCTCAATGATATATTCAAATAACTTAAGTCTGATGTAAACCGAACCGAAAATTTGTTCCGAACTTTCAAATAACATGGACCCTCATTGGAAAACGAAAAAAACAACGAAAACGAAATCGGCACAATAGAACAATTTCAAAATTTTTCGTTGTCGTCGACGTGAGCAGCACCGGAAAATTATTTTTTAGTTTTCCATAATACCGTAAACACTTGGAGACTCTGTGCGCAAATTAAGTTCGGGCCTTCATAACATGAGCTTTTATTGGACAAAATTACGTAAACAAGAAAAGAGCAACGACGGGCAACAGAAATTAGAACTTTTTCAAATATTTTCGTTGTCGTCGACACAAGGAGCTTGGAAATTTTATTTTTCGATTGTTCTCCATAAGTGTGTACTAAATTTGACAGACCAGTCCGATTTTTTGTGTTTACAGAGCAAGTTTTTCGATAAAAACATTGGTTTACACACTTTGTGTATGTGAATTCAAATCCATAAAATAGCGATTATGATTTTTTAATTTACAGCAATGAGTGTCTTATATCCTTATCTCCGGTTTAAAATTCCCAAATATCCATTATAATAAATTTTTAAATAATGGCGAGGGTCCTGTCATTTCCTATGGTAACTGCGATGTTGACCGAAAACAAGAGTACACTGACTGCAACAAAAACTGAATATTAAACAAACGTTATTTTCAAAGGACAGAAGTGTTTTATTTTACTTTACTATTAAGTCGAAGATTTCAAACATTCGCTAATTACGTACTTCGTATAAATGTATCTATATCTTATTTTCCTAGATGAGTACTTTCGCAAATGGCTGCTTCTTACAAATTAACATGTAAGATACTTGCAAAATAATCAGAGAAATTTTATTATTAATATGTTAATACATAGCAAAATAGTTCACTTTGTATAATTGACGTAGGCATCCAATTCTTTATCTAACTGCTCAGCTGTTGGACCAGTTCCTCTTCTAACTGAACTAAATCGCCCACCGCGCCTCATACCTAAAATCAATTTTGTTTTAAATAAAATCTTGATCTGATGAAGTGATTTGCACAACATCGGTACCTCCTCTTCCTCGCATTCTTCCCCTCGTGCTTGTATTAGACCTTTTCAGAATTGACCCTCTATTTCCAACGGGAATATTGTTGATCGCACTAGGAACATCCGATGTGGCTAATTGTATATCCATCGGGCGACCATCAAGAGGAACGCCATTATATTGCTTTATAGCTTTTAATGCGTCAGCTCTCCGGTCGAAAACAACGTGAGCCGTTCCTATTTGAAGAAACATTAAATTTCGTATTGTCATAAAATAAACGGCTAACCAACCTAATGAACGACCGGATCGATCGTAATGCACCGATGCACTCCTTAAAGCACCGAAATCGGAAAATAGCTCACGTATATCTGTCTCCGATACACCATAATCTAAATTGGAAATAATCAATTTGATATGACCACTTTCAGGGAGACCAGCGGCTCTTGATCCGTTATACAAGTTAGGCTTCCAAATTCTGTTAACATCTCCCTACATAGAAAGCAATTTGATTTGGCATATTGTTTCTTATTTGTTTTTGTTTTTGCTTCTGTTATGTTCTACTTCTAAGCAGTCAAACAATACTGCTTCGGTTATTTTGGAATTTGCTTGTATTTGATCAAATCCCACAAGTCGATCGGAATTGAGAACACAAAGCAAATCGAGACAAAAAATGATGAGCACAAGAACTACTTTTACACAACCATACTGTTATTTCGTTCAGTCCGCAAATTCAATTCATTGCAATTCCTTAACAACTTGCAACGTTATGAATTCATATTAGTCACGGTAAATAAAATCCAAAATTTCAAATCACTAGAATCAACTTTTGACTTTACCCTTGATAATGATAACTTTCGTATTGCTCCACGTTTACGACTCTTTGCGATGCGACCACTTTGTGGCAGCCGAGCTGCCGCAAAACGGACCATTCTGCTACGTGTGACAGTTCCGCGTCGTGAGCCCCTGCTAGCAGAGGCACCACCGCGACGAGGCTTTTGCTTACGGCTTGTCTTAATTATATCATCGAGACTCATTTCAATTTTATCGACCATATTTGTATTTTTTCTAAATATTGATGCGAAATTTAAACGGATATTGTTGAATTAAATAAACATTCACTTCTGCCTCAACTTTTTAGGTCAATAGAATCACAATGTATAAAATATGGCGTCGCCGTGTTGCCACATAGATTTTTTTTTGCAATTTTAACGCAAGCAACTAATGCTGTATTTATACTAGAGATAAAGAGGTATTCGTTGCTGTAAATTAAAAACTCGGTATGCCATTTTTTATAGTCTGTTAAAATCATGTACGCAACGTGTGGGAGTTCATTCGGTATTGTTCTCATTTGCTTGAGTGTGTTGAAAATATTTTGTTCATCCACTTCATATAATTTTCACTAATTGTAAACGTAAGTGATGAGATTTATTTCGAACAAATCAGTGAGATCCTATTGACAGGGACGAACCTACGTGAATAATTCCGACACAATTCATAAAATTTTACGGAAAAGTACAGATATGTAGAGTTAATTTTTGACAAAAATACAATACTAATGCTATAGACACAGCCTCGCGGCAATTTGAGTACCCTCGATGTGACTTACGCGAACTTAATACAAGGAACCTTACGGGAATTGAGAAAAAATAAAAAAGTCGTGTTGTCGACGTTTACGACGACAGTACTAGAAAATTAACTACTTTTTTTGTTTCGCTTGTCCTGTCCTTAATTTCTTTGTTTGTTTACTCTAAAATGGAATATTTAATTAAAATTAAATTTAATTTGTGTTCCTTTTCAGATAGTTTCATTTTTCTTTTGATGCTGTCACAGAATTTCAGTAAACAAACGAATTTAATTTAATAAATAAATAAATGTCTCCTAACTTCCGTACCACATTAATTTTAACATTTTATCATCATCATATTTCAAATAATCATATTCCATACTTATCAAATGAGTAATAATTTTAAAGCTCGAAGTTTTTGTCTGCAACAGCCATACAGTTTTTCGCCATTTTAGGTACCATACACAATCAATTGCTTTTTGCGTTGAGGAAAAGTGTTCTTATATTTTAGATATTCATGTTCGGAGTTAAATTTCTCTTTCTATCTAGTACCCTCTCTTGAATGGAGCAATGGGCCAAGTATCCGTATCTCAGGCGCGTAAAGAAGGAAGAAATGCATTCTTTTGACATCGAAAAAAGAAAATAACCGTTTGCCAAAGATATTATTAAACACATTTAGTGAACTAGAAACCAGTTGACAGTGAACAGCGTTGGAGGTCGGTTTAAAGATTTGTGTTATTTGTGTAGATCGGTACGTTCGAAAATCACTCGATTGATGGATTGATCGTAAAGTTTTTCGGCGCATTGAGCTCATCTCGAAAACCGTTGAACAATTTAATCTTTTTGTTTTACTGTTTACTTAATTATTAATAATAATAATTTTTAATAGATTTTCCAATTGCGGTATTCATAAATAATTTTCAAATAAGAACAATGAATTGCTTGTTGTTCAGATAAATTTAAAGTTTTTTATGGTTTTTTGTGATGTAGTCAGGTGTATTTTAAAAATGATTATTTATATAATTTTAGAAAAAAAGTTTATTTCGAATGAGCTATTTGTAAACAGTTTGAATCGGTGAAGTAAAACTGTCAGATATCATTTTTATTATCTTCTTTGTTTTTGTTTAATTTGCTATATTAATCTCTAAGTGTGATTGAGTGCGTATAAAAAAATATAGTAATAAAAATTCAAACTCTGCCTATACTCCCTCCGCCTTCATGCAAGTGGTTATCAGTCCACTAAAAAACTTCCGCTCTTTTATTTATCATCTAAATCGAATCACGCGAGGTGAGTTGCTCCCCACCCTTTTGTACCCATCGTTCCTTATACATGTGTTAGTTGTCGACACCTAAGAAAACCTTTTGAATGACCCAAAAGATTTGAATGAACTCAAAATATTGAACCCAAAAAAAAAATAAATAAATAAAAAATAAAAATAAAAAATAAAATAAAATAAAATATAAAATCAATATTTTTTAAATTATGATTTGTTTTAAAAATTATATTGTTTATTGTTGAGTCTGTATCACTTTTCGAAAATGTGTCTCCAATTTTGTAGATTTGTTCTATTTATGAGCCATGAGCCTAAGAAACATGAAAATGAAACAAGTAAGAACGTTAACCTCGGTTCGGCCGAAGCATATATACCCTACACCCAAAATTACCCTACACCCTATGTATACCTATATTAAATATATACCCTACACCCCACAAAATATAGTTCACAGTCCGATCCTAATTATCAGTGCGTGAAGCCCACCGCTTTTAATACTGCATTTATCTTTTCATGATTAATATAGGTTTTACCCATTTTCAACGTAACGCTTGTCAGAAAAGTCAAAATACGTACGACAAAGGGGCATGTACCGTCTGTTTTTGTGGAGCGATAATATCTGATACCAACATTTCGGCTATAAAATTCCAATTTGAAAACTTATGTAGAAACTGAAAAATCGACCTTTAAAGCGGATTTTCTATAAAAAATAGGCGTGACACTTGTTCGATTTATCTTGTTTTCAATCCCAACCGACCTGTACTGTATAATGACAGTGAATACTCTTCACTGTATAATGACAGTGAATACTCTTGCCAAATTTCATATCGATATCTGTCTCCCTCCGTTCAATTGCAATCGCCATTTCCACAGATAGACAGGCAGAAAGGCATGACTAGATCGATTCAGAAAGCTATTCTGATCAGGAATATACATACTTTAATGCGTTACAAACTGAGGGAGTAAGTGAAAGTACCCTATCCCTTCAGACGTAGGGTATGAAAATTGAGAGACGGAAAGGGCCAGAGATCTCGGAGAAAACCCCTACTCGAGTTTTCATCAAGTCGAGCAAATAGAATTATTATAGATTTTTAAAAAGCTAAATAAAGAAGAATTTATGTAATTTTATCAAAATAAATTTTTCAATTGCAAATGGTCATCGGGTATTTCTTTAATGCTCTCAATGCTTTAAGTGAATATTTGACCTTCGAAAAACTTGTATGTTTTTAAACAACTTTTTAAACAAAATTAATAATTTTTTCATTGATTTGAATTCGGATTTTTTCGAATATTTTGCGTTTTCATTTTAACATTTTTTAAAATTTAGATTTTATTTATTTGACTTTATTTATTTTTGTTAAATTTCGTTAACAACTTAAAAAACACGTCTATAATAAACAATAATTTTGCCGCTCATCTTTTCCAGCTGCGGTCTGCGGTTCAAACAAATTTCAATTAATGAAAACTAAAAAAATGTGTTGTTCGTGCTTTTCATTTATTTTAGTGCCCTACAGTCTCAGGGTTATACGCTGAAAATCTGTCTTTCTGTCCGTCTGCTTGTCTGTGGAAATCACGATTGCAATTGAGCGGAGGGAGACATCGCCGTGTAATTGTGCACAAATGTTCATTGCCATCATGGGCAGTTCGGGATCGAAAATGGGTCATGCGCCCCATTGAAAACGCACGCGCGCAGAGAAGAGGGAAACATAACATATTCTTTTTACATAGAATAAAGAAAGGAACCGTTCGCCAAAGGTATCATTGAGAACATTTAGTCAACAAGAAAACAGTTGACAGTGAACAGCGTTGGGGGTCGGTTTAAAGATTCGTGTTTTGTGTTTGCGTAGATCGGTGCGTTCGAAAGCTAGTCCATTGATGGATTGATCGTAACATTGAAACTCATCTCGGGAACCATCGAACTATTTAAATGTTTTGCTTTAGTGTTAACTTAATTATTAGTGGTAACACTTTTCAATAGATTTTTCAATTGCGATATTAATAAATAATTTTTAATTAAGAATAATTACTTTTTGTTCAAATAAATTTTATGTTTGGTATGGTTTTTTGTGATGTAATCAGGCGTATTTCAAATAATATAATAAATAAATAATCTTTTTATATAATTTTCGAAAAAGGTAATTTTGAATGAGCTACTTGTAAATACGCAGTTTGATGAATCGGTGAAGTAAAACTTTCAGATATCATTTTTATTATTTCTTTTGTTTTTGTTTAATTTGCGATTTTAATCTCGATGCGTGCGTTTATGTATTTTGCGCGCTTTTTTGTTGTGTCATATTACATATACACATAATACAAATTCGAAGTCTGCCTCTCTACCTCCTCCGCCAACAAGGAAGTGATTATCAGTCCACTAAAAAACTTCCGCTCATTTATTTATCATCTAAATCGTATCACCCGAGGTGAGTTGCTCCCCACACTTTCATTGCTATCGATCCTTATACATCTGTCATTTGTCAACATTTAAGAAACATTTTTTAAAGTCCCAAAAAAAAATTGAATGAACTCAAAATATTGTTGCGTGCTTTTTTTAAATTATTATGAACTTTTTAAAATTCTTGTTTACAGTTAAACGTGTGTCATTATCTGAAAATTTGTTTCCACCCGTGGATTTATTCCATTTAGGGCATGGGTTTAAAAAAAATGAAAATGAAACAAGTAAAAATGTTAACGTTATATAACGATATATAAGATTCGGACGGATCGAAGTTAACGTTTTTACTTGTTTCATTTTCATGTTTTCCTAAACACGTAATATCCTAAACACGTAATATAATTTCATAGCCTGATCCTAATAATCAGTGGGCCACGCACACCGCTTTTAATATTACATTTATATTTTCTTGATTAATATAGATCTAACTCATCTTCAACACAACGTTTGTCAAAAAAGTTACCATACAATAAAGAGGCGTGTACCGTACTGTGTACTGTTTTTTGTGATAATACCTAATCTGGGTGATAATATCTGCATGCCACGCCTAGCATAGGTTTGATTGGATTGAAATATATCCGTTTCAATTCGGTAACAAGTATTACAGTATAATATATATAAATTTATTCTACGAATGTAGGGTACACTAACTTCGGCTAGGCCGAAATTAATACTATTACTTATTTCTAGTGTTTTAAAATCGCATGATTTTGAAATGAAAATTGAAAAATTCTGTAATGATCCTTTCGAGAGAGCAAGGGCGAACTTGCCTTAAGCAATATAAAAGAGTTCAAAAAATTCAAACATAGAATATTAAAATGTATTTTTCAAAATAAGTCGATATATTCAATTTATCAAATGCGGTCCATCGATTTTTTTTTTGAAATTAGGCGTTCGGATGACGTCATCATTCGACGTTTTGTTATTGGAACTTTTTATTTTTTTAAAGAGGCAACGTTTAAAATTGATTTAATGACGAAAATTTCGAAAATTATTGAAAAGTAGATTTAGAAATTAACTGTTAAAAAATCAACCAAAGGCGTTTCCTTCCAGCGGCGCAGCCAAGGAGGGACTTTACTATATATACAATATACTATAAGGTCGATTATCACTACCGAACGCCGTGATCCCTAACAACGCTACTGTTTCATTCTGTTTATTTTTTCAATTCATAAATTCTTCGATATGAACCAAAATATGAGAACGATTATTTTGAAATTAATTCATAATTAAATTTTTGTTTGTATAGATTCAACTAGAGATAATGGCGTTATTAATTTATCTCTATACTGCGATCATTTTTGCGTCTTTATCGCTTCGCACCGAAGCCGGTTATCCACTTAAAATACTCGGTTTATTCCCTCATCCCGGTTTAAGCCATTTTCATTTCTTCCAACCGATAATGCGTGGCCTAGCCGAGGCAGGACATGATGTAACGGTTTTAAGTCATTTCCCAGATAAAAATCCGCCAGCACATTATAAGGACATACCACTAACCGGTATAGATACGCTAGCAAATTCAGTCGATCTAAAGGTATCATTTATTTCCTATATCCCGCGAAAATAAACAAATATTATTCATCGATTTTATCATCATTTTTAGATGTTTGAAAATCGCAAATTCTATAATCATTTCATAGAATTCTTTTTATTAAACGAATGGGGAAGAGAGGCCTGTAATCATACACTAAAATCAAACGGTCTGAATCAAATTCTACAAGAGAAGATCCGTTACGACGTAATTTTAATGGAACAATTCAATACTGATTGCATGATGGGTGTGACGCATATTCTGAGAGCTCCCGTAATTGCTTTGAGTAGCTGTGCATTAATGCCTTGGCATTACGAGCGTATCGGTAACCCGATAATACCTTCCTATATACCGGCACTTTTTATGGGAAGATCGGAAGATATGGATTTCTTTGGACGTTTTGCTAATTGGATTAGTTTTCATGGCCTGAATATTTTATACAAGTAGGTTGGCATATTGCATATATATATATATATATATATATATATATATATATATATATATATATATATATATATATATATATATATATATATATATATATATATATATATATATATATATATATATATATATATATATATATATATATATATATATATATATATATATATATATATATATATATATATATATATATATATATATATATATATATATATATATATATATATATATATATATATATATATATATATATATATATATATATATATATATATATATATATATATATATATATATATATATATATATATATATATATATATATATATATATATATATATATATATATATATATATATATATATATATATATATATATATATATATATATATATATATATATATATATATATATATATATATATATATATATATATATATATATATATATATATATATATATATATATATATATATATATATATATATATATATATATATATATATATATATATATATATATATATATATATATATATATATATATATATATATATATATATATATATATATATATATATATATATATATATATATATATATATATATATATATATATATATATATGCATATATATATATATATATATATATATATATATATATATATATATATATATATATATATATATATATATATATATATATATATATATATATATATATATATATATATATATATATATATATATATATATATATATATATATATATATATATATATATATATATATATATATATATATATATATATATATATATATATATATATATATATATATATATATATATATATATATATATATATATATATATATATATATATATATATATATATATATATATATATATATATATATATATATATATATATATATATATATATATATATATATATATATATATATATATATATATATATATATATATATATATATATATATATATATATATATATATATATATATATATATATATATATATATATATATATATATATATATATATATATATATATATATATATATATATATATATATATATATATATATATATATATATATATATATATATATATATATATATATATATATATATATATATATATATATATATATATATATATATATATATATATATATATATATATATATATATATATATATATATATATATATATATATATATATATATATATATATATATATATATATATATATATATATATATATATATATATATATTATTTATTTATTTAATTATTTATTTATTTGTTTACTTTTTCATTTATTTCACCTTAAAATTCGCATTTAATAAAGGTTTTTCGCGATACCGACGACAGATGGACTATTACGTTATAAATTTGGTAACGATATGCCTTCCGTCACCGAATTGGTTAAGGAGACGTCATTATTTTTTGTCAACCAACATTTCTCTTTGAGCGGCTCTAAGCCGTTGTCGCCTGCCGTCATTGAACTGGGAGGTATTCATATACAGAAATCCCGACCTCTGAGCGTAGAACTCCAAAGATTTCTCGATAATGCCGAAAATGGTGTTGTTTTTATTAGTTGGGGTTCAATGATTCGAGCCGATAGTCTACCCGAGGCGAAAAGAACGGCAATCCTAAATGCAATGCGTCGCCTTAAACAGCGTGTCATATGGAAATGGGAAAATGATACGTTACAGGATAAACCTGATAATATGTTGATTAGTAAATGGTTGCCACAACGTGATATTCTCTGCCATCCTAATGTCAAAGTTTTTATGACTCATGCGGGTTTAATGGGAAGTTCAGAGGCGGCCTATTGTGGTGTGCCCGTTGTGGCTACACCCATGTACGGTGACCAATTTCTGAATGCAGCAGCTCTAGTGAATCGTGGTATGGGCGTTATTTTGAATTATGAAGATATAACGGAAAATTTAATATTACGTGCCGTTAAACAAGTATTAGAGAAAAAGTAAGTTTTTGATTAACTATCATATATATATTGATTCTCTTAGCATTGACATGAAATTTTGTGCCACCCTTCCGACCCCTTACCCTTTTCAGATATATGGATAAAGCTCAGGAAGTCTCCTATTCATTCAGACATCGTCCGCGAACGGCATTACAAACAGCCATTTGGTGGGTTGAATATGTCGCGCATACAGGGGGAGCACCTCTGTTAAAATCGCATTCAGTACGAATGTCGCGTTTTATTTATTATTCTTTAGATATATATTTATGTATCGGTATTATATTGTCAATCTCGATCTATAGCTGGTTTGTCATATATAAACGTCTCTTTGTACGAGCTGCTAACAAAATTAAAATTAAAAAGAATTAAATGTGATCAGCGTGACAGTAACGGTTAGATGCATATGTATGTATATGTTATCTGCTTATATGTATGTTTAGATGTATATACTCGAGTGCATGCGTGTTTAATAGAAGCAAATGTTTTTATTTGAATTCGCAAAGAATTTTCAGAGAATTTAAATTGATCTTTAGAACCAGATAGAGTTTAGTTAAAAATAATAATTACATGTCGGAATGATGTTACTTTTCCTATTAGGTAATTAAATGCTATTTCTAATTTTCAAAAAACAATAAATATTGTATAAATTAAATACAAACAAAATTTAATATTTTGAACACATTTTTAAAGAAAAAACCCAAAAGAATATTTAAATATTTAAAGATTATGAATTCGTTGAAACTTGTAGAATTGTGTTAGAATTACTAATTATATATATGCAAGGTATGAATACTATGAATACTATGTATTTAAAAAAAATTTTAAAATATTATTAAAGTTTTTAACATTATTTTTATATCTTAGTAAGGAAATAAGAATTTCTGAAAATATTACCTTCGTAATTCTTTTTACATAGCGTACAAATGTATATTAAATATATACATTTTGCAGCTATATATGTACAAATAGATCTAAATGAGTACAAATATATAACAAATCAAATATAATTTCATAATTGCCATCTGATCATATATCCATACTTTTCACTAAATTTAAGGGTAAAGTTCCTTCAATCGCCAAATCCTATTCTGGAATTTTAGCAATAGCAGCTCAAAATATTCCAAGCTTAAAATTTTCTTATAGATAATTGTATTTCGTTATAATATCGTTTTCAATATAATTTGATTCAATATCGTAAATTAAAAAATTAAAATTAGGAACTAAATCAAATTTGTAAAAGGAAATTGAACAATAAAGAAATGTACACATTTTTAAGACTGGTTTTCATCATTTCCAATAAATTTTAGCTACGTGTAAAAGGCTTGAAATTTTCAGAATTAGCTTTTCTGGATCTGGCAACACTTAGTTTTGGTATTCGATTTAACAATTTTTTTAGAATAAAATAATTAATTTGCTCATTTTTTTTAATTAACGTTTTTAAATGAAACCAATTTGTTTTTTATTTTCGCTTTTCCGCCGCCCCAATTAAAGTCACGCGGAAATTGTGTCTGTTCTATTTTGAAAAAAATGTGCAACCGGGAATTAAATTATAAGTGTATATTTAAAACAAAATTTCACAGTGGACAAAAATGAAATGGACTAAAAAATAAGATAATTGATTAGCGAGTGGTGAGTGGTGAATGGTTGGTTGGTGAGTAATGAAATCTACCCCAGAGCAATCCGTCGACAAAAAAGGGGCATATTACGCTTCCACGAACATTTGAAAATACTCAATTAATAGTGTCATTGAAAAAGAACGGTGTAAACAATATTTGGAAAGTGTATTAATTTTGACAGTTAAATCTGTCTCCAGTGGCGAATGGAATAAAATTCTTTGGGTCACATAAAAATCGATGTGCATTTAATGATACCCTAATATTGATTCGATATTCCACTGATCCACTGATATAAATTAATTTATGTCAATTTTAATTCAATGCATTTACGATTGTAATAAATCGCGTATCGCCACTGTTATAAAAAATCGCAAACGAGTCTCAAAATAACATTTTGATTATTTATTAGCAGAGATAATGAGATGGGACACTTTCAATTCGCCGCTTCAAAAAACAGATTGACGCCTGTTTTTTATGATGTTTTACATTACAGGCAATATACATGAGATTTACAATAATGTCGTTTTATTGTATCGCATTGTTGTTGTGTTTTGTTTCTGGTAATTATGTGCAATGCTTTATCAAGAATAGGCGCAAACGAGAATTTGAACCTCTTCATGGATTTGTAAACAGGTTACGTCCAAATACACTCATTAAAATATATGTTATCAAATAAATAATGCAAAATTTAAAGTTAAACATGCAATGTATTAAACTTTATCAAAATTTAATTAATTTTATATATTAGCTGTGATGCCTCAAGGAAGGGATCCCTTTGATTCTATGCACGTATTGCCCATGATTTCCTGGCAAAATACGAAATTTTTTGCCATAGTACATGATTTTTCGTCGATTTTTGCGGTTGGATGAGTAAATTACATATGTTTCGTGTAGAGAGTGTTCTCTTTATTTCTTATTTTTAGTGCGCTGCGGCAAATATTTAAGATGAGTAAAAGTAGCGAATATATCAGCTGCAGGGAAGCTCTGGAATATAAATTTATTTCAGGATGCATTACTCTGCGCGCTAACAGAGATAATCTAATAGAGATAAAAAGATAGGGCATTGTTGTTGTTGTTGTATGTTGTAATGTACAATTCGCTAATGCTGTAAACACTAAAAATTCGGTGTGAAAATTCGGACCAAACTGTAAAAAAAGCACAGGCCTTCATGAGAAACGAACAAAAAATACGATTTCTGTAATGCTTGCAATGACGGTTACGAAAAAATTAAAAAATAGTCGTTTTGCTTTTACCGCGCTTATGAGCTTATTATCTCCGTTAATAAAAGAGAAATCTTCGGTTGCGAATGTCTCATACTGGAAGCGAAGTAAAAAATACTAAATCAATGAATAATTTTTGAAATTTTCGTAATGAATAAAATGATTGTTTTAGTTTCTCGTTTTCATTAAATTTGTATGATTTTGTATTTTACATCTAAATTTACTTGAATGTTTATATACTTGAATGTTGAGTATATGCCAAGCCGTGTCAAATATATAGAGGTTAAAATTTTTCGTTAACATCTTTTTTCATACAGCATTGCTTTCAATAACAAGAGGATAGCAATAATATTTTTAACCAATGTTAGGAAAGCAGAAAGCAAGAACAACAATATTGTACATCTCATGTGTAGTATCCGTGAGGACAAATAAAATAAAAATTGCTCCATGCAATCACAGAATGGTGCAAATTTAGCTGAATTAGGAGGTGATTTCATATTTAAGCGTCAAAAACTTAGTGAAAATGGTTGAATCTTCTGAGGACTGTTATACATTTTCCCACAAATTCAAAATATTTGAGATAATTAATTTAACTTAATTTTAATTTGAGATATTTAAGATAATTGTGTGAAAATTGAATATTGTTTTTTTTTTCTTTCAAGCTTTTAAAAGTGAAATCCTTGTTATTGAATTGAGGAAATTACTCCTCTATGTTCACGTTCACGGTGAAACACTTTTTTGTTTTCATCTGCACAGTCTGCAGTGCACACTAAATAAGAGCCATCGATCGCATCAATATGATGCAAACGTACGTTAGTGTACGTGATGTAAGCAATGCATAAAATATAGATCTCAAATCACTTCTTCGCGTCGTGAATTGAAGGTGCCTTATCTCCTTATCACTATTGGGCAGCAATGCAATTTTAGGTTAGAGCAGTAAGAAAAAATTTTCTTTTGAATTAATACAGACTAACATCTTCCAACAGAAGCTCAATTAAAAATGCAAAAACAAAAAATGTATAAGCAAGGAGCAATCAAAAAGAAGTTTCAGTGCTGTCAAAATCAAAATTAAGGTGACTGTTTAGTGCTTTATGCTTTAGAAGTGATATTATCTTAAAAAGTCTACATAATATACTCTCCTGAAACTTGACTAACAATACCACCATTCTGTTTCTGTCTCGTGCCCTTAAAGCATCAATTTCCTTGTTTTTACCCTATAAAGATTACTTACCATATGGGCAATATAAGGTAAGAATATAGGAAACTCGTTGTCGTAAATTAAACATTCGTTATAATGGCAATTTTTGTGGTCTGTTGAATTCATGTGCACAATATGAGAACTCGTCTGATGTTCTCGTTTGCTATGCGTTTTATAACGAGTATAATGACATATTCGTCAGGGGTTTCTATATAAATACTCATCAAACGTAAATCGTGGTGGGTTCTGCTTTAGCAATTCAGCACGTCACGACAGAAATGCTAGTTCCCCAAATATGTATAATATATAATTCCTATAATCCTACAGGAAAGTTTAGATATGTAAAATTAATTTGAGACGCCAAGGGACCACTTATAAGGGCCAAGGGACAAATTATAAAATTTGCTATAATGAAATGCCTTTGCCTGAGTTTTATTTTATCCCGGAATAACCACTCGATATTTGGTATTTTCTTATTGTAATATCATCTTCAGTTTGTATTGACTAGACCATTATTTTTAAGTTATCAAATGATCGAAGGATTCTAAGGCCCAATGAATTCAAATAATAATGAATTCAAAATGATGAAAAACTTGCAAAACGCAAGTCTCGTTGGCGTGGTTATAAATTTCTCAAAAAAATTGTACCAAATTCTTAAGGAATGTGTACCATTCCTTAAGAATGGTGATTTAATACCAAGTATTCACGTGAATTAGTACGAGCGCCCTATCTCATTACCTCTGCTACTTACTGCGTTTATCATTGCAAACCGGCATTTATCTTTTATAGCATTCTTCGATTGTTGCGGATTTTTATGATACGAATTATTATATGGCAGCTTCGGCTCTCCGAATAGGATTTGTGTTGAGGAGATACAATCTACTCGTTATTTCTGGTGTTGTGAGAGGTTCGCCAAAAAAGAGCAGAAGGGAAGTTATCAAACCACGAATATAAATAATCCAATTGGACGGCGACCGAGACAGTTGAAGAAATAATATCATTGGAATCTTTTAATTGTGAAGAAAACCAAGAAAATAATTAATTTACAAAATGGTGAAAACGCGAGTTTACGTTGTTGGTGTTGGAATGACAAAGGTATGTTTGAGAAGGTGGGCGTGGAGAAATTGCAAACCGGTCAGCTGCTGACAAGTTAAATTTTAGGGAAGTAGTAGGATGCTTTTTGAAAAATAATAAATGCTTAAAAGAAACAAAGGGCAAAATTATGGACTGTATTGAGAGTCATTCGCTTTTGAATGGTACCACAACGGGTGACGATAAGGACCTTACGGGTAGCGCAGCAAGTTTAAATGAACTTTGAACATTAATGAAATGAACTCTGCGCTGAAGCAGATTGCAAAGAAAGATAGCTGGATAGAATTTTCGCAATCATTAAATATGATAAGCAGTTTTCGAATAATATTTATGATCCTATGTGACCCACATATAAACCCTTCCTTCCATTAAGCCCACTCAACGGCTCTAATCATGAATAGCAATGGCGTTACTTGATTTGTAAGTGGCTTGTGAGTTTACCCAATTTTGTTGTTTTTTCGGGATTTACAGTTTGAAAAGCCTGGCCGAAATTCCAATGTTTGCTATCCTGATATGTCCAAGGAAGCCGTTACCATAGCTCTACGCGATGCAAAAATTAATTATGCTGACGTCGAGCAGGCTGTAGTCGGTTATGTTTATGGTGATTCAACTAGTGGTCAGCGTGCTCTCTATGAAATGGGAATGACTGGTATACCTGTTTATAATGTGAACAATAATTGCTCGACCGGTTCGAGTGCTTTGTTTTTGGCCAAACAAATTATCGAAGCTGGTAATGTTGATTGCGTTTTGGCTCTTGGATTTGAGAAGATGGAACCAGGCTCATTATCGTCGAAGGTGGGATTAGAAATCAGAATCATATGAATCTGAATAAACAGCTTTATAATTATTATTAAACTCTTTAACAGTTTTTCGATCGAGCAAATCCAATCGAAAGACACATTACCGAAATGTCGAAATTAGCTGACGTTCAAGCAGGTCCAATTGCTGCCCAGATATTCGGTAATGCTGGATTTGAACATATGAAAAAATACGGTACCAAGCCGGAACATTTTGCCAAGATCGCTTATAAAAATCACAAGCACTCCATCAACAATCCGTAAGTTTTCGTGATTAGGGGTAGCGGCTGGTGGCACAGGGAATGATTTCTATTCAGATAGTCTTACAATTCAAAAATTTCAATGAATTCCCCGTCTCTTTTAAAGATATTCACAGTTTCGCGAAGAATATACGTTGGATGAAATTATGAAATCTCCAAAAGTCGTGGATGGTATACTGACGAAATTACAGTGTTGTCCCACATCGGATGGTGCTGGTGCTGCAGTATTGGTTTCCGAGAATTTCGTGCGTCGTTATGGGCTTGAGTCGCAAGCTGTTGAAATTGTTGGCATGGAAATGGCCACGGATCCCGAGTCTACTTTCAGCGAAGGAAGTCTCATGAAGATAGCTGGTTATGATATGACTCGTTTAGCGGCTAATCGACTCTTTTCGAAATCCGGTTATAAGCCACAAGATGTCGATGTTGTCGAATTGCATGATTGTTTCTCTGCCAACGAGCTAATCACTTACGAAGCTCTTGGTCTGTGTGAGGAGGGTAAAGCTGGACAATTCATTGATAATGGCGATAATACTTATGGCGGTAAAGTTGTTATTAATCCAAGTGGTGGCCTAATATCAAAGGGTCATCCTTTGGGTGCTACGGGCTTGGCGCAATGCGCTGAATTGTGTTGGCAATTGCGCGGTTTGGCTGAGAAAAGGCAAGTGCAGAATTGTAAACTAGCTCTACAGCATAATCTCGGCTTGGGTGGGGCAGTCGTTATTGCCTTATATCGTTTAGGATTCCCTAGACACGTGAAATATAATTTGACTGCAGCTAAGAGTAATGCCGCTACTCCAGAGGGTTTTAAAGTAGACCGCATGTTAAAACTATTGGAGCAGGCAATGGAAGAGGATGAAGATAATTTAATAGAAAAAGTACGTGCGATTTACGGTTTTCGTGTGACGAATGGACCTAATGGCCAAACTGGTTATTGGGTGATTAATGCGAAGGAAGGAAAGGGGAAAATTACATTCAATGGCACTGGTAATATGATTCTTATAAGTGAAGAAGGAACAAATCAAGCTCAATATCAATTTTGTTTCATTATAGAAAAGCCTGATATTGTTTTTACAATTAACGACGAAGACGTTACGGAATTGATTTCTGGAAAATTGCCACCGCAGAAAGCGTTTTTCCAGGGTAAAATTAAGATACAAGGTAATATGGGTCTGGCTATGAAGTTGGTCGATCTACAACGTACAACACAAAGTCGCATTGATACACTACGTGCGAAGCTATAAATTTTTTTTGGTTTACTTTTAGTGAGAAATCTTTGTATTAATCGTTTTATTTGTTTTTATTACTACACACTCAATAGCTTTTGCAATATATTGAGTTTTGTATGGTGTTCTGTCTTTAATTGTTTGATTTACCTTTTTATGATATCCATTTCATGCAAATATTATTATATATGTACATATATACATATCTACTCGCAATGTATACATTTCTTTAATAAAATTAATTGAAATATTAGAAATATTTACAACATTCTGGTTTCTAAGTGTTTAAGAAATACTCCTCAACTCTCCAATTACCCATCGTTTCCAGCAATTATTTGATCAAACCCATGGACCATTATTTCCTTCCATTATTATTTCCTTCCACGTCTAAATGATCGTAACCAAAACGAGAGGCTCCTAATTGGATGGGCAGACATTTTTTAATTTATCTGTAAAATTCGTCCACAAGATACGGACTCAGTTGCTATAGTAGTCCAAAGTACTAACTTCTAACGGTTAACCGCTTTTGATACATATGTGCACACGTACTTTGGGCGTCACAACAAAATTGGTCAAGACAGGTTCAGAGTATTCCCTTTATTCCGTACCGCAGAGAAGGAATTCAAATTTTTAAGCGATATAAAAAAAATCGCAATTAAGTTGTACGAGATATAATTTCGTTCTTATAAAAATTACTAATTATATCCCCAAAGTTGTCTTTGCAAAAGTTATATTTTATTAGTTTATATGGTTTTCGAAATTTGGCAAATTAAAACTTAAATTACCCCCACCACCCTGCCTCATGCTAGACACCAGTCGATGCCTATAACCTACCTTACCGTGCTTTTTATATCTCCATTAAAGAATTAAATCGCATTTCCCAATTTTGATTTATATTCATACAATAAGTTTTATTATTATATAATCTACGTTCGAGTTTTTATGTTTTATCTATACAGGTTTCTTTTTATTCATACAAATGTACTAAATATATATCTATATATATCGTATAAATTAAGTCGTACAATTATTTCTTAAATTATACTCATGATATATTGGTAAGTAAGACAACAGTTATCCTTCAATCTAATTTATTTTTATGTTCTTTCTCCAGTAAAATATTCAACGTTCTACAAAATTGTTTTATTTTAGTAAACATTTCTTCATAAGTAAAACTAGGCGTAGTGAGCGTGAAATTCTTGTGAACAGCTTTTGATGCTTGCATCAGATTCAGTTTGAAAAATAGAATTCTAAAACTTTATAGCTAATTCTTAATAAACTAAAAAAAATCAACTTTAATTTAAAAACCTCTATATAAATTTTAACAGCATTTAATATATAATAAAAGTGCATTATAATTCCGTTACGTTATTTATTACCGAACATAACATTCTTCGTGTCCAAATACGATACGATTTATTTTCGTTTTTTATGATATCGCATAAGTTATTTATATAAATATTGGATTGTTCCAAAAGCAATTTCGGATAGCTGAGAGGAAATGATTTTTACATTACATATGTGATCACTAATGGCCGAATGTGAAAAATGTAGACTACAACTATTTCATTAAATAACTATACGCGGTGATTGATACTTGTTCGTATAGATATATGCTTCAACTTTACTTGCAACACATGTTCGATTAGCTTTTGTGATAAATAACAATGTGTGAAATTGGCTGCGAAAAAAATTTGTAATTCCTGCATCACAATAATCAAATTACTTTTCCAACAACAATTCAATACTATGCTTAAGGATCGACTGGATAAAATGCTAATTCTATTATGTAATGTTTAACAGCCATCATCTTTATATATATATATTTTATTGCTTAAGTATAATTGCGATAACCGAAAATAATAAATTTCAGTTTCCGGAGATTTTTAAAAAGAATTTCTAACTGCAGCATATATAGAAAAAAAGATTATGCAACTAATAAAACGACGATGCCGATGAAC
This sequence comes from Physocephala rufipes, assembly GCA_963966595.1. Classification (NCBI taxonomy): domain Eukaryota; kingdom Metazoa; phylum Arthropoda; class Insecta; order Diptera; family Conopidae; genus Physocephala; species Physocephala rufipes. Next base: position 36,275,161 of record OZ016502.1, on the reverse strand, counting down.
TACTAGTTGAGTGTGATGTCGAATTAATATTATTATCCATACTGGCCATAATAGAACTTAAGAGATCCATTGGCGCTGGCGGAGAGGCATGGGCTGGTGTTTGTTTATTAGTAATTGACGATTTTCCACTTGATTTTAGATTTTTTTGGTTAGGAATTGGGGGCGCTGAAGAATTCATTGTTGTTGCTGACAATTTTCGGTGCTGCGATGAGGTTACCGACGCTGTCGATAACGAATGCGGTGATGATGACGATGGCGTCGGTTTTGGAGGAATTTGTGTGACTGCTTTTGAAGAAGGCAACGAAGGTGAAGGAAGAACTGCTTGTTGCGTTTGCGGTGGGGGTGGTGGTGACGGCGGCAAGGGTGGAAGTGGTGGTGGATTAGGACTTATTCGCACAGTTCCTGTATGTTCGGAAACTATAACTTCTTCCTCATGATCGACCGCTAGTTGCGATTGTAGTGGAGAATCTACAGCATTGACTACTGTCGGATTTTTTAGATCCCTTGCGGTCGTTTCAGTGGCGGTAGAAGTATTGTTGTCGGGAATAGAAACACACGGCGTTGTTTCGCGCGACGTTGCAGGTGGTTCATCGGACACAATTTGTACTTGAATTTTGATTTCGGGTTCTTTTTGATTTAAGCTATTTACGTAAGCTTCGTGATCTGAAAAGGGTATGGGAGGCACAATCGGCAACGGGGCTGTATTGGGTACAACTGGTTCCGATAATTTGAGAACTTTAGCCGGAGTTGCAGTTGGTGACCCTTGGGAAACACTAGATGTTGGAGTCGATTTACTGTGGGCGTTTGTATGACTACTTGAACCATGTTTTCGTGATGTGTTTGTTCTATGTGGGCTGCTCCTTCCAGCAGAATCACGGCGTTCCTTCTGACTTCCTCCCTCCTGATGTCTACTTGAACTATTGTGTGATTTCGATGACAGCACCGTTGAATTTAGAGTCGTTTGTTCCGTACAGTTTCTTTTTGAATGGCTGGTATGATCTTTTTCTTTTGTTGGTTTATTTTTCGTATCCGAACTTTTATTTGTCTCGGAAGATCGCGATGAGGTTTTTTCCAGATTATGATCGAGTACCATTTTACGCATATCTATTTTCGAATCGTCTTTGCTCGTCTTTTTTCTTCCACTTATCACAGAGCCTTCTAAGGCATCTTTAGAATTAGAATCTTCGGCACCACTTTCGCTCGACTTTTCCTGAGTTTCACTCTCATGCGGCTTTTTGATTTCAGACTTTCGTACTTTACCATCATGACTACGTTTAAAGGGAGTTTTTTTATTACCATCCTCCAAAGAAACAGGATGCGGTAATATTGTCTGTTTCTCTTTATAATGCGGAGGTTCAGCAAGAATGGGATTATTCTTTTCATTAATTACTTCTTGTCCGGGATAGTAGTTTCGATGTCGAAGATGCCACGCTAAATTATTGAATTAAATAATAAAATTAATCATTCAAATTATTAATCAAAAAAGAAAAAATTAAATAAGGATATTTTTATATTTAACTAACCCACGCTAGTAACCGCTGTAACCGTCCGGAATTGATGAATGATATTGCGTGGTAAGAAATATATATCGTTATCATATAGCTGTATTCGTGCATATCGAATTCCTTCCCGTCGCAGTTGATTCAATTTGGCATCTTCAATCCATTGGACACATTGCGATATGGGCGGTTCATGTAAATCTAGTTGTAGCACCCCTACAAGGTAATTAAAATCTTGTGCTGCAAATGCGACCACATCTTTCGTAATACGATTTTGAGTGTATGCTTGGCCGCAATGAACTGCTTTTAGTATTCCTGTAGAAACCATTTGGAGGTTTTTCGAAATAGATATTACAAAGTAATAAATAGTAAATTTTTTTTGATTAAAATTGAGAAAAACTAGTCACATTTCTCGAATGAAATATAAAAACCAAAATATTCGAATGATTTTTTTTTGTCTTCCTCTCAGAGAATCACAATTTGGTATAGAAATTGAAATATTTCAGTTTATTGTATCATACCTACGGCTGCAGTAGTTATTCGTTCATGGCCATGACCGACATGATCAGCATGTGCTTTAGTACGATCCTCAATCATAGTCTCGCGTGCTTCAGATAATCTGGGCAGATACTGTAAATTCTTTAACTCATTTATACGAGTTCTGTAAGAGACATTTTTTAAATAGTTAAGAAAAGCCGAAAGCCTTACGAAACTTGTATGAAATTTTGTTTGTATAGAAATTTTATGAAATTGTATGAAAATATATTTTACAATGGAAATTACCTTTGACGCTTTAATGGAGTTTTACTATTCAACTCTGCTGTCGGTACCAATTGCTCACCAGCTCGTATCCATAAAATTGGCCCATCATTCGATGTACGTGGATCAGTTTGTAAAATAGAATATGATCCCCAAGGCATTGTCTATGATTATAAGAAAATATTATTAGTATAAATCGGGTATTTTTGCAAACAAAGGTCACGCACCTTCTTCAAGAAAGGATTCGATTCAATTCTTTTAAGTAAATCAGGAAAATAGCCACCAACTTCTTCGTGCACTTTACCAACTAAACTGATTTGATGCAAAGGTCCATAACGGAAAGTTCCTTGACAATAATTCCGAACGACCTAGCGATGTAATTAATTCAAAAATAAACTACTTTCGAAAAATCTTTAGTTTCTATAACCTGTTCATTATACTGCGTCATTGTACATGTTTCAATATCAGAATTTCTACCCAAAACACCAGCTTTCACGGTAAGTGTTGAATAGTTTTCAGCCATATGTTCCAGCAAATCTGGTAAATACTTAGCTGCATCATGGACAATAGCCATAACGTGATGTGCATATCCTTGTTCATCCTCAGCGAAGCATACGTTAAAAAATTCCTCAACTAATTCATCCATTTCATTCGATCGCAGAGCATCTATTTCATCCTGATAAAGGTGCACAACCGAAGCACCGCCATTTGGATGCACGTCTATATGAAAATAGCGCCCATACTTTAGATTATCGATATAAGAATTTTTCCGGCGACTTCGTTTCGTATTGAAAGGAATAGCTTCCGCTAGGGGATTACTTTGTACACATTGGGTACCCACAGATACTCGCCTAATCTTCGAGCGTTTATAACATTTTGAACATTCTTGTTCACGGTCTCTTCGTTCGGTGGACGAAGAAGAATGCTTTGAGGAAGAGGAGGAATAGGATGATTTGTGATGATAATGGTGATGATGATGGCTACTGCTTCTACTACTACTACTTGAGGATGATTTTCGTGAACTTGAATTAGAAGATGGAGTAGAGGATTGTTGGTGTATGCTTGATTTAGAAGCGGGTGAAGGCATTGTAGGCTCGGACGATGGTTTTCCATCATTTGAGGTTGTTGAATTATTTTCATGATTTATCGTTCCCACGGCCATCTCCTTACTTTCGAACTCTTTTAATTTTGATTCAGTCCCTGAAACTTCAAGATTGTTGAAATTTAAAACACGGGTTACTTCCTCTCGTGTTTTAAATTTTTCCTTAGAATCTGAACGTAATGTATTTGTGACGGAGGGTTTTATTTTAGAATCATTCAGGTTTGCGTGAGACGAGCATTCAGATGAGCCTTTGCCAGTCGTACCAGAAGAGTCCTCAATAACATTTTCATTTTTTATTTCCGCTTTAACTTTTATTTGATCCAATATTAAATCAGTACCAGCCTGTTGATTAATTTCAGATTTTTGCATTGCATTATCTTCTACGGATACTTTTTCTTTAGTGCAAGTGGAATTTGTTGTAATGCCGCTCATGTCGGAAGATGATATATTATTATCCTTGGATTCTAATATGTCCGATTTTTCTTCTTTCTCCCTTTGTTGCTTTTGTTGTTCTCTCGATTGATCACTATCGAAATTTTTGCTGCTGGACTTACATGAACTGGTGTAGTAGCTACTTTCCGAACTTCGACGTCGCTTTTCATGAATCTGAAAAAGAGAAAAGAAATGAATTGAATATCCGACTGCAGTCGATATTCGAAATACGACATACCACATCCTTCCCTTTAGTTGTGGATGAGGATGATAAGGCTGACTTCTTTTTATCGCTTTTTTGATTGTAATTGCTTGGATGTTCGGTTCGTGTCGTAGACTTATTCTCTTTTCTGGAACAAGTATTGTATTCGTCTGTTTTAAGTCCTGCCTTAGATATATTCCTGCTATTAGAGCGGTGTTGTTTCTCCTTACTACTTGCTCTGGACTCATCCTTTTGCCGGCTGTGACTGCGATCTTTTTCTTTATTTTCCTTATTATATTTAATTTTTAGTGTGGCTGCAACTATGGTTTCACTAATGGAATCTTTACATTGATCCATTTGCTGTGTAGCACATTTATCCAGAGGCTCTTGATGGGAATCCATTGCGCAGGGAATTGACGACTCCTGATCCGTTGGTGGGATATTAGTAAGTAATTCATGTCTATCTTTATGGTTTTCCGTAAGAGCATCATTGGTTGCTTCTTTTAATATAGATTCCTCATTCGATTGTGTAAGGATCGATGCAGTTATACCATTCTGGGTTATTGGTGACTTTACCACTTCTACCGTCTTGGCTGTTTTCGTTAAAATACTTTTGGAAGTGTCTTTTATATCCCGTCCATCGTTTAAACAAGTTTCCTTTAGTACTTCTGATCCGAGCTCCAACTTCATTGTTGACTCAACGACTGTTGTACTTTCTACTTCAGTTGCGTCAGCACACTCCGCTGCTGCAAGTGGCGTCGATGCGGGCAACGCCATTACGTTATTAACGTAAATTCAATTTTACCGCGTCCTGCGAAAGTAGTATCCAAGCCCTTCGAAAGACTGCTTAAATTCTAATTCATAATCTAGATCGCGGACAGCAAATACCGATTCCAATTCCTTTCTCCACTGCGTGAATTCCGACCGCGCCAAATTCGCAATTAATTTTAGAGCATCTAAATTTTTATGAATTTTTCTGTTCACGGATTGTGTTTTTGTAACAAGAGCAAATATTTGTTTAACTTTTGATGTTTAGCTCCTACTAATAGTTGCCCGCTTTTCACTGCGGAATTATAATTTTGAGACCACTAAATGTAAATATTTGTCACATTCTTTTTAACACGTAATGACTTCTCACATTGCTATAGCTTTTTTAATTATCCGTTTGAATTCTAGATTTTTTCCAAATTTTATTTATTCACATCTTACAAAATTTCATAAATCAGCACCATTTTGACAACGAACGAAAAACAACGAAGCAGAAAATTCTTTCATTCGAAGTCCAATCGGGTTTTCCTCTTAAAATGGTGAAAACTAGAGAACACGGTAGTGATGTATTATAAATTCACCTAATAAAGTTATTGTTGCGGTAGAATGAAGTAAATTTCGTATATCAACAAATACGAAAGTACAAATCCATAAAAACAACAACTCGTAATAAAATTATAGGTAAAATTCTTTTAGTTTTCAGTGTTCCCCTCTAGATAAAAAAGCAAAAATATTTAAATGTGTTTTGGCTGTTACTTTTTGCTGATCGAAGTAGTTTACCTGCCCTCCAATCCAAGTTGTTTATGGAATTGACAGTAATTTCATTCGTTGGGTAATCGAGTTTAAATTAATTAATATAAGCGATAAGTCATTAATTGTTGCTTATTAATTATTCATTATGTTCCCATTTTTATGGTCTACTGAATTCACGTACACAATATAATATAATGTTTAGAATTTTACCGAAAAGTATGGGTCGCATAATTAATTTTTAACATAAAGGCACCTCTAAATATATTATAGGGAAATGCTTCTATTTGAGGTTCGTTTAATACCAGAGAAACGATATGTAGTATGTTTTCTCGTTTATTATGGTGAAATAAATTTTGTTAGTTTTTATTTATTGAAGCATAATACTTTATTTATAAAATTATTTAAAAATAGCAAATACTTATTTTAATGTTCAATGAATTCAAAAATACTTTCTATTGATTTTCACCTAAACGCCTTTTAGAATCGATCCAAATGCAGAAATGCCATTGCGAGTGGTGTTGGCGGAGATACAAATACTCACGAAACTTGTACCAAATTCTTAAGAAAAGTGTACCATTTTGTGAATGCATGCCAAGAATGCGCAGGGATTGGTATCCTATAACTTTAACTCTCCACATCAAAAAGTGAATTGACGTCTCTATTTCATACATTGTTTACATCACGTACACAAACGTGAGGAGTATCACGTTAATGTTATTCTTTGTTGCCAATTAGTGTGTAGAATATGACGAGTGCTTCATAGCATAAAAACAAATATCGTGTGATTTCTGCAATAAAGTTTATATAGAATAACAACAATAATCAATTTTCCAATAAATTTATTTCTATTCCTTGTTTTCTTACGACGCAATGAAGTGTGCTGGAAAAATAAAATTAGTAAATTTTAATGATATTTAAATTCGAGACAAATTTTTTGTACATAGAACGACGATGCACCGATCGATTTCTAAAAATAAAAAAGATGCAATTCTCAAAGCATTTCTAATAAAGTGTTAGTAAAATACCGAAATACAGCTTCGGGCAGTGAATTTACTAGATATTATGCTATCATATGGTTCTAACATATATTTTTTATTTTGAGAATTTGGCAGCACTATATCAAGTTGATTTTTCGGCGAAAGTAGTAATACTCTTCAAAAAATTAGTTCAAAAAAGATTTCAAATATTTTGGACGTTTGTTTTACGACCCAATAGGAAAAAGGTTTACACTCAAAGATATATTTTATAGTTATTTCATTATTTATCCGACACTGAAATCCTTTTAGTTCGTGCAATTTAGAATTAAATTAATACTAAATATTCACAATGCGAAGAAAAAAGGCAATGTAATCTATGAACTTATTTAGATGGGTGCTTCTTTATTTACGTTAATTGTATGAAAGGTACGCATAATTGTATTCCTTCTTCATAATCAAGTTAATCAAAAGCAGCCTTTGTTTTGTTTGGAGCTTTTGTTATCTGTATGTTGACAATGCTTACGTCTCAAAAGCTTTTCACTTGAAGGCGATCGAAGATAAAATGAATATAGCAATTTGGTTTGAGGAAGACATGAGGAGATGAAGGAGAAACATTACAATCGGTATTGATTAGGTCGGTTAAAAATATACCAAGCGAAAACTACGGAGCAGTTTGTTTTGTACGATGAACCGGGAATGAGGGACACAAGTATGGTAGTATATTGTACTTGATGCGCGTGTGTATCTATATGACGAAGAATACAATTTTGCGGCGTTAAGTAATATAATTGTGATAACCTGTTAGTACACTGAGTGCATAGCGTTAGTGAAAATGCGCAGCGGGATGGGACGTATTTCAACAGCAATGAATCGATCATTTTCATTGATTTTATTCATATTATTTCTGTTTGTGCAGCGAAGTAATGAATATAATATTCTCGGTTTATTCCCTCATTTCGGTTTTAGTCATTTCAAAGTTTTCTATCCGGTATTGCATGGTTTGGCTGAGCGAGGACATAATGTAACGGTTATATCTTATACAAAAGGTTTTGATCCGCATCCGAATTATAACGAGCTACTTCTACGGAGTCGAATAACCGTGAATGTATTTGCGTTGGATCGTTTTTCACCATCACGTTCTTTGGCGACATTATTCTTTGAATACTTTATCCTTCATAGTGAGGGTCAACAGTCGTGTGAGGATTTCTATCAATCCGGTTACGTCGATGAAATCCTTCGTAGGCATCGAAGTCATCGGTTCGATATGGTTTTAACCGAATTCTTTAATACCGATTGTTATTTGGGTGTGCCGTATTTGATGGACTTACCTGTAGTAGGGTTTAGTAGTTGTGCTTTGATGCCTTGGTATTATGATCGCATAGCTCTTCCCGATAATCCTTCATACGTTCAAACGGAATTTATTGGTTTCCCTGAGGAATTATCATGGCATGAACGTCTACTTAATTTCGTACAATCGAGATTAATCAAATTATTGTATAGGTATGGTCTCACCGTTAAGTGCATGATATTTACCTATTTATGCCAAGATATGAATCGCTTCGCGTTTCCGTTTGCCCTTCAGCTGCTTGATACTGCTATGGTTGACGTCCTGACTATGTCAAACAGTTGAAAGGCAACTGCGAAAGCTAGACGTGATCAAACGATGCGAATCTTGGTTTGAGCGTACCGCTAAATTCATACGCAATCCATTCCACAGATTTCATACCAATCCCAAGGACAATAAAATCATTCGGAAATATCTGGATGTTGACATGGATGTTGACGCGTTCGCAAAGAACAGAACCAGCCTGATTTTTGTTAATCAACATTATTCTCTAAGCGGAAATCGTCCTCAGATGCCGCAGCTCATTGAAATGGGCGGTATACATTTGAATGAACGGGAAATGAAAGCAAAACTTCCAAAAAATTTGGAGGATTTTTTACTCTCTGCTCCCAATGGAGTCCTATTCATTAGCTGGGGATCGATGTTGCGTGCGGCGAGTATGCCCAAGGCTAAGCTGGAGTGTATTCTTAAAGTATTGCGGGAGTTTCCATTAAAGGTTTTATGGAAATGGGAAGAGGATGTGACTCCCATCGAGAAAAGTGATCAATTCATGTTTGTAAAATGGGCTCCACAATTGACTTTATTGTGTAAGCAAGAAAGTAACCGGTTTTGTTTAAAGAAATCGGTAAAGGAATAGGCTCTATATCATTATCCGTTCCAATAATCTTTAGGTCATGACAAAGTCAAAATTTTCTGGGGTCATGGAGGTCTACTTGGTATTACTGAAGCGGTCAACTGCGCAAAACCGATGATTTTGACACCTATCTATGGAGATCATTTTCTGAACGGTCACGCTGTTCAGAATCGCGGCGTAGGAAAGATTTTATTTTATAGTGAAATTGATGCCGATCATCGATTAAGGGATGTTTTGGAGGAAGTCATGGAAGCAAGGTATGATGGAGAAAATAAGTTGTAGGGATTTAATTCGTTTTAGGACGAAGAAATAACTAGAATTTTTTGTTTCACCGTCTGTGCTTTTTTTGTACGTAGTCTGAGAAAGGCTCCCAGAAAACGAACCACAGGGTATCACGGTCTCTAAATGTTAACAAAATGTCGAAATTCTTTAGCACCAGTTTTTCACCTCATTCGAAAAAAATTGAATGAAGTTGCATTAGTGCGTTTGCAATTCAAAGTGAATGCATAAAACTGAATAACCACACGCTAAATTGTGTTCTGTCTAATTGAGCCTTAGTGACGTCGTCAAATATTTTCTTACAGTTACACTGGCAACGCTCGCGCACTTTCCAACATTTTTCGAAATCGCCAAATTTCACCGTTAAACACAACCCTATGGTGGATTGAACATTTGCTAAATAATGCCCCGGATGCTGATAAACTATTGAGGACGAAAGCGGTATATTTACCATGGTTTATCTATTACTCACTAGATAGCGTGGCGTTATTGGTGATTGCCGTTGTCGCACCATTTGGCCTTCTATGGTTGACAATTCGTTGTCTGACGGTGATACGACGAGAGGGCAATGGGCTTGATATGTATAAATTGAAAAACTCATAGATTTTATAGTTATAAACATGACGTATTTTTTGCACTTTATGGCATTATCTTTAATTGTTACATTTTATTA